>CM033735.1:44729865-45258201 GCA_019671005.1 Hibiscus mutabilis | reverse complement strand
ATCTCCACAACTTTAGAACGAATGAGAGGGAAGTTGGGGCCACTAAGCTCGAATAAAGTTATTCTTTATTCTGACATTAGAAGAATAAGAAGCGAAGAAGGGCCAATCAATTTTACATATGTTCCCTTCAAAACATGGGTAAGATTGAATTCAGTATCCAACAGAACTTTAAGGACAAATTTTTTTTAACACCTCTAAAAGTCAGAGACAATGTATGGACTTCTCATGATTGGAACGTCAAAGATGCAATTATACATTGTTTCAGGAAACCATGTAACCCATTTTGATGCAATAAGCCTTGATAAGGTAATTATATTAAATCGATGTGTCGAAAAGCAAATTAGGCATTTGCCTTCTAGGATGATGTCACGAGGTTAGAGTTTTAGCATAGTGAATTGTGCAGCCTTAAACGATGTTCTCCAGACAAACACATAAGTTGACTGAAAACACTCTTCGGGAGATCAAACTTTTTCTAGGCATTGAAATACAAAAGCGTTTAAGTGGAAACAAACTAAAGAAAATGTCTACGAATAACAAAAAAAAATACATGAGAACAAAATAGGGCTTTTTAAAGTAAAAGTGATCTCTATTTATAGTTGAGTCATCTACATTGATGGCTAAGATCGAAACCTACCAGTCACAAATGGTATAAAATTAACATATTCCCTAGATTCCTATCTCTATCTTATCTCCTATGTTTACATGGTGTGTCCACATAAGTGTGGATGGATAAGCCTTCTAGAATCCTCCATAGTCTGGGCCAATCTAGTGGCATCTTCAAGCCTAAATTTTTTTCCAGAATCTCTTGGGCAACTCATTGTGCATGAGACTCAGACCTGAACTCGTAGCCCGTGACAATGATGCAAAGCTTCTACCAATTTTTTTGGAAAGATAACTTTTAGCAAAGACATCAATTTCGCTAGGATGATTGTATCCTCGCTTTTCAACATCTATTGATCTACTTTCTTGAAAAGCATTTTGCGGGGTGATGCAGCAACTATATGATTTTAAGATTTAAGCTTTCTGTAATCATGAAGGATTTCATCACGAGCTCCCGCAGAAAGTAGCAATAATATATGTGAAAAATATTAAGTGTGTGATTTTTATCCTATCCTTCATTTGATGAGATTGCCCATCATTCCATTGAAATTTAAGGGAAAGTTGGATTTTTCACCTTTGTGGCCACAGAAAGATATGATAGATGTATTATTGGTGTTGAAAAAACCGTTGAATTGCTCAAAATGAATGTTTTAGATGTTGTTTTATATGGCAAGACATAGAATTGATGATGGTTGAGCATACTGTCACGGGCCCATTACCTTCTTCTCAAAAAGACATGTCTGATAGGATGTGCAACATCACCATATTTATATCACAAGACCTTTCGCTTTCTATTTGATGTGGGACTAATGTCCTACGCCTCTTCCTAGGCATAAAATCAGGCAGTCAAAGGGCCGCTCTGATACTATTTGTCACGAGATTATTAACCTCTTCTTAAAAAACATGTTTGATAGGATGTGTAGCGTCACTGTATTTATATCACAAGACCTCCATTTTCTTTTTCGATGTGAAATTAATGTCCCCGCCTCTTTTCAGATATGACATTATAATAAGGTTTTAGAAGGCTGCGAAAAATTAACTTGTTGTTTTCATAAAAGCTGAAGCGAGAAGGAAAGGATTTTATAGAACATTTGACATGATTGGTGGCATTATTTCAAAATGTGCTCGGTTGCCTATAAGATTCAAAGACGCATTTTTAATAATAATTAAGAAGCTACAAACTAGCCATGCCTAGACAAGAAAGCCTTGGTTAGTGTGATAATCCTTTACTTCTTGAATGGTTGGGTTTATTTTCTAGTTCTCATTGAGAAAGTTGTCTTGATGTTTGACTTTTATTTTTCTAGACTTACTAATGGTGGGCAAGTCCTTTGCAGTATCAAGAAATTTAAAACTTTCTCCGTTATTCTTTATTCCAAAGTAGCAAAAGATTATGATGATAATGCAAGAAGAGCATATATATAAGCAAACAACTAGTACAAGTGAAAGTGCATGAATCATGTTGAAGGTCTAACATCATGATGTGCTTATGGCAATTCATTAACAATTAAACCATGCATGTTTAATGAAAACTTGTTGTACGAATCATTAGAATCCATTGATTACCTTTACAATGGCTATATGAAAACTTTCGGGTCTATTTAAAACAGTAGAAAGAGTTGTATTTTTGTTGCAGAAGGTACAAACTGCAAATGGCACAATTTTGTTCGTACTTTCACAGAGACATGTATAGGGAGAGATGGAGAAGAATAAATAAAGGCCACGTTAAAAAAATAGATGAAATCACTGTGAAGATAGAGACATGTATATGTACAAACTACAACTGGCACAATAATTTTTGCTCATGCTTGATCTTTTTTCCACTTTTGTGGTTACGAAAAAATATGATAGATGCATAATTAGTGTTGAAAAGACCGTTGAATTTCTAAAAATAAGTGCTTTAGATACTATTTTTATATGGCAAGACATAGAATTGATGGTGGCTGATTGTATAGTAAAATTTTGTAAGGCCGGAAAAACTCAACTTGTTGTTTATACAAAAGCTGAAAAGAAATAGAGTAGATTTTACAACCCCCCCCAAATGGTTTGTGGCATTATTTCAGAATGTGTTCAACTGCCTATTAGATTCAAAGATGCCTTTTTTAATGCCAATTAAGGAGCTACAAAGAAGCTATGCTTAGATCAAGAAGGGCTTAGTTAGTGTGCTGGTTTTTTACTTCTTGAATAGTTAAATAAGTTGTATGCAGTGTTTGTTGATGTTTGACTTCTCATTGCGTCTCTGTTTAAGGTTGTTTTCCTAGATTTACTCTAATTATTAGGTTTATTTTTTGATTCTCAGTAGGACAGCTGATTTGATGTTTGATATTGATGTAATATATATTTTACTTTCATTTACTTTTGTCTGCAATAAAATTCCCTGCTTATGAACTAATAAATGTCTTATGTCACTAAAATGAAAATGATTTGTATCGACATTAGGAATTAGACAATATATTTTCATATACTTTTGTCTGCAATAAAATACCTTGATAAGGTAACTATGTTAAATCGGTGTGTCGAAGAGTGAATTAGACATTTGCCTTCTAAGATGATGTCACGAGGCTAGAGTTCTGAACTGCGTAGCCTTAGACGATGTTCTCGAGACAAACACATAAGTTAGTTTGAATACACTTTTTGAGAGATCAATTTTTTTCTAGGCATTGAAACGCAAAAGCGTTTAACCGAAAACAAACTAAAGAGAATGGCTACGAAGAACAAAGGAGAATAAAAGAGAACTTTTTAAAGTAAAAAAGACATCTATTTATAGTTGAGTCCTCTTATATCTGACGGTTCCTATTGATTTACATCGTCATATTCCCTAAATTCCTATATCTATCTTATATCTTATGTTCACATAATGAGTTCACATAGGTGTGAATGGATAAACCTTCTAGAATCTTCCATGGTCTGGGCTAATCTAGTGGCCTCTTTAAGCCCAAAATTTTTCCCAAAATCTCTTGGGCACCTTATGTGCATGGGATTCAGACCTGAACTCGCGGTCTATGACAATGATACAAAGCTTCTCCGGACTTTTTGGAAAGATAATTTTAAGCAAAGATATCAATTTTGCTAGGATAATTGTATCCTCGCTTTTCAACATCTATTGGTCTGCTTTCTTGAAAGGCATTTTGTGGGGTGATGCAGCAACCATATGATTTTAAGATCGAAGCTTTCTGTAATCATGAAGGATTTCTTCGTGAGCTCCCAGAAAGTAGCAATAATTTATGCGAAAATATTGAAGGTGTGCTCTTTATCTTATCCTTCATTTAATGAGATTGTCCATCGTTCCACTGAAATTTAAGGGAAAGTCAGATTTTTCACCTTTGTGGCCATAAAAAGATACGATAGATGTATTATTGGTGTTGGAAAAGCTATTGAATTGCTCAAAATGGATGTTTTAGATGTTTTTATATGGCAAGACATAGAATTGATGCCGGCTGACCATGCCAGAGATCTCTTCTTCTCCCTTACTCTAGGGACCTCACCAACGTATCTATCCGAGCTCATTTTGTACTTGTATGTAGGAGCAAAGTTTAATACCCCTTCTTTCCATCCATCGAATACATGCCCACGACTCAATTCATTATGAAGCTGTGGAACAGAATTGAAGCCATCAACTTTTGTTATTGAAAAATTTTGTATGCTAAAGTAGAACTAGATCACTGTGATACTCACATGATCATTGTTTATAAGTTGGTCCTAGCACTTTAAAGCAACAAGCTTTCTCACCTCAGTATTCGACATATTAAGACAATAATTTAAATCCCCGAATCAAAATATCTGATTGTTAAGAAAAACAACCATTTACAAATTAGTATCTCATGTTGGATCAAGAATATAATCATAAAAGTTACTCAATAATTTGAACTGACATTAGGAACTATACAATATGCCCAACAACCATGATTACTATCATGGATGCTAATAATATTTATGTCTAGGGTGATCAAACAGAGTTTCATATACCATAATTTGAATATCTACAGGCAGGTGTAGTTTTGGGGCTTACTAATGATGGGTAAGTCATTTACCGTTTCAAGAAACTTAAAACTTTCATATACCACCGTGGTGTTCATCCCAAAACCTAGAAACCGTCGCCAAACCCAGATTCTGGCGGCTTTTCTGCCACGTCAGCTACCGCTCAACAACAGCCAGCGAACCCAAAAATACCCCAAAATAAAACCCTTTTCATCTCTAAACCCTGATCTACCTAAATCTAAACCCTATTTTGCTTGAAAAACACAAAACCCTTTTTGCAAAAATAAAAACCGACAACAAACTCCCCTGTCTGCTTATCCTTTCGTCGATTTACCACACGCAGCCTCGAAGAGGCCGATAGGCTTATCGCCGGTGAGGGAGAACAACAGACGCAGACAAGAAGAAACGCTGGGAAGATGGACCGACTCCTTGGTAAACAATAAACCTTAATTTCTTTTCGTATGTATGTTTTAATGATGATATGAGAAGAGAAGAGAAAGGATACCTCTGAAGCTTTTGGGTTTTTTCTTTTTGTTCTCTATTCCTTCGAATTTCCAGAATGAATTCTACAATTGTTTAGGGTTTTCTATTTTATACCCCGATATTACATGCGTTTAAAAAAGAAAAAATCCTAATATCCTATTGGCTGCCTCTGTAATCTGATATTTCAATGCGTTTTCTAATTTTTTTTTACCGGTTTGCCCCCTGATATGCTCTGATATTTTGTTTTTCTTTGCATGTAATGAGCAGTCTGAGGAGAGGGGGAAATCAGACGACAGTGCAGTAGAAGGCAAACTTCTCTGGCGCTGTACTTCGTGTCCCTTCGTGAGTCGTAGCCGATCAAAAGGATGAGGGGACCAGAGGGAGAAGCTATTTTGGGAGCACGGTTCTCTGGCGACCGTTGGATCTCTGCCACCGTGGATATGAAATGGGAAAGCAAGCAGTTGATCGAGAATGAACGGATTGCTTGGGCTCAATCCTAGATTAGAGAGCCAGAATGCCCGTGCGAGAATCTGGACGGTCGGGAGGAAGCTGAAGTAACGTGCGTGGCCTCCACGTGTGCATAGGGGTAGCCGAAGGGTCGTGCGTGGATTGTACGCGCGGCAGACGCGATCTGGTCCATTGATGGTGATCTTGATCCAACGAGTGAGATGTTGTAGAGCTGCATCCAAGGGGTTACCAGTTAGGGCTTCATCCTAAAGGGCAATCTGGACCGTTAGATCAAGATTTGATCTAACGGGTATCCTTTGGTTGCGCAAGATAGAATGGTTTCCATATTAGGGTTTTTTAGGTTTTAGTTTGGGCCAATTGGGCCTTATGCACACATGTAATATATATTTGATTTTCTTAGGCATTTTAAAATGTAAATGGACATTATATAAATATATATTTGGAAAACTCTTGAGTCGATGGAAGAGCAGTTTCCACATCTGTTCAAGTCAGGTAATTTTGATGATGAAATTTCTTTGAGGGGGAGAGTTGTAACACCCACAGTAAAAAAATGGAGGAGTGAAATGAAAATGAGGGAACGCGTGGGTTGTGGGAATTGAACCCACAACCTATGCTTGGTTGGCCAATCACCTAACTAATTGAGCTATGGAAGCTCTTGGTCTTTAGTTGCCCTTGATTTATTTTAAACCATTGTTTCGGGGTATCCTAACAAAATGATAAACAAACAAAATATCCCAACCACTCCATTTATTGCCCTTTTAATTCGATCACCTACCCCCATTTACCATACCCTTCCTTTTCCCTAAACTACCGAACCATTTCGGTCACCCTCGATCCGCCCTCACATCTGCTTCGTGTCACCCACCACCGGCATCAACTTGTCTGTTATCAAACCCTGAACTCAACGCCAGCCACCACTCGCCCTATCACCATGTTATTCACTATTAAGAACGGTTTAAGGGTTCATTTATTAACCCTTTTCGCCACCCCTTTTCTCTTCCGTTTTCATCCATCACAGGCGTTGACTCGTGAAGTGGTTGCCGCCATCGTCATCTCTAGGCCAAGCCAATCAAAACTCAACCCTCAGAAGGTCTGATGGTTAGAGCGTCGCCAGAGTTGCGACGTTCCAAGTCGCCTTTCTCCGATTCAGGTATGTTTGGTGAGTTTCTGGCATAATCTTGGTTTTCTAGAGTAATGGGTGAGTTAAAGGTTGCTAAATCTAGAAAAATGCATTTTGGGACTGAACCTGGCCTTCCAAGGCCGCGCGTGGGCTCCACGTGCCGTCTGGGGTAATTTTTGGCCACCCTGGATGGTAACCCTCGAACCGGACCGGTCTGATCGGTCCAAGATCAGGTCTGACTCTTTGAACCGAGCTGATTAAATTGGCCTAGCACTTGCCGATCCAATTAGCAAACCGAGCCTAATAAATTGTGTTTTAGGCCAGCCTGTTTTAAGGCCTAATGGCTTTGGGTATTAAACTCATACCATATCGACCCGACCCGTATCTAAATCGAACACAACTTGTTTGACCCATACCCGACCCAAGTTGAGTCTACCCGTTGACCGAGTCAACTCAGTAAGTCAACTCGCCTGATTCAGCCAGTTGACTGATGACATTAGCATTGACTTCGACTGATGACATCAGCGTTAACCTTGACTGCTGACGTTAGTGTTGACTTTGACCAAAAAGTTAACTTTTTCTAAAAAGCCCTATTTTATGTTTTTCAACGTCTTGAGTCCGTTTTTGAAGCATGTTTCGCAAAATTCTAACCCGAAAGCCTCTAAATGAGACGTTGAACCCGAACATGCATATTTACAAAGTTAATTTTATTTAAAGAAAGTTATTGAATAGAGGACTAACAATGATCTTATTTGGTTAAAGGTACTCACGGATCTCCTAGTCGTGCTTACCCCAGCCTAGCTCATCTCGATTAGCTCATCCTATAGAGCCCATTGTCACTCGCATGGTTCATTGACTTTGGTTATTAGTCCGATAAAAATGTAAATCTGTTAATAATCATATTTTTTCTTTTACTCTAGGTTTCAGCATTGCTGCTGAGCGTGGTCCTGATGCCTAGTAGATTATCAGAACTACCCGACTTTTAGAGGTATGTTCCTTGTGTGCCACACAATTTTTTTTGCATACTGATCTTACATGTTTTATGCGTTTTATTAAACTGAACATATGCACATGATTGACAAACTTGTTTTTTCATACATAACATGTTTTCTTAAAATAAGCATCATTGTACTGCATGTTTGATATATGCCCTAGTACCCGACATGACAAGTATGCTCTATGTTTATTGTTTATCTATATGGAAATATGTTTAATAAGTATCGTTATCACTGTCTATATACTGCATACTATGATACTGCCTAGACTGATTTATTGGTGTACTTGGGTTATAATATGAATTGATGAAGGTTCGACCCTGATCTGGCTGGTAATTCTGCCCGTATAAGGTTCCTATGCTTCAGCTAGGGTAATTCCGCCCTTATTCGATTCCTACGCTTCGGCGAATGTAATACCGCCCGGACCTAAGGTATTTTTTTAGGATGGTAACCATGCCCAAGGGGCTCGGGTTAATGCTTATATACGATACTGTTTAGGGGAGCCGTAATTTGGAGTACGATTTGAGGGTAGATAGATTACATGAAAACTTTGGCCACATTCATGAAATGTTTTGTTTGGCTAAATTATATAAATGTTTTATTTGCACCGTTTGGAACACACTGAGCTCTCTAGCTCACACCCCAATTTTCTCCCTTTTAGATATTTTGGATAGGCTACCTCAAATCTGATACTCGGAGGATCGACACATTTTGGACACTTCTTTTGTTGTAATGATCCCATCCTCCAGATTGTTTTATTTTCGGTGATATGCACCTATATTTTGATACTACACACTTATTACATAGCTTTGCATGGCTTTATTTTGTAACCATGTTTGAATTGCTTTATATTTTTCTTACCTAATTTACTTATTCATGAATTATAATTATTACTTATTTTACTTATTTTAGATATTAAACTCTTGTAAATATTTTATGAAAAGTTTTGGTAAGAAATATGACCTTCCGAATTCGGACTATACGCATAGACCGGTTTAGAGGATTATATTTAGTTGGTATTAGAGCTTTTGGTTTTATAACCTCGGACTGTGGATGAGTCTATTTAAAGTACTATTCTGGAAATTTTTTATAAATGTGTTTTGAAACGGGGTCGTGTCACCAAGTTCTATGTTTAATTATGTTTGATTCTCTAGTTTCATTAATTAACCTTAGGTTTTATCCTCATGTAAAGATTCTCCGAGATGAGGACTAGAATGGGTCATTTACCCGCCCGTGGGTGAGGTCGAACTGCTAGATTCGTAGACACGATATATGATCTGGTGGGTGATCCACCTGCTCCTGTAGATACTCATGCCCCCGTTGATCCTCTAGCTCATGTGGGGCCTCCCATCCCTCGTGGTCTGCCGGTATCGACTGCTCTGCCACCTACTCAAAGTATCGACATGACTACACCTGTTAGAGGAGTAGCAGTTTCTGGGCCTGATCTTGTGACTGGAGTTACTGATGAGAGCTTGAGTAGATAGTTCTTCAGTTGATTTAGGGGGTAGTCAAAGCGTCGGGTATTGAACCTGAAGCCCCTATCTCTCAAACCATGATTGCTAACGGGATTAAGATCTTCTTTGGATCTCTTAGTGGAGCACCGACTGAGGCTAAGAGTTGGCTTTATGACACTGAGAGTCGGATGGACCTATTGGGTTTAGAGTTAGCTAAGAGATATTTGGGGTTCGTGTCTATGTTGGACGGGAATGACCGCACTTGGTGGGAGTCTGTTATGAGTAGTGTACCTTCTTCTAGGTTGATATGGGATTTCTTTAAAGAGCGTTTCAAGAATTTATTTTGGGTGAGCAGTTAGAGAGAGGCGCCAAACATTTAAGGATTTGGTATAGGATTCTATGACTGTGGCAGAGTATGAGTTGCAGTTCTTAGATTTGCTGAGATACGGTACCAGGTTGGTTTCCACCGAGAAGGACATATGCAATAAGTTCTTGGAGGGCCTCCGTATTAGGATACGTGACCGAGTTGCTACACACCATGATGAGGTGTTTGAGGACCTGGTAAATCGGGCCAAAACTGTAGAGGAGATAGAGATATTGATAGCTAGTCAGAGCAGTAGAGATAGAGATCGAGATCGAGACATGGACCGAGGGTGATGCCGAGACCAAGACCATTATGGGAGATCCTCTGGCCATGGAGAGTCTCACGCGTGCCCTGATAAGAGGGCTCACACGGTAGCATATTAGAGTGTTAGTTCGTGTTATAGGCCCACGGCACCACAGTGCCCAGCGGTTAGTCAGGGTGATTCATTAGGGTTCACTCTTATACCGGTATGTGAGTATTATGGTAAAACACCGAGGATAATGCAGGAAGATGCCAGGTGCTTACTTCCGATGTGGATCCACTGAGCATTTCAAGAAAGACTGTCTGCACCCATCTTCTACAGGTCGAGCATCGACCCAAACCCCTGCAGGTACATTTACTATATACTATGTTCCATACTTTGCATTGCTTGACAACGGTTCCACCCATTCCTATGTTTCGAAATCTATGTCCCGAGACCTCTAGATTTCGGATGAGACCACCGAGAGTGCAGTCACTATTATGAGTCCAATGGGCTAATCAGTGGTTGTGAATAGGATTTTCAGGTGGTGTCCCCTCAAGGTTCAAGGGGAGATCTTTCCCGCTGACCTTATGGAGCTACCGCTAGAAGAGTTTGATCTAATTCTTGGCATGGATTGGTTGATTGAACATCGGGTTAATCTGAATTGTGAGTCCAAGAGGGCGACTCTGAAGACTTTTGATGATCGTGTAGTGGTTCTAGTGGGAGAGAGACGTGGGTATCTATATAATCTGGTATATGCTCTGACGGCTGACAACATGATCCGAAAAGGGTATCAGACCTTTATTGCATGTTTCCTAAATATCTAAAAAAACAGAAAGAATTCTAATTTTTTATTTAAAAAATCTAGAAAATTCTAAAAATATTTAACAATATAAAAATGTTTTTTTAATTTCAAAATTTATTTAAAAATAATAATTTTTCAAAAGATTAAAAAATTTAAAAAAATAAAAAAGTAAATATCATTATTCAAGTATAAATATAATTTGAATATATATATATAAAACAATAAAAGTTACTTTGATTTTTGAACTATATTTTTAAAAATATACAAAAGATATTTTTTTCAAAATTTTTTATAATTAAATAATAATATTTAATCTTTTTAATTTTGTACTTTTTTAAATATTATATTTTGAAAATTTATTATTTATTATTTTTAAATAAATTTTGAAATTTAAAAAATATTTCTTTTGTATTTTAAAATAATTTTTAGAATTTTCCAAAAAAATTATTTTTTAGAATTTTTTTCTATTTTTGTATATATTTTAAAAAAATTAAAAAACCCGTTAAAGTTAACGGTCAACGTTGGTCAAAGGGCCAAATTAATTTTTTTCTTGAGTTTAAGGGCTTAATTGAATGCAAAAAAATTTATGTGCTTAATTGATTTTTTACAAAAGTTTAGGTTGAACCCTTAAGCTTTATTTTTTATATTAAAAACAAAGTTCATTTTTCACTTTTTCTAATTAAAATAAATAAAAGGAAGCATATTGGAAAAGCACAACACACACTTTTATAAGAGGTATGAAACTAGAGTTAGCAAAAGAATTAATATTATACTAATAATAAGTTGGTCTAGTGAGATAAAATATTTGATTCTTTTTTTAAAAAAAAAAGTATTAGATTTCTTAAATAAGGTTAAAATTTTAAATCTAGACGTTGTGAATGTTTCTTTTAAAATAAAAAATTATTTCATTTAATTATTGATAACATCACACAAAATATTTGACTTTATACAATCTAGATAATTCATGTCAAAATAAACTGATGAAACACAAGATAACGCCCAATGTGCCAAATTGTGTGCTACCGAGTTGGCAACACGACTAACAAACTGGAACCATAAATTGGCAAACTCTCGAAGTCGTTGTCTAGCCTCTTGAAGATGCACTCCTACAATTGAGATATCAAGAATTGGATTAGTTAGCCGATGAACCACATTCAGCGCATCGCCTTCAACGATAGCATCATGCCAGCCATGGGAAATAGCTAAGCGGATCCCCTCTTGAAAGGTTGCAGCTTTTGTTGGTTCTACCGAATGTGCACAAGCTAAACAAAGCACAAAACCAGCAAGTACAAAACCATCATGATCGCGAGCCACACCACATATAGAGGTCGTTCTCGTCGAGGCAATGAAAGCACTATCAACATTAATTTTAACTAATTCTTGTCCGAGCTTGCACCAAGAGGAGGAGCTACCATTGGTCTTGGAACGAACGCACGAGCAAGACAAAAAGCACTATACAAATTTGGCATAAACCTTTTTACTCCTACGATTCCACAAGTTCAATAAAAGAACAATAAAGGAGGTGAAACGTTGCGTATCCAAGACTGAATTTGCAGCAAAATACCTCTCGTGAACCATACCTTGGTTGCCATTTATAATGCACGAAGGGGCGACGCTTGCCTCTAGCACCTCTTTGGACAGTACACAATCCCGCAAGATACGGACGCAGGTTTCCTCAAAATTTTGAATGATGCAAATTGAGTTACAAGTTTAACGAGTATTTGTATACGAATAGATATTTTTTATTTTTTTTCGGTGTCTCTATTTATACTTTATACTAAAAAAATTAGGTTTAAGGTTAATGATCAAGGTTCAAAGTTATAATTTAGAGTTAGGGTTTAAAAAATTAGTAGTACAGTGTATTTTTTAAAGTTTTATAGTATAAAATTTAAAATTTAAAATTATAGTTTAAAATTTAATTTTTTTATATTAAAATATAAAAAATATCAACAAAAAAAAATGCTCTTGGCGATACCTAATAATATTAATCATCGAAAATGATAGTATATTCGTGATGCCGCAATGCCTAATAATATTCCAACGCAAAATACCAAAATTAAATCATTTTTAAACAAGTACTATTTCTTATGTGGAAATTTCTTTCAACGTTTTCTAAATATAATATTTATTTATTTCCATTGGAAAGATAAATGTCATCCAAAAGCTAGCAAACAGATAATTTACGAGTCAAAACAAATTTATTATTATTATTTATCACCAAACCGCGTGCACTAATTTGTATTATTTGAATTTGATTGATGTGCTGAATATTAACTTTACCCCTAGGGAAAATGATAAACAAGAATCCAAGTCAAACTCTTAAATTTCCAAATTGGATGAATTATCATGGGATTTTCATTTCTAAATACCGTACCATAGATCTAAAAGCCACCCCATAAATTTATTTTTATTGTTATTCGTCGTCTTATAATTAGAGGTGATCAAAATTTGACTCGACTTGAAAAAATCGAAAATCTCAACTTAACTCGAGATAAAAAAACTCGGCTCATTTTGACTCGACTTGAAAAAATTTAAATAAAGTTTAAGTTGTAAAATGAGAATTTGAATAACTCGAAATTTTTAGTAATTAGTAGATTGATTTTTAAGTTTGAGTCGGATCTCTCAATTTTTTTGATATATATATACCGATATAAAAATGAAGAAATATACACCACATATGAAAAATATGAATATATATATGCATATCTTATATGATTAGAGAAAGTCGTTTAAATTGGAATCTGAAAGGCTCGATGTCTTCAACCGAAATTAACACCAATGAGGCTGTAGAGGTTTCTTTTGAAATTGGGAAAACAAAAAATCGAAAAAGAAATGACAATTTGACACATTCGATTTTAGAGTGGTTCTACCTTCTAACCAAAGTCTACATCCACTACCTTAGCATCCACACTAAGGATTTCTCAATTCACCAACAATGAATTCTTCCCTTTTTACGGGTTCAAGGGGTAACCTTACATCCCTATCTTTTCACGGGCTAAGATAGAACCCTCTTCCTAGTTTTTACACTAGAACTTATCTCTTAACAATGAGGTCTTACATCGTAAACAATTTACCACTCTAGGTGGGTGTTTACACTAGGGGTGTTCAAAAATACCCGACTACACGAACATAAATAACAGGGTATTTACCCGAATTTTTTTCCCGGGTCAGGCCCGAGTCACAAAATTTGAAATTTTCGGGTACCCGGATATATTTGAAATTAATATTTTTTATATTCAATTTATATTTATATTAAACTAATAAAAAAATCTTAATTTTTTATATTTAATAAATACATATTATTATATTAAACTAATAAATACAGGTTTTTAATTTTTATATTAATCTAATAAACTATATTTATATTAAAAAATACATATTTTTTATACTCGGGTACCCAAGTACTCAATTTTTCAGGTATCCCCGACACCAGATGTCACACCCCAAAAATCGGTCTAGTCAGAATTAGGTTCCGGTGATCAAAAAATTTATACCAGTTATGCTTGAATAATGTAATTGCTTGATCCTTGTAACCAATTTCGATGTAATGGGAGTTATTTTGGGCTTAATTGAAGTTGTTGGACCTTTTTGTAAAGAATGGAAGTTAGGGGTTTCATTAAAAATGCTGGAAATGCTGAACCTGGGTAAGGTGTATCGATACGGTAGGACCTGCATCGATACGGCCTAACTGTTTTTAACTAACTTACCCAACTTAGCCTAGCTGTATCGATACATGTCTCTGTCCAAATCGATTTAGTGGCCAATTTGAAAAGATTGAAAGTTGGGGGTGATTCAACTACTTGCTTGCCACCCCTTCACGTGAAAATGATCTGAAAAGGATGACAATTGATCATCAATGGTCAAAAGTTGGAAATAATTGAGAAAATGTATTAATTAATGTGTTAAGCAAACCCTTTGCTAAGGGAAAGCTTCCTATTGGCTAAGGATGAGGTGGGGAATTATTAAGGCTTTAGTCACCTTAAAAGAACAAGGAAAAATCTTTCTTCATTTGTTTTGAATCTCCCGAAACCAAATCTCATCTTTGTCTTAAAGAAACCAAGCACACACCTCCATCGTCATCTTCCTCCTCAAGCTCAAGTAAGCACATCGATCTAATCCTTGGCCTTTGTGTGATTTCAATACACCAATTGAAAGCTTGTAGCTTGGTAAGTAAGACCCATATGTCAATTTGATGATTCCATCAATCCTTAGGGTTTAATTTCAAGATTTAAGTCTTGAATGTTCAAGCTAAGCCCATGTGTTAGATTGTTAATTTCCTTATGTTGATGTTGTCTACAAGCTTTGGTAAGCTTGAAAAACGTTTGTGGATCGTTAGTTTCGATTCTAATGGAATTATCTAATTTTTGAATTAGCTCAAGTGGTGGAAGACAAGCTATCTTCACCTTCGGCTATTACGGTTTCTTCCAACGGCAAGGGGATCGCTATCCGAGAACCTTGAAGTCTCCAAGTACTAGGTGAGTGTAATTGTGTCTCAGAATTGGCTAGGTGCCATCCCGATTGCATTTGAATTTTGTTTACATTGTGTATTCATTTGGATAGGTCAAGTAGAGCTTACAAGGTGCAAATATCATATGGTAAGGGTGGTAAGGTCACTCTATTGCTTTTGATGCATTTTGATGCCTTATGATTCATTTGTCATATGTTATACATAAAAAATGTTTAATGTTAACATTTGACACCCATGGGAATTACTATAGTGTTTGGAATAGTATGATAAGTGAATTGGAGCCAAGGATCAATTTGTGATCCGACATGAAATGGCCTAAGGGTATAAAGGTGAGTTTTATGATGATATGTGTAACCTTGGACACTTGTAGACATTGTATACAATTGGCATGCCATAGGGTTATTTGAGCTCACTAAGTAAGGGATTAGACTACGGTTTGAGGTTATAACTTATATGCGGGGAGAAAAGGTTGGATTGTGTAAGGGACTTCGGAGCTACGGCTCAAGGCTAAAGCATACTTTCGATTTGATTTGGTAAATAGGGGAATCCACGTATCCATTGGTTGCTATGTCCAAGGAGATGATATGTGTTTATGGTTTACATTTGATACATGAAAGTATGACATTTAGCTTGAGTATGATGTATATATGATTTATGATATAAGTACATTTCATACAAACATGTTACATGTCACTCATGCCATTGATGAATTTATGTTACATTTGTTATAACTACCTCACTAGGTTGTGTAAGCATAACATCCGTGTGTCTCATGCATTTCAGGACCTTGAAGCAATCCGAGCCTCGATCGTGTTATTGAAGTTGCAAGTCACTCCTCCAGTTACATGTATGCTTACGTTTTGCTTTGAACTCCTAGTAAGGTGGCATAAAGCTTAGACATGTTACATTGGTCTATTTTGATATGTATGTAATGGCCCTAAAATGTCTAAGTGCTAAAAATGAAATATGGTGTGTTTGTAAATTAGAGATGCTAGTTAAATTGGGCTTAAATGCACTAAAAGGTAAAATCATAGTAAACGGATTCAAATGGACCTAAAATCTGACATACTAGTATATTAAGTAGTTATAAACTTGCTGGTAAAATGTGGTGAAGTTTGGACATCGTTCAATAGGTCAATTCGAATAAAAACCAATAAAAATCTGTCATTACATGATAGACGTATCGATACGGGTCAAGCTGTATCGATACGGCCTTGCATATTTAGACTTGGTAAAATAGAGCGTATCGATACGCAAAAGGGAGTGTATCGATACGGATCTTGGCAATAAGGTCTGGGAAATAAATTGTATCGATACAACCTTAGGGTGTATCGAAACAGGTCAACCTTGGTCAACCTGTACCGATACAGGTGATGGCGTACCGATATAGGATCTTGGTAGGGTCGAATGAATATGTGATTTATTTGTACCTGTATTGATACGACTCCAAGTGTACCGGTACGAGGTAGATAATTCTGTTAAAAGACTTAAACTACAGTTTTAAATAGTTTACAGTTGATCACTAAACTTTAAATGGTCTAATTGGATAGGTAAATGACTTCCGTTAATAACGAAATTTCACAGGCTAATAATTGGTAAGTTCAATTCAAGGTTAATAAAAAGAAATTATAATGAGGACCCTTAACTTGTAAAATTTACAATTTAGTCCCTAAGTTACAAAAGTTTAAAATTAACCCCCAAATTGAGTAAGTTGATAACAAGTGAGTATGTCGAGTTTTAAAAGAGATTAATAAAACATACCGAATAAGTTCTAAACTTTGATTAGGCTTTCGATCTCCGAATATGTCTTATGGTAACACTTTTCGACTCGGTTCTCTACTAGGCTAGGCAGGGGGTGTTACACCCGAGTACTCAACTGACGAGTACTCATAACACTCGGGCCGAGACACAGGCCGACCATAGGACTACCCGATGATCCTGGTACCCGAATTTAAACACCCTTAGTTTACACAATTTAGCTCAATAGGATTAGACTAAAGAATTTACAAGAGATTATAAAATAAACAATGAAAAACCCAACTCTCTTGATCTTTAAGCTTGGATGTACATCTTCTCTTTCTTCAAGTGTCTTTCGCTTGTATATATAGTATGGAATGAAAAACTAGCCGTTGAGGACTTTAATTCCAGCCATAAATGCATTTCTACAACCCTGGGTATCGGTACTCGAAAGTGGGTATCGGTATCTGTCAAAACAAGAAGGAGTCGTTACACATAAATGCAGAGCGTACCGGTATACGATACATCTATATCGATACAGAGGCTTCTGTATCGGTACGCAAAGTGCTCAATGAAAATCAAAATGTTTTTGTGTATCGGTACGCGAAAAGACCGTATCGGTTCGAGCAATCAATTTTTGACTTTTAAGACATTTTAAAATTTTGTTCAAGTCAAAAATCTTTTCAAAAACCTTTCAAATGTATTTTTCAAGTTGAATGGGTCTTGAATTAATTTTGCAATATTTGTTTAAGTTCAAAAACATTTTTCATTGAGTTATATCAAAATAAGTATCTCAACAGAATCAAACCGTATTATAACATGATAAATAATAACAATTAAATTTGTATAGAAACTCGAAAACCCGACTTGAATTGAAAAAATTTCAAGTAAAGTTTGAGTTGTAAAATATGACGCGTCAACTCGAATAACTCAAAAAATTTTGACTCGACTCGATCAAACACTAACCCCCACTTACAACAATTTTTAAACTTAATTGACATATTTTATAATATCAACTTTAAGCAACTACTTTTGGATTTGAGATCAAATTAGATAAAACAATGCAAAATATAGAATGAAGTTGGAGGGATATGAGAAAAAATAACATAAATATAATATAAATACCGAAGCACCACAAAATTCATATAAAATAAATTATAATTGTGTAAATAATTATTTATATTTATAGAGTAATATTTTAGACGCTTACAAAATTAAGGGTGGAGTCACGTGAAGACCATGGATGGGCATTTTATCTGATCCGATCGGGTTTCGATTTGATCGGGTCGAATTTTTTAATAAAAAAATCAGGTTTGAGTTTAAGGTGAAAAATATTTGACCCGACTCGAGATTAATTATGTAATTTTCTTTAAAATTTTTAGGGATATTTATAATAATACCCCTTTATATATATTTTATAATTAGGTCCTTAAATTTGAATTTCTATTTTCAATTTAGTCTTTAAAATTATATTTTTTACAATTAAGTCCCCCTAAAATTATTTTTTACAATTAGGTCCCTAATTTTTTTATAGGTCAGGTCGGTCGAGTTTAGTAGGGGTGAGCAAAACTCGACTCGAAAAAATTGATATTTTTTTTCAATTTCGAGTTGTTCAAGTCAACTCGAGTAACTCGAAAAAATTTCTAGTTCGAGTCGAGTTGAAATTTTCCCAACTCGAAAAATCAAAAAAACTAAATTTTACAGTTTTGCAATTTAGTCCATGATTTCATTTTTCTTCAATTCCTCCTTCATTTTAAGTCCATTTTGTCCAAATTCGAACCACATATTCCTAAACCAGCTTAGAATACTTATTTATCTTCATTTTATATTTTTTCATTTCAGCCCCTTAACTTTGTATGATTTCCTCATTTCTTCAATCCCTTATTCGTTTTAAGTTAATTTTTGACCAAATTTGAACCGCATGCTCCTAAAATAATGTAGCATACCTATTTAGCTTCAACTCATATTTTTTAAAATTAAATTTCCTACTTTTGCAATTTAGCCCCTCAACTTTGAACGATTTCTCATTTCTTCAATTCCTCTTTCGTTTTAAGTCTATTTTGACCAAACTTAAACCACATGATTCACTAACACTATATAATATCTATATAACTTCAATTCATATTTTTAACAAATATATTCTTTTTGCAATTTAGTCCTTTAACTTTACATTTTATTCAAATTAATCATTCAACTAGATTTTTTGTATTTTTTTCTTCACATTAATTCATTGACTCATTTATACTCCCATCAATACTTTATCCCCCAAAGTTCCTTATTTAAAAATAATATTATAAATATATTTTAGAAGTTTAGATGATAATTTTATTATATAATATTACGAATCTTACTTATACATGTGAAAAAGAATATGAAGAAATATATATGCATATCTTATATGATTAGAGAAAGTCGTTTAAATTGAAATCAAACCATACTATAACATGGTAAATAATTTCAATTGAATTTGTATAGGAACTCGAAAACTCGACTTGAACTCGACTCGAATCGAAAAAATTTTAAATTAAATTCAAGTTGTAAAATATGACTCGAATAAGTCAAAACCTTTTAACTCGACTCGATCGAACGCTCATCCCTATAGTTTAGTGTATTTATTTTCGAGTTGGATCGAGTCAGATTTTTCAAAGAAAGCATTCTAGTCGGGTTCGGGTTTAGGATATTAATTTTTAGGTTTAGGGTTCGAGTGGGCCAAAAACTCGATCCGTGCCTATCCCTAGTGAAGACTAGATGTGTCATTTGACACTTCATTTTTTTTATAAATTTTATATAAAAATTAAAAATACAATAAACATCACTTTCAAAATAACTGACGCCCATCGTTTGCTCCTTCCCAAAGAAAATTCTTGTAAGGAATATTTAAAATTATGACACAATAACCTATATTTGCTTCGTCACTCTATAAAATAACATGAATAAATACATCATGTAACACAATTTTTTATTTGGATAAAGGCCCTATAAATTACATATTAAATGGAAAATAAAACTTTTTATAAAGGAATTTTTATTTAATGAATTGGACAACTTTTTCTAATTTGGTCATTCAATTTTTTTATCCACAGTAAGTTTTAAATATTTTTTTATCCACAGTAAGTTTTAAATAACTTTTAATTTGTGAAGTTGGCAGTTTTTCTTATTTTTTTTTACACAATGCAGATTTTCTTAATTTGCTTCATGGATTTTCTTTCTCTGCATTAGACTTTGAACGTAGACAATTTTTATCCTTTCGTGGAGGTTGAGTTTACTACTCGGGTGTTTCCGGTACTGCCGGATGCGGTTTTATCCTTGTTGTATAATGATTTAGTGTCTGTGTTGGGTATTGGTTAGTTGGGCCGAAACTGTTGTGATCTATCGCGGTCTCTGTAGTGTACTTTTTTTTTCTATTTAGTTTTAGAGAGATTTTTTAACGAGACACTTGATAATAAGGTCTTTTCTCTATTTATAAAAAAATTAACGTGATAATTTAAAATAAAGACATGTGGGACAAAAAAAGTGATTACACTGTGTAAGAGGACTCTATCTCATATATATATATATATATATAGGGATGAGATCCAGTTACATGGTGTAATAAGTTTTACACTAATCCATGGCCATTGAATGAGTAAAATAGATGGATGAGATTAACAGTAAAAAATGTGAAGATTATCACTTAAAAAAAAAGATAAAGAAACAATCTTAGCCATTAATTACCATCATCCAATGGTCCAAAAAAGTGTAAAAGTAATTGAGTTTTACACCATGTAAGTGGATCCTAACCCATATATATATATATATATGGGATCCAGTTACATGGTGTAAAACTCATTTAGTTTTACACTAATCCATAGCCATTTGGTGAGTGAAATGGATGGATGAGATTAACAGTAGAAAATGCGAAGATTATCACTTGGAAAAAAGATAAGGAAATAATCTGAGTCATTTTTTACCCTCATCCAACGGTCCAAAAACTGTGTAAAAGTGATTGGGTTTTACACAGTGTAAGTGGATCCTAACCCATATATATATAAGGATAGAATCTGTTACACAATGTAAAAGTTTTTAAGTTTTACACGTTTTTTGGATCGTTGGATGAGTGAAATGAATGGTTGAGATTAAAAGTAGGATATGTGAATATTATCACTTGGTAAAAGTAAGAAGTTAATCTCAGTCATCCATTTTACTCATCAAATGATCTAGAAACATGTAAAACTCATCCATTCCACTTACACAACACTTACACAGTGTAAGAATTTTTAAGTTTTACAATTTTTTTAAATCGTTGGATGATTGAGATTATATATCGGGGTAAAGGTTGGACATGAAATGAAGAACAACCTTATGTTTACTCTAACCATAGTTTATAAATTGGACCACCAAAATAACAAATTTCTTCTTATTTTGCATGTGGGTCTGTTTTAGGAGCACATTTGTTGTGACAAATTGGAATTTCTCCCAGAAAAAGTGGGAATAAAAGATAATAGGAATAATAATAAATTTACTCTTGAAAGCATGAGAAGCTCATCTTCTCGCTCCCAAATTCATATGTTGTCCATGTGATCTATATGATATTTTGGGTCTGATTCAATGGTAATAACAAAACCAACAAGTACATTAATTGTATACAATTACACTTGTAATTAAATTAAAAGTAAAGCACATTAATGGTAACTAATTTGTGATAAAATAATTTTATTGACCATTGAAATTTTGAAAGTTACAAGATGTTTATTCAACTTTTGATTTGGTTACGATATTGTCATTAAATTTGTTCAAATGTCACAAACGAACATTTTAAATTATCTAACGTATTACATAATTTTATGATGATTCAATGGTTTACGCTTATACTTTGTATCTAAAGTTTTTGTGTTCTATCTCGGATGGAAATTGTCTGCTCAAAATTATGTCTCTTTTTGTGCTCCACTTTTAAAAAATAGGTTTAGGGTTTAGGGAATTAAGGGTATGGTATATTTTTAGGGTGATTTAAGGTTTAGGATGTGGAATTTAGGGTTAGGGTTTAGAATTTATTTATTTTAGTGTGGGGCATGATTAGGGGCAGAGGATTTTTGTTCTTCAATCTCCTTCAAGTGCATAAGTTTTATTATTTTTTCCACAACAAAACGACATCGTTTTGAGTTAAATTAGGCTTCAAAACAGCCGCACCAAAATGAAAGTGGATGTGAAGTTTAATGATTTAAAATGTAAATTATCCTAATAGAAAAAGACATACAATCATTAAAAAGGAGAATTTAACAAGTGGTCAAAGTGAAAAAGATAATGACATTAATCTTAGGAGTCCCGGATTCGAATAAATTATTCTATAAAATATGTGTGTCATGGAAAGAGTTGAAGATAAAGTATGAACAAATGCTGACTTCTAATCCCTTTAAAACTTTAAAAAATATTAGAAAATAGAAAGGGAAAAGGTGTGGTCCATTCCATTGGCAATGGACTGTACATTATTAGAGCAATTAATTAGAATTCGAGAATACAATGGACCACTTTTCTCTCTCTCTAGTAGTTTATACTGCATTCTCCATAGCCTATTCAACAAAAAAAGTTTATACTCCATAACCTTCCACCTTATTTTGGGAACATTTTAGCACAATTTAAGTACACCAGCCAGCCAACCCAATATAGGAACAAAATTTTACACACCATTTTCATGAAAAATACACTTAGTAATAAAAAAATAAACAACCATAATATCTTATTATTGTATAGTATAATATAATAAAAAATTCTTTAAAATATAGTATATATTATTGGTTTACAACGATTGCAATCCACCATCCAATAAAAGAACCCTACATTTAACTCCTACATAAGGGTTTTTTTTTACTATATTTTACAGTCTCGTTTGACCGATAAGGGTCAATTGAAAAAATGATGAAAAATATAATATTTTTGTTTGTTCATTATTGGTAGCTAATAGCCTAATAGCACTGTTGAATAGTATTTTAAGTGTATTTATTTATAAATGATTATAGGTATATTATATTTGTTGGTTATGAAGTAATTGAAGGAGTTTAGTTGTCTTGATTTTCATAGTAGGATGTCTATTTTGGATGTATTTTAACCAACAAAAATCTTCTACCCCTGTGTATGTCTTTTTATGCTTCATATTAAAAAGTCACTTAAAAATTAAATTAAACTCTAATCTTAAATTTCAAATCCTAAACCCTACACTTTATCTTAAATTCTCTAAGCTCTAACTATAAACCCTATAGCTTGTATCATAATTTTAATATGAAGGCATAAATGGGCACATACTAATGCATATTTGGCCCACTTGAGCTAGAGAGATATAGGGAGAAAGAACAGAGAGAAAGAAAGAGGAGAATATATGAGATAGTGAGAAACTATGATAACGGCTGCATACAAGGGTCATCATCACCTCTATATCTGAGCTTCTATTTCTAAATAATATACATGTATATATATACCTGATCTTTCTTCCTCGGCTTGTAATTTCATGGCACACCATGTTAGTTCTTTCTTTCTTCCTGTTGATTCTCTAACAGTCTAACAGATAGTTTCAACTTGCTCCTATAGCTGGTAAGGCCTCCCCTTTATATCTCTTACATTAAAGCTTTGGTCTAAAAGAAGGAAAAATGGAAAACCAAAGTTTTCTCTCTCTCTTTTGTTTATTTGTATGATCAAAAGGGTTGTTTCTTTGAAGTCTTTGTTTTCAAAAGATTGATCTTTGTTTTTGTTAGTTCTCATGAGAGCTTCACGGTGGGTTTTCATGGCTTCCCTTTATTCTTAGAGTGAATCTTGATGGAATTATCAGTAGTTGCAGAATCAGCATCAACTTTTGATCAGCATCTGGGAAGCTGGTGGGCAAAAGAAGCATAAACAAAGGAAAAAAAAAAGGTTGGGTTTAAATGGCTAGAGAGGTCTGTGAAGATAAATCAAGGAATATTGTTGTGGTCTCATCAACTGCTTTTTCTTACTCGGATGATTCGTCTGGTAACTCAGCTGTTCAAACTCATATGGTGAATCAGATCCAAGGGTTTGAATCAAACCCAGAGATGTTCAATTTGAGCACAAACATGGAGAGAATCAGTGAGTCAACCACCGATTTCTATCCACATGAGTTCCACACACCCGAGTTCACAACTGGGATATCTGAAACCAGTGCAGAGAATCTAATAGTCGGACCAGACTCAACTCCTTGGCAAGAAAACTGCAGGTTGCTTGTTGATGATTCTTCTTTGAGGTGCGTGTTTCCTTGTGAAGGAAACGAGAGGCCAAGTCAAGGTCTTTCACTCTCTCTTTCGTCGAGTAATCATCAAGGGCAGTTCCAATTCCAACTGAGGAGTTCAAAGTACTTGGATCCTGCTAGGGAACTTTTGAACGAGTTTTGCAGCCTGGGAATAAACCAGTTCGATATTTCAAAGCAAAAGCAGACCCATAAGAGAAAACAGTTGGATAATAATGACTTCTCCGAGTTGCAGAGAAGAAAAACCAAGATGTTTTCAATGCTGGAAGAGGTATGGTGTTCTGAAATTATTAGATGATCCGGCTCACCACTGGTCATCTAATAATTTCTCGAAAGTATTACATGCCGTAACTCTCCTACAGTCGTTTTCAGTTTTTCTTCGCTATCCTTTTCTCTCTTTAGGTGGATAGAAGATACAAGGTCTACTGTGATCAAATGAAGGCCGTTGTATCTTCGTTCGAAGCCGTAGCCGGCGCCGGGGCTGCATCGGTGTATTCAGCGTTAGCCTCCAAGGCCATGTCGAGACATTTTAGATGCTTAATAGATGGGATTGTGAGCCAAATTTAGGCCACAAGGAAGGCCATGGGAGAAAAAGACACGGTTGCACCGGGCACGACGAAAGGCGAAACACCGAGGCTAAGGGTCCTCGATCAAGCTCTGAGGCAACAAAGGGCATTCCAACAAATGAGCATGATGGAGAGTCACCCGTGGAGACCCCAAAGAGGCCTGCCGGAAAGATCTGTTACCGTTCTCCGAGCTTGGTTGTTTGAACACTTTCTTCACCCGTAATTATCTCTCTCACCTCTCTTTACTAGACTGAAATGGCTTTTTATACGTAAAATACAAACTAGATTTTGCGAGATAACCAAAGTTTTCCGCCATGAAAGAAGAAAACAAACTCTTGCAGAGTTGTTCACAGACTGCAAGTTTTCCCCTATGTTGAGTCTCAATCATTTTGCTTCCAAAAGCAATGAAGTCTTTGTTAGTTTATACCCATCATCATTTAGTCAGATTCCACATGCCGTATTATTTTTCAATCATTTAGTCAGCTTCTCTTTGTTAGTTTTATGTGCATCTGATTCTGTCAATATATATATATATATATAAGGGTTGGATCAACTTACATATAATGTAAAATTATGAGTTTTACGCGTTGTGAATCGTTGGATGAGTGAAATGGATAATTGAAATTATTTTTTTACTTTTTTTTTTCAATCGATAATCTTTACGTATTCTAATGTTAATCTTAGCAATTCATTTTATTGATCTAAAAACGTGTAAAACTTAAATACTCTTACACCGTAAAAGAATCCTATCTCATATATATATATAACTATAGGACCCATCTTTCCCTCACAAACAAGTAACTCAAAAGTAGTATCCATGGCGGCAAAGTTTCAATACTAACTCTGTAAATCTCCATGAATAAAACTTTTGCAGGTATCCTAGTGATGTTGATAAACATATCTTAGCTCGCCAAACCGGCCTCTCAAGAAGTCAGGCATGTCCACATTCCTCACTGTATTATATGTATGGTATTTGAGTCCCCATGAATTAATTTATATTCAAGATGGACCATATCTTCTTTGGATCTTTAGTTTATTATAATCATATGCAATTATTGCATTTGGCATTTGTACCATATACCAAAATATTGTACTATGCTCTGTCATAGTATATGTATATGTATATGTGTGTGTATGATGGCTTTTGCTTTTTGCTCGTATTCCAATAGGTATCCAATTGGTTCATTAATGCTAGAGTGAGGCTATGGAAACCAATGGTGGAAGAAATGTACTTGGAAGAAACAAAGGAGCACGAGAACAACATGGCCTCCTCAGATAATGGAGTGACCGATGGTGATGGCAATGGCCGGTTAAATATTCCACTCGCCGATCAGAAACCAATCCTGGACAAGCTGGTTCGAGTTGACTCAGAATGTCCGTCTTCCATTGTCACTAACCCTGATAGAAACGATCCGAAAAGTGCCAAAACCCTCGAAAACCAGCACTTGCATCATCGTCATCAGCAGCAGCAACAACAAAGTTTCGGGCCCTATGGTGCAATGGAATTGGACTTCGCTTCCTACGATCATCATGCAGCGGGAGGGGTACCGTTCCACAATGCTAATCAAAGTTTCAACGGCGGCGGCGGCGGAGGAGGCGTGTCGTTGACGTTAGGGTTGCAACAACACGGTGGGAGTGGGGTGAGCTTAGCCTTCTCACCCACATCACAAACTTCACTGTTTTACCCTAGAGACCAAATGGAAGATTGTCAACCGGTTCAGTACTCACTTTTAGACGGTGAGGGACAACATTTGCCATACAGGAACTTGATGGGTGCACAATTGCTTCATGATTTGGCGAGATAAAGAAAAAGGTCAAATTCGATCAATTTGTTGATGGGGTACATCAGAGTTCTCATCAAATTATGGAAATGGCGGTAGATAAGTAGTTTTAGAAGGTGGCAGAGATAAAATACTGAAATCATATATTATTTACTTTGTTCAATGGTTGATAGCTCTTTTCAGTTTTAAGAACACAGTTATTTTAATCTGCAGGTTAATCCGGGATTTGTCAATTATTGTTATATATATATATCCTCTTTTTGGGGAATCAATTTAATTGCATCCTTGCCTTACTATATATATATATGAAAATATTTTGATATATAAGCATGTATAAACTTTAAGGTTTAGAGATTTAGGGTTTAGGGTTAGAGTTTAGGGTTTAGTGTTTAAGGTTTAGATTGTAGGGTGTTTGGGTGAGGGGTTTAGGTTTTAAATTTTATAGCTTAAATATGAAGGGTTGTGCAAAAAAAATTTACACAGCTTGTGTATCAAAATATAACTCATATGAAGAAATTTAATCTCTCTTTCGGGATATGAAGAAATTTAATCTCGCTTTGGGATACGGAGAAATTATAAAAATTTTATACAGCTTGTATATCAAAATTTTACAAATTGTGGTGGTATTGATTTTCGGGATATGGAGAAATTTAATCTCGCTTTTCTTATAAAGCTAGGCTATCAGATGATAGTGGATGAGCAAAATTGTGGGTTCGGATTTTGAAAGCTAAATACAAATGGGAAGGTAGTATCCTAGAGGATATCTTCTCCCGTAATTGTTCTCATTTATGGGCTGGTATTACTCATGTGTGGGATGATGTTAGATCAGAAATTATGTGGGGTGTTCGAGATGGCTGTTTGGTTGATTTCTGGTACGACAATTGGTTGGGGAAGACTGGTCCCTTGATTGATGTGGTAACTATGGATCCATTACCTAATCCGTGTCTGGTGGTGTCTATGACCGATGGAAATGAAAATTGGGATGAGGAGCGACTTCGGCAATCTCTACCTAAGGAGTGTGTGTTGCGCATATTGGCAACGCTTCCTCCTATGGCTGATCTTGGTCCTGATCGTGTGGGATAGCAAGGTAACTCTAATCTCACCTTTACTGTTGAATTGACATACTCAATGTTGGCGGGGGAATCGGATATGACTAGATGAAGTGTGTGGAATATTGTTTGGAAGCTCTCTATCTCTCAACGTATTCGTTCGTTTCTATGGTTGGCTATGAGAGGCAATCTCCTTACCAATGCGGAAAGGAAGCGTCGACATTTGACCAATAATGATAGATGTAGTTTACGTAATCGGGATACTGAAGACGTCATCCATGTGCTTCGGGATTGTCCAAGAGCTAGATTAGTTTAGGATAAATTGATTCAGCCCAGCTGTTTGAATGAATTTCTCCACTTACCGAATTTGGATTGGTTCATTGTCGACTTGCGTGGGGGTCGTTGCGCAATTGATAGTAATCATCGGCCTGCTCTTTTAGCAATTGTTTGCTGAAAATTGTGGAATAGGCGTAATAAAGTTCTGTTTGATACTGATTTTGTAGAAATGAAAGACTTGGTCTTTGCTTGCCGGAAATTCCTTACCATGGTATTAGCAGCAAATGATCGTGTGTTGATTAATGGATCCGCGACTCGTGCTACAGATAGGTCGCCTAGAAATTGGTCTTTGCCGCATAGTGGTTGGGTGAAACTAAATGTTGACGAAGCTGTTGATCCTAGGAATGAAGATGCTGTCATTGGAGGGATTATCCACGGGGATGTGAGGAATTGGTTGTTTGGCTTCTCACGAAGTATAGGGAAATGCTCGGTTCTTAACGCCGAACTTTGGGCCGTTGTCGATGGGTTACGCCATGCTTGGAGACTTGGTTTTCGCTGTATTATAGTTGAATCCGATTGCAAGGAATCGGTGTTGGGTATTAACGACTTTGCGACTAATAAGCTCCGTAATGGTTTAATCGTGGTCATTCAGAGATGTTGAAGTGGGAATGGAATGTTGAGATCCGACATGTTGCGCGCAGAGCCAATGCGGCTGCTGATGCGCTAGCCACTGCCATGCGTAGAGCTTCTTTGGGGAGTTGGTTGCTGGAAACTGCACCTATTTGGATGCAAACTATTGTGCAAAGTGAAGCTTTATTGGCTGTGCACTCCAATGATGGGGATTGATTTTTAGTTTTTTGGTTGTTTGTTTTGTCTTTGCTTCGATTGCTTCGATGGCGTAATACTGTTTGTAAATATTATCATATGCACTCTTTTTCTTCCACCTAAGTTTAAGAAGATTTTTTAACGAGACATATGATAATATTTTTCCCTTTTTAATCAAAAAAATATATATAACCCATATATATATATATAAGGTTAGGATTCACTTACATGCTGTAAAACTCCATTACTTTTACATTTTTTTTGGACCGTTAGATGATGTTAATTAATAGGTAAGATTGTTTCCTTGTCTTTTTTTTTTCAAGCGATAATCTTTACATTTTTTACTGTTAATCTCATCCATCCATTTTACTCATCCAACGGCCATGGATTAGTGTAAAACTAAATGAGTTTTACACCATATAACTGAATCTCATTCCATATATATATATATATATATATATATATATAACTCTTTGCCCAAGCATATGTGATTGAGTTGTTTGTGGTTCTTGTTTCAGATGAACTTACAGAAAAATGTTTCATTGGGGTTTATCTAGATATATTTATTCCTTGTCAGAAAAGACAAATTAATTGGCAAACAAAATTTGGTTCGGAGATTAAGACAATTCTCTCATAAGAATTATCGTTTCCAGTTGTTTTGTGGTCCCTAATTCATCTTCCATGAAGGTGATGTTTCCTATCCATAAGAAATGCCTGCTTTATGATTTGTCAACTTTGGCATGGTTTATGCTACTGCTTTTGCCAATAAAAAAGGTGCCTTTACTTGCTTCCATTCTCAAAATGCTACTATTAGTTTAGATTTTAGGTTTCTTACGATTCGAACTCTGACAATATATATTCCTAATGACAGAATTTATATTCGAGTCCCGAAGAAAATATTATTTGGAAAGACAAATAAGTTGTTCGCCACGTATCATGGTCATTTAGTTTGGAATAAATCCATGGCTATCTGTTGATGTCACAATGTGAAAGGCATGCATGCATGTTTGTCAAAACGTTCACTTTTCGTTCTCTCTCGTGAAAATGAACATCTTTTTAATGGCGGATGTGGTTGAAGTTAATCGATGTTTGGCCCTGCCAAATTACAGGTTTTTCTATTTCATAATTCTAAAGCATTCAGATTGCAGCACTTCTTTTTGTGAAGTTTCTAACCCTTTTCATTATATATAATGCCACCACCATGCATGTTTAATATTTATATACAAACCTAATTAGGTTCAACAGTACATGAATTATTTTGAGCATAATCACATATTAAAATAACAAAAATCATATGTTCTTTTTTTGTTGCCTCTATTCATGTCTCAACACTAAAAAAAATTCAATCTTCCTAGCTGTAATTTTTAAACCCTGCGCCCAATACTTTATACCCTAACCATAAATCTTAAATTTTAAACTTTAAACCTATTTTTTTTAGTACGTGACATAAATAGAGACATCGAAAATGGTCAGTTAATTTCTATTCATATTAAAGGGGAATATGCTAAAGCAATATTGGCTTTGTTTGGTAAATAATTTTTCGAGCAAAACATTAGATGTTTGAATTATTTTTAGAGGTTTGACCAATCAAATTTGCTAATTTAGATTTTGCTAAATAGAGGATTGTAATAGCGGATTTGGGTGAAACCTCTCAATTTAAAAAACTCCTTTTAAAAGCTTTTTGAGTTAGAGGTTTGAATAAAAGAATTGTAAAGACTCTTTTGTCCTTGAAAATTACAAAAATTTCTCTGAATAACTAATAAAATTTAAAAGATAATTTTATAGATAAAAAATTAATGGGCAAACTACATTGGTAGTCACTAAACTTTTAGGGTACATTCAATATGGTTACCGACCTTTTAAAACTTTCATTACAGTCACTCAACTTTTAAGTCCCTTTCATTACGGTCACTACCGTCAACTACTGTTAAAAAACTAGTGTGACATGTTAAATTTAAGGGTAAACTATACTGGTAGTCACTAAACTTTTAGGGCGCTTTCAATATGGCCACCAAACTTTTAAAATTTTCATTACAATCACTCAACATGATTTTAGTGTTCCCAATAAAATTCCATCCCACCTTTAGAGTATCCAAATTGCTTATATTTTTCTATTTTTTTAGAGTATACATGTTTGAGAAATATTCTAACAAGACATTAAAATATGGTCATCTAAGATCCTCCCAAAGCATTAATAAAGTTACATGCCAATATTATATATACTCATATCTAATTTCACTCCCCAGTTTTAAGTACCTTAAGCACAAGGATAGTAGCATAACAAAATAATCTTTATTTTTTTTTATCATTTCCCCCAAAACTCTAGGATAACTATAGCCTTGAGAGATTTCTTAATGGTGCATAAGTAGGACAATTTCACCCCACAAAAGTTATAAGATTTCAGAGGAGAAATGGAGGATGGAGAGGAGGAAAAAAAGAAAGATAAACATGTTTGGTGTAACACCCTCGGCCCAGATGTCACATTGGGCTTCAAGCCCAAACCAAAATCCATAAAATTTCTCAAAATTGGTTTAGCCCCAAATAAAATACTTTTCAAAAACATTTAAAGCCAACAATTTAAAATAAATATATAAATGATTAAAACGGTACAATTGAGCTCCAATTAAATAAAAAATTTAAACATTTGACTTGATAAATACAATTTCAAATATAAGGATTTACAGACTCCAACACGTAAGGTTCTATGAATACGCAACCCATTAAATACAAGTATCGTACACTGGAGGTCACCACATGCTGGAACCCGTGCCGATAGTGCTCCTCGATCCCACGAACCAACGATCAACCTATGCACGAAAATAACGATTCTAAGCGCTAAGCTTACAAAGCTTAGTGGTACATATCTACTCTACTCTACTTCATGCCAATCATAAACATAAGCATACAAGCTAGTGTGAGCAATAAGGAGAGATAAATAAACATGTGGCGCTACCACTAGTCGCCTAAACACATGCTCTCAATCATAGCAAAACATCATACATGACACGCAAGGCCCAGCCAAGCTTAAGATCTCAACAGATCATCTAGGCGAGCACACATCAACAACAACTCTGGAGTGAGGCCGGGTCACATAGCATTGGAACATACACTCCGGGTGAGGCCATGTCACGTAGCATCGGAACATACACCCTTGCTCGGAATCCCCCCTTAAGCATTTACACACTGGGTGAGGTCGGGTCACCTAGAATCGGAATATACACCCTGGGTGAGGCCCGATCACATAGCATTGAAACATACACCCACAGTCGGTATCTCTAAACATGGTGTTACAACACTCTTCCACTAGGTATTCGGATCCCATCAATCAAGAAGGCTCAACCAATCAAATGCATACCCGACATACAAGCAACGTGATCCTAAAGATCTTCCTATCGTTGCTAACGTCAACACATCATTTATTTTACATTACCAAGTGATTAATACATTATAGAAAAGTATGTGATTAATCTCATTTATTGCCTTCATTAATTCTTGTTTATTAACATATAATTCAATTATTAATGTTTACATTAATTTTTATCTTTAAATTGCATTTAGAGATTATTTATCGTATCAGGTACCGATACTCATACACGAGTAACGATACAGTACCCTCGGGTATCAGTACTCACATACGTACTGATATAGAAACTGCTTACTGAGAATTCTAGTTTTCTATAAGTATCGGTACGGGTCGACCCATACCGATACGACCCCTAAACGCGTAACAGTACGACCAAAGCTCATACCAATACCCTAAACACGGGTTGGCACCATTTCTTGAGTTACGATCACACAACACTTTATTTGATTACTAAAGCTTATGAAAGTCATTAGAGTTTGTTTACTAACGCATCCACTCAATTAATATTTATTTAATGGGAATTCTAGTTTTTCCAAAGTACTAGTATGGGTCGAATTGTACCGATACGACCCTCAAATACGTACCAGTATGGCCAAAGCTCATACCAATACCCTAAACACGAGTTCACACCATTTCTTGAATTACAATCTCATAACACTTTATTCGATCCCTAAAGCTTATGAAAGTAATTAGAGTTTGTTTACTAATGCATCCACTCAATTAATATTTATTTACCGGCTTCATAATCATTTAATTGGGTATTCATCCCTAAAGCATAATTTCCATCGAATCACATCAATCCATTCGAACAAGTAATACAAAGTATCACAATTATCTCAATCAATTAAACAATCATCGAATATCACACAAGCGACCCTACACGGTCTCTAAAGCCTTCACTAGTCCCATCATATTCAAAACATCATCATGTATCTCATAAATATCAAGTCTCATAATTTTTGGTCTCTAACATGCTTAATTATCGTCTACCTATTTTGCAGACACTAACTCGTAAAGCAATCACATTTATTATGCTCACGAAGCAATAGGATTTTGAGGTGTACTAACCTTGAGTCGATATCGCTAAAATCCTCATCTTAACTTTCTGAATATTCCACTCGACCTGATATTTGATCCCAAATAATCCTCGTATACCAAATTATACCATAAGCATCCCTTAAACACATACTTTAATGAATTTAAATGGTCATATATGTAAAAATAGCTTACCGAGTTTGAATTTAGCAAAACGGGCTGCACTATTAGATCTGGAGCATCGAGAAATCCCCAGGTATTGTCTCCTAAAAAAAGTCAACGGCAGCGACTGGCAGCGTGGTTGACGGTTGGTCAACATGGCTCAGCTAGTCAACGCGGCTTGGATGGCTGGTTAACGCTGTTTGGCTAGGTGGCTCGACTGGTCAACATGGCTCGGCTAGGTGGCTCGGCTCCATATGGCTCAACTCAGATGGCTCCAACCGCTTGGGATGATGCCCACACGCGTCCGGCGGTGCGTGCGGCATCTTCCAGGGGCGGGATTCGGCCGAGGAGATCTAGTTTGATGTTTTGGCACCTTTTAAGCTTGATGGCGGTGACGGTTTTCAGTTTTGAGCACCCAAACCTCCTCAACACAAAACCCCTGAAGCTTTCTCTCTTACCCCCTCTGACAGTGGCTCTGATGGCGACACCGTGATCACCGACTGACTTGTCTCGGTGAGGTGAACATAATAATGTAGGAGGTGTCGAACATGGAAACTCCGATAGCGGTAGATCGAACATGGAAACTTGTGAGAGAAAAATAAAAAGAAAGAGAAAAGAAAGATATAAAAAAAAGAAATTAATTATTAAAATTTTATCGAGTTAGAGTGGTATCTCCTATGCACGTTAGTGGTTATAACATATGCATGTAGAGCTTTTGGGGTTTTCTCGCTTTTCTTTCTCGATCTGCTTGGGTTTTTCTTGTTGATGATGGATTTAGCATCGGAAGTGAATGCATCAGATCCTCTAAAGGGGTGAGAGCTAGATTTGGGTAAGTTTATGCCATTAGGGGTTCTGTTGTTGTCATTCTTGATGCGGTAAATGGCACTGCGAATGGTGTGGCGAATGGCACAACGAAGGTGGAAGATGTCTTTGCTGAGAAAAAAAGAGTCTGCTCCTACCTGGAATTTTCTTGATTAGTCTTTGCAGTTCTTTGCTTCGAAGAAGAATGAAAGCAAGGCTCTTGTCTCTCATCCTCCGACTATCTTGAGTTCTGGTGCTCAACAATGGAGTAATGCTTTTATTGGTAATTTCCTTGAGAAATCCCCAACCCTATCTATTTTTTAACGAACTATGAATAGGTTATGGGGATGAGAGGGTTTGGTGGAGATTCCATTTTTAGCTCCCAACGTCTATATCATAAATTTTCCATCTCAAAGGGTTCATGATTGGGTTCTTGAATCAAGGCATTTACACATCAACCAGAAGGCTATTGTCCTCCGGAAGTGGGTGTCTGGGCTTTTGTTTGATGTAGTGTGATTGGATTCTGCTCTGGTCTGGGTGAAGCTGTGGCATGTGCCTTTGGAATTGTTTTCTAAGCAAGGGGTTAGTTATGTTGCTAGTGCGTTGGGGAAACCACTGTATATGGATCGTGCTACCACTTTGAAGCTGTAATTGGAGTTTGCTAAGTTGTGTATTAAGGTTGATGCTACTGAAGATATTCCTAATTCGGTTGTGGTTGATCTGAGGGAGGATCGTACGATGGATATTAGTGTTGAACTTGTCTGGTCACCACCAAAGTGTGAACACTGTAAAATCTTTGGATACTCTAGTTCTAAGTGTTCTAAAGAGAAGGGTGTGTTTGATGATCCTGTGAAGATGGCTTCTGGGGAGGCACTAGGTGCTATAGGGGGTGCTTCTCTTTTTATAAAAGTAGCGAAATGTGATGCTAGTTCTTCTATGGTTCCAGGGGTGACAAAGGGGATTTCATTGGTGGATGGTTCTATTGGCTCAAGGGTGAAAGAGGGGGTTCTTAATAATGAGAAACCTCATGATGTGAAGAAATCTGGATCTGGTGGGATTGATGGTGGAAATGTGAATAATTTTATGGTAACTTCTAATCGTTTGATGTCTTAAGTGCTGAGGGTGAGGTTGCTGATCGGAAGTAAGTAAGGGGTAGAATTATGGATTATTCTATAGTAACTCATAAACGGTTTGATGCCTTAAGTGCTGAGGGCGAGGTTGCTGATTAGAAGCAAGTGAGGGCTACTGCTGGAGGTGTGGCTGAGCTGATGAACCAGTTGAAACCTAAAGCTAAAGATGATGGTGGTAAGAAGAATAAGCAAGGAAATGGTGGTAAGCATAAGGGAGGTAATGTTTCTCATTCTTTATGACTTTCTTAATATGTAATGTTAGGGGTTTTAATGAACCCCTTAAACAGCATAATATTCTGAGAGTGGTTAATTAAATGAAAGTTGAAGTGCCCTGTTTGCTGGAGACTAGGGTTAGAGAGCCGAATGTTGATGCAATTGTTAGAAATAAGTTTAAGGAGTGGAAACTTATTCATAACTATTCAACAACTTTGAATGGTCGTATTTGGTTTCTCACTAGGGGAAATTGGAGTGTTGATCTAGTGCTCTGTTCATATCAAGTTATCACTTGTTTGTTGACTCAAGATGATGATAGGTTTTATTTTTCTGCCATCTATACTTGTAATGGGAGAAATGAACGCGTGGGCTTGTGGTCTGATCTGCTTTGTCTTAGGAACAAAGTTGGTGATCTTCTCTGGCTGCTAGCTGGGGATTTTAATATCATCAATTGCTCTTAGGAGAGTTTAGATTTTGATGGGAGTCAGAATATTACGGGGGCTATGAGGAATTTTCGATATTTTCAAGAAGGGTTAGATGTTGTGGATCACCCTTATATTGGTAATTTGTTTACATGGTGTAATTTTCAGGAGGAAGTCTCCCTTTCAAGGAAGATTAATAGGATTCTGGTAAACCAGGCCTGGTTTGCAAGATTCCCTAGTGCCTCAGTGGAATTTTTTGACCCTAATTGCTCAGGCCACTACCCCTCCTATGTGGTACTAAGAGCTCTATTGGCTCGACCACAAAAGACTTTAAAGTTATTTGGTTTTGGGCTGATCGCCCTAGTTTCCTTGATGTTGTTATCGAGTCTTGGAATCAGCTAGCTGAAGTGAATCATTTGAAGTTGTTATTTTCCAAACACAAACAGTTGAAAGAGCCCTTTAGGAGATTTAATGGAGAGCATTTCAGTGATGTTTTGAATAGAGTTTTGATTAAAAGGGATGAACTCAATAATCTCCAGAAGTTGTTAATGAATAGTCTTACTGCTGAGGTTATTGCTCAGGAAAAGAGAGTGGCTAAGGAGTTGGGAGAATTGGTTAAGGCAGAAGAGAAGCTTTTGCAGCAAAAATCCAGATCTCAATTTCTCAAAGAGGGTGACCAAAATATTGGCTACTATTTTAGACAGGTGGTTGTTCGACAAAAAGCTAACACTATTAAGGCTTTGCAAGATGGTCAAGGAAATTAGGTGGAGAGCTATGAAGGGATCTCTGATGTTTTCACTCAGTTTTTTTCAATCTCCTTGGGTGAGGTAGATCTTAATGTTTAAAGTGTTTCTGATAGCTTGTTAAAAGAAATTCTTGGAGTCAAATTCACTCTTATGATGCAAGACTATCTTGTTGCTCCAGTTTCTAGGAAGGAAATTCATGATGTTTTGTTTGCAATGAATGGGAATAAGACCCCTGGGCCTGATGGGTACTCTGCAAGGTTTTTTCAAGTTGTTTGGCAGATTGTGGGTGAGGACTTTCTCAAGGCCATTCAATATTTCTTCTTGGCTTGTTACTTACCTGATTCTTTTAACTCCATAATCATTACTCTAGTTTATAAAGTTGCTTCCCCTGTGAGAGGTGCTGACTTCAGACCAATTTCTTGTTGTAGCACAGTGTACAAGTGTATTACTAAGATTCTTACTAATAGGCTTAAGCTGTGGCTGCCCTTCATTATTTCACATAATCAGAGAACTTTCTTATCTGGCCGAGACCTTGTAGAGAATGTTTTGCTTGCCCAAGAACTTGTCAATGGGTATGAGAGGAAGCTCTTGTCCCCAAGGTGTGCACTGAAGATAGACTTAAGGAAGGCTTTTGATTTTGTTAATTGAAATTTTATTTTCCAAGCATTGCAAGTCTTAGGGGTCCTTGAAATCTTTAGGAGGTGGATACGAACTTCCCTGGTTCTATGTGAATGTAAATAGGGATTTGGTTGGATATTTTGCTGGGGCTAAGGTTATAAGGCAAGCGGACCCCTGTCCCCTATTTGTTCATACTGGTTATGAATGTGCTCTCGATCCTTCTTAACTGGGCATGACACTTTGGGATCTTTGACTACCACCCGAAATGCAAAAGGATAGGGCTTACTCACCTTTGCTTTGCTGACGACTTGATGGTGTTTGCTAAGGGAAATGTGGCTTCTATTCTTGGTGTAAAGAATGTTTTAGACAAGCTTTATTCAATGTTTGGGCTTTAGATAAATGTGGCTAAGTGTGACTTGTTTAGCAGTGGGATTGATGACTATGTTATGCAGGAGATCATAGGGCAGTCTGGGTTTTGAGCTGGTACACTTCCAGTTCGCTACTTAGGGGTACCTTTGGTTACACGAAGTCTTTCTTCTGCTGACTGTAAAGGGCTGGTGCAGAGGATAACAAGGAAGATTGAGAGTTGGTCTGCTAAATGTTTGTCTTTCTCTGTTAGGTTGCAACTCATACATGTTGTATGTTTTAGCATACATAACTTGTGGAGTAGAATTTTTGTTTTGCCTACGAAAGTGATAAAGCAAGTGGCTTGTCTCTACAATGCTTTCTTATAGAAAGGGAAGACAGGGTCAGCTCGTGGTGCTCGTGTTAGTTGGGAGGTTGTTTGCCATCCAAAAAAATAAGGGGGCTGTGCATAAAGGACTTTCTAGCCTGGAACAGAGCGTGCGTGTTGAAAGCCCTTTGGTTGTTTATTTCTTAAGTTGATCGTTATGGGTAGCTTAGGTGCAGCAATATGTACTGAAAGGTCGTTCGGTGTGGGAAGTACATGCCAAGGCTCACCATAGTTGGGCATGGAAGAAACTGTTGAAGCTTAGGGGTGATTTAGGCCTTGATGGTAATCTATCTGGTGGCTTTAATGCTAGGAATGTGTGAGAGTTGGTTAGGCGCAAGTAAGCTCGAGTTATTTGGTTCAAAACTGTTTGTGGATGACCATTCATCCATCGTCACTCCATAACTTGGTTAATGGTGTTAGACATGTTGCTAACTAAAAGTAGGCTATTGGGATGGGAATATCTGGTGGATTTAATGTGCTTCTTGTGTGGGAATAGGACTGAGACAATGAACCATTTATTTACCGAGTGTGAGTTCTCTAATTTGTTATGGTCTCTCATCTTCTAGGCTTGTGGGGTGTAGGATCTTTTTTACTCTTGGAATGCCATTTTTGATTGGGTGCTTAGGAATGGGAAGGGAAAATCTCTAAGAGCTGCCATTATTCGAACTGTTTGGAGATGCTTCAACTATTACATCTGGCAGGAAAGGAATTGTAGGCATTATGGGAAGCCAAAGAAAGGTGTTTTAGTTCTCTTTGGGTTGATCAAATATAATGTTAGGCTAAGACTTTCTAACTGTTTCATTCTTGATCATGTTGATCCAATTTTGATAGATAAATAGGGAATTGTATAGGGGTTTCTAGCCTGTGATGTAAGTAAGGAGTTTTGTTCTTTGGTTGGTGTTATGGAGGTACTTTGGATGAATAAAATACTATTTATCCAAAAAGAAAGATGGAAAAGGGGGGAGAGAGAGGAGAATATAAAATCTGATTTTCCTTCTCTCTTCTACCACTTTAATTCAAACTATCCTCTTCTTCTTTTTCTTTTTCAACTAGGCCCAAGGCCCGGGTCCAAGACTCGATTTAGTAACCCGACATTCGAGTCGTTACATTTGGATGAAAAAAATGGAAGAAAATAAGAGGAGAGAGAAAATAGGGTGGGAAAACGTTTATTTTAAAACTTAACATGCCACATCAACTTTTTTAACGGCAATGAAAGTGAATTAAAAGTTGAGTGAATGTAATGAAAGTTTTAATAGTTCGGTGACCATATAGAAAGCGCCCTAAAAGTTCAGTGACTACTAGTGTAGTTTACCCTTAAATTTGACATGCCACATCAGCTTTTTTTAACGGTAGTTGACGGCAGTGACCGTAATGAAAGTGAATTAAAAGTTGGGTAACTGTAATGAAAATTTTAAAAGTTGGTGACCATTTTGAAAGCGCTCTAAAAGTACAGTGACTACTAGTATAGTTTACCCAAAATTAATATATACATCTAAATTTAATAATTAATAAAATTATATTCAAAATATAATTTCATAAATAAAAAATAATATATACATATAAATTTAATAATTATTAAAATTATATTAAAAGATAATTTCATAAATATAAAATTAATATATACATCCTCCGTATATATTTAGTAATGATATTAAAAAAATTTATTTTTTATAATCTAATTAATTTTAATAGATACAAAATATTAATAACTAATAAATTATTCAAACAAGTATTGAACATAATCATGTCCTTATATGTCATTTTGCTTGTTCAAATAATCAAACAACTATCAGCTGTCAGTTAATTTTACCAAACACTTTTATATAATTAGTTGTCAGATGTCAACTATCAGCTAATGTAGTTCTCTATTGACTATCCATTATTAAAAGAACATCTAATTTTTATAATGGCCTTGTTTGGTAAATATATTTTTGAGCTAAAATTAGAGGTTTGACCAATCAAATCCGCTAATTTGGATGTTTGGTAAATAGAAGATTATAATAGCATATTGATGTGAAACCTCTTGTTTTGAAAAAAGCTCCTAAAATGAGCTTTTTGAGTTAAAGGTTTGGATAAAAGACTTGTAAAGACTATTTTGTCCTTTATAATTATAAAAAATTCCTCTAAATAACATAAATTTAATTAACTAATAAATTTTTTTAAAAATAATTTTTAAATAAAAAATCAATATATAAATTAATAAATACATATAAATTTAATAATTAATAAAATTATATTCAAAATATAATTTCATAGATAAGAAATTAATATATATATATATGTATCTAAATTTAATAATTATTAAAATTATATTAAAAAGATAATTTCACAAATAAAAATTTGATATGTAGATCCTCATATATGCTCAGTAATGATTTTAAAAAATTAATTTTTATAATCTAATTAATATTGATAGATACAAAATGTTAATAACTAATAAATTATTCAAAAAATATCAAATATAATCATGTCCTTATATGTCATTTTTTTGTTCAAATAATCAAACATCTATCAGCTATCAATTAATTTTACCAAACACTACAATCATCTAATATAACATGCTAATCAAATCAGCTAATGATATTAGCTATCCGCTATCAGTTAATGTAATCCGCTATCCGCTATTCGCTATCAGCTATCCGCTAATTGCCAAACAATGCCAATTAATTTAGAAAATTTATGGGATACTTATAATGAGTATTTTTTAATACACTTATCAGTTATTAATTCACTTATAAGTTATAAATTTATAAGTTCGCCCCCTTAAAAATTTTATGGGATACTTATAAGTTCACCCCTACAATTTTGAAATTCATATATGATTTAAAAATTTTCTATGTATTTTTTATTAAAAATCTTCTCTTAAAATTTTATAAATTGCCCTTTAGAATTTTATAAGTTCATCCCTAACATAAAATCTTGCGTTCGTCCCTTACGGTTGATATTGAATTAAACCCACCGTATTGAGCAACACACACTCCTATTGTTTATTTCACTTTTCTCATTTCATGTAATTTTTCCATCAGTTCGGTCATGTATTATAAAGATTTATTATAAATATGGAAAATACTTTGATATACAAGAATATACACAAGTCTTTTAATTTTAGGGTTTAAGGTTTTAAGTTAGAGTTTAGGGGTTTAGTGTGTAGAATTTAAAGTTTATGGTTAGAATTTAGAGTTTAGGGTTTAAGTTTTAGGGTGTTAGGTCTTGTAATTTAGATTTTAAACACAACCTGTGTATCAAAATATAACCCTATAAATATATATGTTTTCTATTAAATTCATCTTATTTACAATATCATTATTTAAAATTCAAACACTTAATACTAATATTTATTAGAATAAAACTCCACAACTTACACCTGAAGCAATCTAGGCTTGAGGTCTAAAATTCGGGCACGGTCATTAGATATTAACTTGGAAATAAGTTAAGAATAGTCACAGGCCGGACTATAATAATCAAGGATGAAAAGCCACCCCCTAAAACAATCCACATTAATCACACTATACTTCGCTAACTTCACCATTCTTACATACACCCACATTCACCACCATGGTTCCCGGTTCCTTTGATTCCATGACCCTGCAACAGTTTCTCCTCGGCGATCTTTCCCACAGATGTGGGTCTGGTTTCTTGTCAACAATCACCATTTCAACCGCACTCGGATCCGCCATCCTCCACCTGCAGGGAGGATGAGGAACACGGTGCCGCTCGTACTCACTCATGGTTCGGTTCGGTTCCGAAACCATCCTCACCTTTGACATGTAAAACACAAACGGCTTCTGGCACGGGTGTCGGGTAACTGGACGAGTATTGAATGCGTACGCCGTGTAATCGGCTCTTCTGTACCAATTCAAGAACGTTCTCGAAGGCATTTCAATCTCCCGTGGCGAAAAGATCCCTCTAAAAACTAGAACAGCGAAACCCCAGGAAACCGAGACGGTCCAACTCTTGGTCTTATCATAGCAGATGGACTGCTGCATGACACCAGCTGAGTCTAGGTTTACAGGCAACATGAGCCGTTGAAGGGATTCGACTCGGGTTACGTTGGGGAAGATAGGCTCGACGACATCGAGATGATGCAGCGACACCAATGGCGTGACGGGATGTGCAGCAAGGAGTCCAAGCAAGTTCCCATACACATCATACTGAGTACAATTAAACAACATGAAAGAAACAATTGGTTTCAGATATTTCAATTAAGTCATATATTATATATAGCAGTAATAATGGTGGGAAATTTGATGTTCTAATGAATCATCTAGCTTCTGCATTAACAGTGACCATTTACGTGGAAATGAAAGCTTACCGGTTAGGCCAACTTTCCTCATGACATAGACATTCAAACTGCAAACACACATAGAAAACAACTACTAATCCGTATGCTCCACCTATAAATTGGGTAGGTTTGCAGGCCTTGTAGATAATACTCGATCAAGAAGAAATTCGGTTCATCACACCAACTTAAACCAATTACCTTACGGAGAGAAATGATGAAAGTGCTTTTAGAAGATTTGGTTTAAAATTTGAGTATTTGGGTTGCGTCAAAAAGTGTTTTTTTATAAAATCTTAATTTTAATCTTAATCTTAGTTAGAAGGAAATGGAAAGAAACTCTTAAAGAAGAAAAAATGATGTGTTACTGGTGAGTCTAAAACAATGACGGAGCTATATGGGGTGGGGGGGCAATTGCCCCTTCCCACCTCAAGAATTTTTTTCACCCATATCCCCCTATTTAAAACTTTTAAAAATTAGTTTATATATGAATTTGCCCCCTTCTAAACATTTATGATTTGTCTCCTAACACTAAAGTATGGCTCCATCCATGGTCTAGAACTCATGACCTAAAGGAATACGAAAGAACAAAGATAAGCAGCTTGACAGCTAAATGTGCTCGCTCTCAAAAAGCTTTTAAGTAGATAGATGCATATTTTAGACATTTATTTAAAATATATAAAACATCGATTAAATGAATGAAGAAACATAAATAATTGTGTCTAAAAAGGTTAAAAATTAGAAATTTCGAATTTTAAAAAGCATATTTCAAATCAAGCCAAAAAAAAAAATTTAACTTAAAAATTATATGCATTACTTTTGACCTCAAAAATATTTTTAGCGCCAAAAACACTTTTAAAATTATTCTTGAACGAAACCTAGTTGAACATGTGGGACAAAAATCATGTCTCTTTTCGGTGCATCGACACTAAAAAAATAAATTTTAAATTATAACCCTAAATTTTAAATTTTAAACCCTAAAAATATACTTTAGTCTAAATTTTTTAAACTCTAATTATAAACTCTAATCTTAAACATGAAGTTTAAACCGTAATTTTTAATATAAAAAATAAATATGAGCACAGAAAAAATTTGAAAAATTTCTATTTCAAAAGTGTAGCGATAAGCTAAACCAGTGGTCAACGAGTACTTCAGCATGTTTAAATTTAACTGATATCGTTGTTTGTGCATGGAAGGAATTTAATGTTGAACATGTCTAGACGTTGAATATTAGTTAATAAAAAATTAAAAACAATGCATTTTACCAACTCAGAAAACTGAGTCACCGACCTGATGGAAGCCGAGTTCCTTGGTGAGTGGAACACCGAGTTCAGCCATACAAGCCTGCATTCGGTCATCGGAGCCGTACAATCCAGGGTACCTCTGAATGCACCGGTCTTGCATCTTAGCCAAAGCCTCAGCCAATGGGTAGCTAATGGCAAACCCTCCTCCACCGTAAGCCATGCCGTAGGAGAAAACAATGTTTTGAATGTGAGATTCCGACAAGCTCCCGATGTAATAATACTGAGTATGATCGTATTTCCTTAAAATCCGAACAAGATTATCCGTTATAAACACGGTGTCATCGTCACCCATCACAAGCCACCTCACGTTATCCATCTTCATCCTCAACGTCTCCGTCACGATCCGCGATATTCGAATCGCGGACCGATGACCCTGCCGGTTCGTGTAGTCGAAGTTGGAAGTGTCGCTGGAGACACGAACCGGCGGAAAGGCTTGCTCGTCGTCGGGAGAGTATTCCACGTGATCGTCGAGCCAAACCACGCCCCGCATTTTGTTCGGCCTGTACCAAATCTTGATGTACTCTTTCCTCTGCTGCCATAGCTTGGAAGAAGCCGCGATTCCAAAAACGATGTCGTGGATTTCCGTCGGCTTCGGCTGGTCCGGAGCCTGCTGCATTTGTAGTACTACTGACCCCGGTTTTTCTCGAACATCTCGAGGGCGATGAATGGGTGACGCCGACTCAGCCGTTTCATTGAGTATCGACGGTGTCAGTGAAGGCCGTTGAAGAGATGAAGTGGAGCGGAAATCGCCGGAGGTGCGGTGAACTGAGGCCGTCAAGAGCTTGACGTTGTAGATAACATAGGTAATTGAAACGAAGAGGATTAACCAAACCATGAGCTTGGGAATGGATCGGGTCGATATCGGTTGTCCAAAAACAATCGGGTTTCCTGATGAGCTTCTCATCTGAATCTGGTCCCATACTATCTCTTTCATTTTTTTCAAAGAAAAGTTCTGCAGAAAGTACAGATTTTTTTCTTAAATTTTAATGTTCCATGTATTATTCGATTCTGTGGAGAATCTAAAAATGGAGGAAAGAAAAATTCACCCAGAAAAGAAAATCAGACGAAAATGGAAGAAAACTTGAAGAAAATGACGAGGAGAGGAGAGTAGTAAAGGTGATAGCTTGCAAACCACCGCTTGGAGGGAAGCTTCAAAGTCCGGAGCAAATAAAGACCGATTGATTTAATGTTTTTATTTTAGTTTTGTGATTTAGGGTGTAATGCACTGAGATTTGTAGAACCATGTGAGCGAGTTGGATTCTGGTAATAGATTTTGGAGGTAACGGATGAGTCAACCTTTTTTTATTTGCGGCGGGAAATATACGTATAAGCGGAGAATTAGGTATAAGTTACTAGGGTAATTTGTGCGTTAAAACGCGGGTAAATTTTGTTGAGTTTTATTTCTTTGGTAATTACCTTACACATGAAAGATAGAAAGTGCAACAAAAAGAGGTTAAGACTAGGTTGCGGCAGCTTGGGATAAGGTTAGAAAATGATAGTTTTCTGTTGAAATTTAAATTTGGCTTATATATCATATTAGTACTTAAAAGTATATCATTTTTTTGTTTTAGTACTTAAAGTATTTTTGGTCAAAATAAGTACCTAAATTATATTTTTTGGTTAAACTAGGTACCTAAAGTATATTTTTGGTCAAAATAAGTACCTAAAGTATTTTTTCGTCAAAGTAAGTATCTAAAGTATTTTTTAAGTCAAAATAGGTACTTAAAGTATACATATTTTTTATATAGGTTCCTAAAAAATGTCATGTGACATTAATTAAAAGGATTATTATCTTATACACCGGCGGTGAAAACTTTTTGTTTCCACAAGCGCCTCAATTATAGGGTTTAGGGTTTTAGTTTAGGGATTTTTTGTGTAGGGGTTTAGAATTTAGGGATCATGCTTATAATTTAGGGTTTAGAGTTTATGGTAATATGGGTAGGGATTTAGGCTTTAACCTATAAACCCTAAATTTTAACCCTAAACCCAAAAATTCTATCAACAACCCCTAAGTTCAAAACTACTACACTTAAACCCCTAAACTTTAAACCCTAAATAGAGTCTCTAACCCCTAAAACTAAGGCACTTGTGTAAAAAAAATTCACAAGCGCTTGTGTATAGAATAATTACCCTAATTAAAAAATACATTATGTGCCTATTTTAACGAAAAAATATACTTTAGGTACTTATTTTGACAAAGAAATATACTTTAGGTACTTACTCTAACGAAAAAATACTTTAGGTACCTATTTTGACCAAAAATTATACTTTAGGTACCTAGTTTAACCAAAAAGTATACTTTAGATACTTATTTTGACCAAAAAATACTTTAGGTACTAAAATGAAAAAATTGGTATACTTTAGGTACTAACATGGTATATAAGCCTTTAAATTTTTATTAGTTGAGTAATATTTTAGGTTAAACTGGATAATATTTTAGGCTACAATTTAAACTCTTATCAACTAGATAACATTTTAAGTTTGTAATCGAATTTTTTACCAATTGAGTAACATTTTAGGCTGTAACCGAAATTACTACGTTGTCCATAACATTTTATGTTGTAATCGAAATTACTACGTTGTCCATAACATTTTAGGTTGTAACTGAAATACTTACTAACTGGGTAACATTTTAGGTTGGATTCTACCTCATATAATATTTTTAGGTTGGAACCTAAATTTTTACTAATTGAGTAACAAATTAGGTTAAGGACTACCTTAAATTAGCCATACCTTAAGCTGCCACACCCTAGAACTATCTAACAAAAAAACAAAAGCTTGGAGTAAACTTTGACTTTTGTTGTGTATATGGTATCGATAAGGTTGTTGCACTACAACAAAATAGGTTTTTAGCGGCTTTTTTAGCCCTATAGTGGCATTTTTTAGCGCCACTAAAAACCATCACGGCGCTAAAGAAAGTGTCGCAAGAAGTGCCGCTGGAAGTAGCGCCGCAAGAGTTAGTGGCATTTGTTCACAGAAAATGCCACTAAAGTACATGCTCTATAGCGGCATTTGATATTTCAAACGCCTCTAATATCTTCTATTTCGCAGCGTTTTCTCTAAAAACGCCGCCAAAGACTCGTGCTCTATAGCGGCGTTTATTTTACAAACGCCGCAATTTAATTACTCTGTAGCGGCAGTTTTGATCCAAACGCCGCAATAAGTTTTATGTAATTTTGGTGGCGTCTTCTCCCTAAAACGTCGCTAAGCTTACTGTCTTTTACCAACCATAATTTATATTTATTTATTACCCAAATTTAACCTGTAACACATCCAATAAGAATATAATTGAAAAATAACTACAAAAATTAAGTCTAGAACATATCCAACAAATTCAAGTCTAGAACATTAAAGTGAAATGTAATTAAACATATTGTAGTTCAACGTTAAAATGAAATGTAATTCAACATTGTTCAGTAGAATAAACAAAACATGAACGAACCTAATAAATCATCTAAGATGGGTGATTCTGTGGTAGATTCTGCTTGAACATCGCCATCATTTCTTGAAATTTATTTTCGAGATTCTTATATGTTGTTTCTCTCTCCGTTTCTCTCGCTTATCTCTCCGCTTCCCTCGTGGCAACTTCGGCTTTAAATTGAGTTAATTGTTGTTGTAAATGATTAACTTCTGCTTGGGAAGACTGGCTCTGTGATGGCATGTATTGAGACGAGTTAGCACCAAAATATCTTGTTGGGGTAATGAATGATCCTTGGCATCGAACCCGAACATATCGTTCAGGACCCAACACTTCAGCAATAACTTGATTGTCGATCTCATCCACATTAGCAGAACCATTAGTTGAAGCTGTAGCTTCATACTTCATCTTTTTATCCTTCAATTTTGCATGATAATCAATTAAGAAAACGAATTCAAACATTATTTAATATAAACATGTTATACTATTAATATAAATATAACATAATTCAGATTGTGTCCAACAAATATACCATAATTTCTACAGCTTCAGGAGTCATATGAGAGCCATTTTTTGTAAGTGTAATGTCAAAGAGCTTTACTCGTCCAACACTACTGCCAGTCGAAACTTGCTACAATATATAATAAAAATTAATACTTACGAAAAATAGTAGATTAAAAAATAATCAATAAATAAAAAAAACAACACATCGTCATTAGCTATACGAGCAAAGCTCTTTGACCCAACTGTGTGAGTAAACTTTTGTTGTTGTCTACTAGCAACTCCAACGCGCTCTCGATCCTAAATTTAAAAGTTGCATTACATATAAAGCCAATATTATCATTAGAGTATTATTATTTTAAGTACATCGATCATACCTCTCCTTTTGTTGAACTCCAAAACCTAACTGCATATTCTCATTGATACCTAAACGTTCCAGGTGGGACATTTTGCATCTTCTTTTGAAGGCTGAGATCATTCTTGAAATATTTCTTTTTCAAAAAACTCTTATGGTCTCTCCATTTCTTTCCTAACGCATGCTTCACATAACCGTCTGAGACCTCTAAAGAAAATTTTTCCTACAAATTACACAATCAAAATAAATATAAATTAGTATTGAGTTGTAATAGATTATCTATTACAATGATATTATTACCTTAACATAATTGACAGCCTTGTTTTTGTTACTATTCGGCATCTCATGCCGTGACTCATAATTGATCGACAAAAGTGATGCATTACGTCCAGTCATGCCTATGAAATTGGCCAGAACACTTGCTTCTGCCCCAATAGGTTGGCCAAAATCGTTTCTTGAAACTTTCACGCGTTCCTCGGGAGGAAGATTGTATAATTCTTTCAACGTCGTGCGCCCTCTACTCTTATGCCTTCGACCATTTTTAGCTATATAAGAAATAATTCAGTAGAATTTATAAAATTAGTCAAAATAAAAAAGAATCTACCATTTAAATAAAGTGTTGAACATTACCTTCAATTTCTACATTTTCTTCAACTGTTTTTGGAACTTGTGAAGATCCAACACCAAACATTTCCTTATTATTTGTTACTTCCTCTACTCAAAGAACTTGAACAATCCGCAGGTCACTCAATTTCCTTCTAGGCATAATATCTGCAATAAACAAACAACAACAATTAAAGTAACTACTGACAAAATTACTATTAATATATGTATTTGACAACAAGTTAGAGTTATAAAATCTTATTACATTGTTATGTCATCAGTTTTCATTAAAATCTACGTCTATGTCCTCCCGAACACATTGGGATTGTGAACTAGAACTAGCGATTGTGCCATCTAAGTTTTGTGTTGCAAAAGGCAAAGTTTCTGATCTTGTTTCAATATAATATCTACTTCCATCTCTAATTCCATAATATTCTACATCTCCCTTTACAGGATGATTGTCCCTAGCACTAGCATAACTTGTAGTTGAAGAATTAATAACTACTCCACAATTTTGTGTCCTCCTTAATCTTTCACGAGATTTCGTGTGGAACCTGAACCATTAATGAGGAAGACATTATATCTTTTAACAATTCTATTCAGACCTTGAGGAAGCCATTTAACCTCTTCACTAACTTCTCTCATATTCCAAACATATTACGCGTAAAAGAACTTCTTAGTTAGTATTTATATTGATATATTATAACAAATTTTTTTACAAAGATTTAGTTGCTTACTGTCTGCCCTGACCATTCATGGAAAGATTCTGTGAACAACTTATGAATATTTCGTTGATGTAATCTTCGGGAGCGTACACGAGTTTGCAACTCTTGTTTATACTCACTATAAAGTAGGTTACATGGTTAATAAATGAGAAATATAAAAGTTGAAGTTGTTAACCTTGATAAAAGCGTATATTTCATGCCTTTATCCTCTGTTATTTGCTTGTTTTTAAGCTCATTTCATCTGCATTTAGCTGCATTTAGTTTATTTAGTTGCATATGGTTTTATTAACTTGGTTGTCGAGGTTTAATTGCAAAATGGGTGCTGCATGAGAAAGGGTTGGTCTGGTGAGGTGATGTGCAGGTACGCAGGGAAGAGTAGCTGAACAAAAGAAAATGCTACAGCATTTTGGATGGCAAAAATTTGGGCGTAGAAAATGACAAAAGCAATGAAGATATATATTCATCCCACATGTGAGAACCCTCATTTGTCTCTTATGCCAAGCATGTGCCAGGAAATATTCCTTAGGTCATACAAGGAATGTTTAGGGCACAAAACCCTAGGAGCCTCCACTATATAAAGGACAAGATACCCTCATTAAAGGGAGAGCTGAAAAAGTGACTTTAAGGCTAAGAGAGAGAAGAGCCAAGGCGGCTACATTTCCTCCTTCTTCTTCCTCAACTTGGTGTCCTCCATTGTTGAAGCTCCAAGGGGTGACATTGCTAGCCAAGCATGTGCCAGGGAATATTCCTTAGGTCATACAAGGAATGTTTAGGGCACAAAACCCTAGGAGCCTCTACTATATAAAGGACAAGATACCATCATTAAAGGAAGATATGAAAAAAGTAACTTTAAGGCTAAGAAAGAGAAGAGCCAAGGTGGCTACATTTCCTCCTTCTTCTTCCTCAACTTGGTGTCCTCCATTGTTGAAGCTCCAAGGGGTGACCTTGCTGGCCTTTGAGAGAAGCAACAAGTCTAGGGCGGTCCGTGGCAGTCCAAGATGGAGCGGGAGATTTCTCTTCTTTCTGCTTTTGCTTTAACATTTTCTTCATTTCTGGAAATGGGTTGTATGAGACGAATGATGTTGGATGTTTATTACCCATTCGTGAACTGATTTTAGATGGCTTGGGTTTGTTTAGATGCTTATGTTTATTTTCTTTTAATGGATGTTTTTTTTGTTTTTCTGTTTTATCCTTGCTTTGTCTACTGTTTTATTGCCCTAAGGTTGTAAGAGCCTTCGAGAGTTGGCCCTTCTTTAGGTGTTAGATTAGTCTAGTGGTCGAGAGAGCTAGACTTAGATCTACGTAGACAATGGAGTTGGATGCTAAGAGGCACAACTCTAACCTATCTTAGAGATAAGTGGAGGGTTTCAACTGCTAAAAAGGGTTGTGTTTCATGGGTAGAAGTATGTTAGGGTTTATGCTGAGAGGTATTGCTATAGCATATTAGCTGCCAGGCTTCTTACTAGAGATAGCTTAGAAGCACCCTTAGAAAATCCTGCCGAGCAGAGGATAAGTTGGAGATTATGAAGCATCCATGAGTGTCACACCCTGAAAACCGGTCTAGTCGGGGTTAAGTTCTGGTGATCAAAAACTTTGTACCGGTTAAATAATTAGCTCGATCTTGTATCTAATTTGAAGTAGTAAATGTTATTCTGGCTAACCATAATAGTTATTATTATTATTATTATTATTATAAAATAAAATATACCATAAGTTGGGGGACCCCCGGTAATTCCTTCAATTGAAGAAAATTGCTGTGAATCACCCTACAATTGGAGATGATTCGGCACGGCACAAGGGGGCAAGGTGTCCACCACGTGGCCCTTGTGGCATTACATGCCCACCACGTGGGCCAAGCCAAGGGAATTATTTCCCCAAAATTTTCTACGGCTCCAAGCCTGCGTGGAAGATTGAAGGGAAATTGAGGGAGCCATCCATTATGTATAAATAGGGGGAGAGCCTTGCGCAAGAGATGCATAGAAAGTAAGGAGCAAATAAATCGGTTCAGTGATAGGTTGGTAAGCTCGAGTTTTCTGGTTCGATAAATTTGAGTCCTTGCTATCGATTGACTCAAGGGGTTGATACAGAACAACCGTCATTTCTTCCGAAAGCCACGGATAAAGGTGTTGTTATCTGAGAGTCTTAAAAGCATCGGGTTGTTGAGGTGAGTGTAGTTGTGTCAAGGGATAGGCTCGATGCCATCCCATTGCATTATTTTATGGTTATGTTTGTATTTGTTTAAGGGATCACGTAGAGCGACTATGTCAAATTTGATTGGCAAATCTAGTAAGTGCCTTTAAATTGCTTTGATATGTACAAACATGACTATGATATGCTACACGTATGTGATATATGAAAATGATATGAAATGTTACATGATATGGAGCTGAGGCTCATTTTGATATTTGATATGATATGACTTGAAAAATATGGACTATGTGAATTTGTGTAATTATGGACATTGGATACAATTGGCATGCCATAGGATTATTGAGCTCGGTTAAGTATGGAGGACTACGGTCCAGGGCTACGACCTATATGTGGGGAAATAAGGTCGGCTGTGTAAGGGATATATCTCCGGAGCTACGGCTCAAGGGCTACAGCCCATTCTCTGTTATATGTGTTGGTGTACAGGGGAATCCGTGTATCCAATGGTACCTAATATGATATGTGCCTATGAACTGTGCTATGAAAATATGATTATGATATGACTATGTGACATGTAATATGTGAATATGAAAGCATGAGAAAATGTGTAATAAGCTTGAATTGTGCATAGTATAATATGACTACTTGTATATTTGATTATCATGCATTTCATTGTAAATGTTATAACTACCTTACTAGTCTATGTAAGCCTAACATGTGTATCTCAGGCATTTTCAGGACCTTGAACAATTCCGAGCTTTGATCATGTTGTTGCGGTTGCAAGTCACGTCTCTGCCATATATGTATGTCATCTTTTACTATAAACTCCTAGTGAAGTGGCATATGGACCAACTTGTTTTGTATAAGCCTTTCTAGATTTATATGATGACTTGGTAAAATGGTTTTGTTGTATGCTTAGATTTGGATAGGTTAAAATGGTTAAAAGGTGCCTAAAATGAGCCTAAGGTGAAAACTTGGTAAATGGATTCCGAACGCCCTAAAAATTTGACGTACCAATAGGAACATGATTTTTAAGTGTACTGGTAAAATTTGGTAAGGTTTGGAAATCACCCGATAGGTTAATCCGAATAACAAAATAGTTTTGAACAGTTTAAAAAATGGTCACTAAATATTGTATCATCTAATCAGTAGGTAAATGACCTCCGTTAGTGATGAAATTTCACAGGCCAATAATTAGTAAGATTAATTTTAGTATGATAACCTGAATTTCGGCTAAGGACCTTGAAATTGTAAAATTTACAATTTAGCCCCTAAGGTTAAGAAAAGTTTAAAATTGACCCAACTCCGATTAATTTTAGTAACAGACAAAGTGGATAAGTCTTAATATTAAGCAATATGATACTTATATTAGGTTTTAAACTCTGAAACTTTTTTTGAACCTCCGATTAGTCTTTCGATAACACTATCCGACCTGGATCTATACTAGACCGGGAAAAGAGTGTTACAATGAGAGCTAGACATAGGTTACTTTAGCATGCCCAGCCAGTCATTCCCATAGTGGGTTTCGCACATGTGTGAGGACCATTGAAGTCTATTCAGTTCAGTCCAGTTTCCATTACAGTTGTTTGCTACAACATTTCTTAACCTGTTCCCACTTGCTATTGCATTTATTTTCAGTTTGTGTTTTGTGTGCTTGAACTTGACTTGAAATACCTCCAATCCCTATGAAGACGATACTCACTCATCACTATTACTACTTGTTCGACGTGTATACTTGCACTATTTGCGTATCATTTATAGTACATCACAACACGCAACAAGTGTTTGGTGTTGTTGCCGGGGATTGGCAATTGGTCATTTTCGGTTTAGTTTTTGCATTTGTTTATTTCTTTTCCTATTTTTGTATAGTTTTATTAACTGTTTTTGTTTGTCCTTTTCAGGTGTTGCCCTAGTGCATGACCCAAAGAAGACCCAGCGAACCCTTACGACCTATCATTCCTGAAGTTGAACATCTCTTTCGACAAAGAATGTGTATACAAGAAGCTTTGAGAATCATAAATAAACATCAGAATCAAGGATTAGCGATTGATAATCAAGGAAATGTTGATGCTGCAGTAAATCCTGGAGCAATAGTTCAACCTCGAGCTATTAGGGATCACTTGAATCCTATCTTGGATGATCTAAATCCAGAAATTGTGGCTCTAAAGATTCAAGCAACTTATTTTGAACTTAAACTAGTCATGTTTAACATGTTGAATTCCATTGGGCAGTTTGGTGGATCGCCTCATGAAGATGCAAGGCAACACATTCGTGCATTCTTGGAAGTTTGCGATTCATTTAGACAGCAAGGGGTGCATGAAGATGTGTTAAAGTTGAAGTTGTTAACTTATTCCTTACATGATCAAGCGAGAGCTTGGTTGAGTGGAGTACCCGCTGGTTCGATGGAGACATGGACAGACCTATGAAAGAGTTTTTGCTGCGGTATAATCCACCCAATAGGAATACCCAATTAAGGAATGAAATTGCTTCATTTCGTCAAGCTGATGACGAATCGATGTACGAGTGTTGGGATAGATTCAAGGGACTGTTGTACAAGTGCACAAATCATGGTTTCCATGATTGGAAACAAGTGGTGATGTTCTACAATGGTGTTAATGCCCCTACAAGAATGATGTTGGATGCTTCAGCAAATGGAACCTTGCTGGACAAGTCACCCGAAGAAGCGTTTGATATCCTTGATATGATAGCAAACAACGACTACCAATTCCCTACCTGAAGGCTCAGAACGGGGAGAAAAACTCAATGGATGTGAGAGTATGATGCTGATGACTTGGTTTCAGCTCAATTATCAGCCATTGCCAACATGTTAAAGAATCTCCATCGTCCAAACGAGGTAAAGGAAGTAAAGGTTACATCTACTTGTCTTCGATGTGAGGGAAACCATCATTTGAGTTAGTGCCTAAAAAACCAAGAATCTACCAACTATGTGGGGAACTACAATAGGAACAACAACCCCTACTCGAACACCTACAATCCAGGATGGTATCAACATCCTAACCTTTCTTGGGGGAACCAAGGAAACAACAATGTTGGCAGCTCGAATCAGCAACAAAATCTAATCGAACCCCCAGGTCCCCAACAGAATATGTCATGGCAAAACAACAGAGGTTCGGCATCTTCGTCAAATAACAGTTCTTTGGAAGCAACATTCAAGTATTTCATGATAACCACGAATGACTTTATGGCTACTAAAAAGGTTCAACTTCAAGACCATGTTGCGTCCATCAAGAACCAGGGAGCATTGCTACAAAGTCATAGCTCGTCCTTGAGAGCTTTGGAAACATAGGTAGGGCAAATTGCATAAGCCTTGCATGTGCGACCTTAAGGGAGTTTGCCTAGTCACATTGAAGTCACTAAACCTCATAGAAAGGAACAGTGTAGTGCACTCACCTTGAGGAGTGGCACGTAACTCAATAAAGGAGATAAGTTTGGGGAAAAATAATGGAAGACTCTAACCCCCAAGTCTAGGAAAGAAGAAACTACTGTACAAGAAGATACACGTTTTGAGGAGGACAATGATGAGGGCCCAACTAAAGAATCTACTGAGGAAGTACCAACTTTTGCTGCGGCAAAAGACAAACCCCTACTAGTAGAGGAAGAAGTCAGACCCTCACCTCCATTCCCTCAAAGATTGAAGAAGCACAAAGACAATCTTCAGTTTAAGAAATTTGTGGATATCCTTGATTAGCTGCATATCAATGTCCCATTTCTAGAGGCTATTGATAAAATGCCCACTTATGCTAAATTCCTCAAGGATATTGTTACCAAGAAGATGAAGGTTGAAAAATACGAGACTGTTGCCACAGAAAAAGAGTGTTATTCTGTGTGGAGCAAGTTGCCACCTAAATAGTAAGATTCGGGCAATTTCACCATTCCATGCTCCATTGGTGACAACTATGTGGGAAAAGCTTTATGCGACCTTGGGTCTAGTGTCAACCTAATGCCCAAGTCTATTTTTATGAAGCTTGGTATGGGAGAAGCAAGGCATACAACAGTTATTTTGGAGCTAGTCGATCTCTCTCATGTTTGACCAGAATGAAGGATTGAAGATGTTTTTGGTAAAAGTTGATAGATTTGTCTTTCCAGTCGACTTTCTCATTCTTGACTGTGAGGCGGATAACAATGCACCCATAATATTGGGGCGTCCATTTTTAGCCACCGGCCGTATCTTGATTGATTGTGAGAAGGGTGAGTTTACCATGCGAGTGGCTGATCAAAAGGTAACCATCAACGTCTTCAACACCTTCAAATATGTGGACAAATTTAAGGAATGTCAATACATAGGTGCTATGTTAGAAGAGCAGGATGCGGAGTTTTGCTGTAACAATTTCTTGCAAATTGAAGACTATGTAGAGTTCAAAGAGGATAATGATCAGGAGGTCGAGGACTTCCCGTTGGAGGTGGAACAGTCTAGCTTGCTCAAAGCTAGACTAGGTACGCATTTCAAACCTCTTGACTTTTTTGAATTTACTCCTCCTAAACCCTCCCTTGAGCATGCACCCACATTAGAACTAAAGCATTTGCCATCACACCTTAAATATGCTTATTTGGGTAGTAATGAAACTTTGCCAGTGATAATTTCATCTAGTCTTACACCTAAGCAGGAATCTAGCTTGATAAATATGTTACCTCAACATAAAAAGGCTCTAGGTTGGACTATGGCTAACTTGAAGGGTATAAGCCCTACTATTTGTATGCACAAAATTTTGCTTGATGATTGTCACAACAATTTTGTTGAACCCCAAAGAAGACTCAATCTGATCATGAAGAAGGTAGTGATGAAGGAGATAATCAAGTGGCTCGATGTTGGTTTCATTTACCCAATATCCAACAGTTCGTGGGTCAGCCCGGTACAATGTGTAACCAATAAAGGAGGTATGATCATGGTGAGCAATGAAGACAATGAGTTGCTACCAACAAGGATCATCACGGGTTGAAGGATATGTATGGACTATCGGAAGCTCAACAAGGTAACCAAGAATGACCATTTCCCCCTCTCATTCATTGATCAAATGCTAGATCAATTGGCGGGCAAGGCCTTTTATTGTTTCCTCTATGGATACTCAGGGTACAACCAGATTGTTATAGCACCCGAAGATCAAGAGAAGACAACCTTCACCTGCCCCTATGGTACTTATGCCTTTAGGAGAATGTCATTCGAACTTTGCAATGCTCTAGTAACTTTTCAGAGATGCATGCTAGCCATTTTTTGGATATGGTTGAAGAGTTCTTGGAAATTTTCATGGATGACTTTTCAGTCTCCGGAGATGACTTTGAAGCATGTTTGAGCAATTTGGCAAGGGTACTCAAGAGATGTGAAGAAGCTGATTTGGTTCACAATTAGGAGAAGTGGCACTTTATGATAATCGAAGGGACTATTTCGGGCCATAAGATTTCGAAGAGAGACATTGAGGTGGACAAGGCAAAAGTTGAGGTGATCGAGAAGTTACCTCCTCCGACCACTGTCAAGGGTATTCGAAGCTTCCTAAGACATGCAGGCTTTTATCGGAGGTTTATGAAGGACTTCTCCAAGATTTCCAAGCCACTTTGTAATTTGCTACAGGAAAACCAGCCATTCGTATTTGATAAAGATTGCCACAGCGTATTCAATGAGCTGAAGGACAAGCTTATCTCAGCCTCCATTGTTGTTCCACCAGATTGGGACGAGCCCTTCAAACTGATATGTGATGCAAGTGACTACGCAGTAGGGGTAGCACTTAGGCAACGCCTAGGTAAACTCTTTCATGTTATATATTATACTAGTTGCACTTTAAATGATGCACAAATCAACTACACCACCACTGAAAAAGAGTTGTTAGCCGTTGCATTTGCCTTCGATAAGTTTACGACATACTTAATAGGCACTAAGGTCATTGTTCACACTAATCACTCAGCTATTAGGTACTTAGTGACTAAGAAGAATGCTAAACCTAGACTTATTAGGTGGATACTTCTTTTGCAAGAATTTGACCTGGAAGTTAGAGATAGGAAATGATGTGAAAACTAAGTGGCTGGCCATCTCTCTAGGTTAGAAAATAAGGATAAAGACAGAAATGAACAAGACATTAAGGAGGAATTCCCTGATGAGAAAATCCTATATGCTATGGCAATTCCATGGTATGCTGATATTGTGAACTTTCTTGTTAGTGGTATTTTGCCTCCTGAATTGAATAGCCAGGGCCGAAGGAAGTTCAAGCACGATGTGAGATTTTATTTCTTGGATGAGTCTTATTTGTTCAAGCAATGTGCTGACCAAATGATAAGAAAATGTGTCCCCGAAGAGGAGCAAAAGGATATCATATTCCATTTTCACTCGTCTTCGTGCGGAGGCCACTTTGGAGGAACTAGGACTGCTGCAAAGGTCTTACAATCAGGATTCTATTGGCCCACACTCTTCAAGGATGCACATGAATTTTGCAAGACTTGTGACCAATGTCAAATAACATGGAACATATCTCAGAGACATGAAATGTCATTGCAAGGCATCTTGGAGGTAGAACTTTTTGATGTATGGGGAATAGATTTCATAGGACCATTCCCTTCATCATTTGGGGATCTCTACATTTTGTTGGCAGTAGATTATATGTCAAAATGGGTTGAAGTTGTGGCCACACCATAGAACGACTCTAAAACAATTTTGAAGCTCCTTCACAAGAACATCTTCACAGGGTTTGGAGCACCATGAGCCATCATCAGCGATGAAGGGACCCACTTTGACAATAAGCTGTTTGCCAAGGCATTACAAAGATATGGGGTGATACATAAAATTGCTACGGCATACCACCCCCAGACCAATGGACAAGCTGAGATCTCCAATCGAGAGATAAAACAGATACTTGAAAATATGGTCAACCCCAAGTGGAAAGATTGGTCTCCAAGGCTCGATGAGGCTTTATGGGCCTACAGCACAGCTTATAAGACGCCCTTAGAAATATCCCCGTTCAAGCTTGTCTATGGAAAGGCATCATCTCCCTGTAGAGCTTGAACACATGGCTTATTGGGCCATTAAGAAGCTTAACATGAATGCCCTGTTAGCTGGAGAAAAAAGGCTATTGAAGCTTAACGAGATGGAAGAGTTTCGAGCCCATGCTTACGAGAATGCAAGATTGTATAAAGAAAAGATAAAGAAGTGGCATGATAAGCATATTTTACCACGGCATTTTTCAGAAGGCTAACAAGTGCTTCTATACAACTCTAGGCTCAAGCTTTTCCCTGGGAAATTGAAATCTTGATGGTCTGGTCCCTTCCAAGTGCACAAAGTTCACCCCTATGGAGCTGTGGAAATTAAGAACCTCGATGATGACACAATCTTCAAGTTCAATGGCCAATGCCTGAAGGTCTACAATTGAGCTCCAATCCTGAGAGACAAGTCATCTCTACTCATCTATGATCATTGAGAGTTTGCACCTCCCAACTCTTTTTATTATGCAATAGCATTTTCCTGTTTATAAATAAATTAGTTGTACTTTTCTTTTTAAGTAATCTTTTAATTATTTTTGGTGTTCCCTTGTTTTTATTCTATGTTTGTCTCTATCAACCTTATGTCTGAAATATCCCCAGGTTGCAGGTGGCACGCTAGGGCTGAGTTTAATGTTGACAGCTTTTTCTTCCTAGGGTTAGGGCTTTGTCTCTATCCCAATAATGTAAGTTAAAGAAGGGGCCAAAGATAATTTCAATATTCGGGGGGTGCGGCATTAAAGAAAGGAAAATGGATGGAATATTTCTTTTTATTTTTATTGTAAAAACCTAAACAATCATAACCTTATACTCTATTTCCACATTTTCAGCTTTTCATTAAATACCCCTCTTCTCTCTCCTCTTACAAACGTCGCACAACCGTCAGTCATCATCTTCTCTCTCCAATTAGTTGCCACAGTTCACAAACCCCTCAACTCCCCTCTCCACTACTTTGTCTCTTTCACTTCACCTTCTCTCCCTAACTTCATCTTCTTGGTTCAACTGTTGTTTTCCTTTCACCTCTGTTACAACAAAAAACCATCATCTCCAAACCCCCCCAAGATAATTGCCCAACCGTCAGTGACCATGGTTCGTTGTAAAAACGTAATTGGTGACTCTAGCAGTATACAAACTCTACCCATTATCGAGATTAAAAAGTTCTCTCATCCATCGGCCAAGAAAAGATTTCAACAACTCAAAGACCGAAAGACATTGGCTGAACAAGGATTCAAGTTCCCTACCGAGGGGGAAACGGGTTTTGACAAAGAGGTGATGAATGTCATTACCACACATGGATGGGAAAATTTTGTGAGGCACCCTGAAGACATCTCTGTGCCCTTGGTACGTGAATTCTATGCTCATCTGACGAGCACTACCCAGTCAAGTGTGTATGTTCGTGGAGAGCAGATTAAGTTCACTGCTGCGGCAATAAACAAATATTATAGGCTAAAAAATGTTGTAGACCACCATACGTCCTTTGCTGCCAGTGCGGACGTCCAGACATAAAAGGAAATCCATGAAGACTTGTGTTTCAGTAGGACGGAGTTATACATGGCCACTCGATCAGTGGAGCGAGGATGACTCAAGCCCGATGCCAAAGTTTGGAACCACTATATGAAGACGTGTCTCATGCCCATATCCCACTCGGCCACTGTCCACATCACAAGACTGCTCCTCATACACTCTATTCTCAATGGCAGGTCTATTGATATGGGAAAACTAATTGTTGATGAAGTTTACTCATGTCTGAAGAGGAAGTCCCATCCGTTAATCTTCCCAAACCTCATCACAGCTCTGTGCTGCAAGAAACAAGTTTTTGAGGACCCTCAAGATGATGAGAATGAAAGAGGCAAGAATCTGATAACTCTAGATCAAATCCCCAATCTGCATGGATTCGACGAAGATGCCCCGGCAGAAACTGTAGCGGGAGGAGCCAAATCATTTGCTGCAGTAAGGATTGTTTCCCTGGTAGCCACTACCAAACACATGCGTGCAGACATCTATGCGGTGCGTGGCAACCTCACAACCTTCTTTAGGTATATGAAGGAAAGGGATGCAGTTTTCAATGCCTATTTTAAAGAAATGCTGCCCCATATGGATATTGATTTCCCCTCCTTCCCCGAGGAGTTATTTGCTACCCCGAAGGACCCTCCCATTACCAAAAATGCTAGCACATTCCGCACCACTCCTGTTATCAAGAAGAGCAAAACCCTGCGTTCTCCACCTATCCCAAAGGAGAAACCTCTACAGAACCCTGCACCATCTAAAGCCACAATAAGCCAGAGACAAAAGCGAAAGAGAAAGGCTAAGACACCAATTTTCGCTCTACCCTTGAAGAACCTGCCACTGATCCAGTCACTATTGACAGTGATGATGAAGAGTTGGTCAAGCCTAACCCTACTCTTGACCCAGACACGACAGTGGAACACACTAGATGCTTCAGCAAAGGCGAAGCGTCGCTAGAAACGTACCGCCGGATGTGTATGGACCACCGCTGCTAAAGAGAGTAACACTAATTCTGATGATGACCAGCCTAATCAGTCCACCCAAAATGAACAACCCCACCACCAGAACATGAAGAAGCAGACCCACCCATTTCTTCACTAAAAAAGACGAGCATCAAACATAAGGCAACCAAAACAGTAAAACCAAAGTAAGACCACGCGAGGTACCTCTAATGCATTCATTTAGATTAGTTTCATTTAGTTCATTTTTCTATGCATTGAGGACACTGCATTTCTCAAGTTTGGGGATGTTAGTGTTCATAATTAAGCATTTTCATTTAGCAGTAGAAACAAAATTTTTGTTATGGCATTTTGTTTAGTTTAAAGATAGTTTTATGAAGAAATTAAGGATGTCCGATGATGAAAATTTAATTTATATGGCTTGGGATAGTTGAATATTTATGACTAGCTAAGATGGTAGAACTGATTTTAGGGCTTGATACTTTGTGAATTAATTGTTGCTCGATTGCATGCTTTCTATGCTTAAGTTTGTTAGAAAAATTTTGAGGAAATGACTCTTGAATACCTTAGTATGAATAATTTTAATGAACGTGAATGATGAATGTAAGCATTAAAAACTCCAATGAACTTCCCTGTGCTTAACAATGTGTTGATCTGTGAATAAATGCTTCAACATAGCTGTAGAGGGTCATTCCTCTTTGTGTTGTTTACCTGGATACTGCGTTTAAATAAATGGCAGCAACAACAAACGAGTGAATGAAAGTAGTCACGGGATTACTCTACTTACTGGCTAGGGAATGAGGTGTTTGCTCCACTTCATTTTCAAGTCTAGGAAGGTAGTTGTGATGAGCTGACTCCCTTCATAGCAGCGTAAAAAAAGAGAAGAAAGAAGTTACAATTACAGGAGTAAAAGTTGTGCTTAACTTGATTAGAAATACTAAGGTACATTAGAGAGCTTTCCTCGATATTTTTCTTACCTAAGTTAAGCATAGGTTGGAAGCAATCACGCACACACATGCAAAGGACCTCGCCCTAAAGAATAGATCTTAAAATCCCAGCTTAGTTTAACATGTTGAAAGCCTTTAATTTTTTAGGACTGAAATTTTGCCATAGCTCTGTCTGGAACTAAATTTTTGCCATATCATTTATCATGTATTTCTTTACTCATTGCTTGAGGACAAGCAATAGATTAAGTTTGGGGCTGTGTTAACCATGCTAAAAGCATATATTTAATGCCTTGAGGATAATTGATGATCCATTATCATCTTCTTCTCCCTATTGCCGAGTAGATGAACAAAGAAGAGAGAAAGGGAATTGAGTGAGAAAACTCCATGTTCATAGATTCAAGCTTGAAATTTGGAGAAATTGGAGTTGCTAGCATTCATATTATCTTGATAGGAAGGTAAAATCTCTTCCTTAATGCATTATAGATTCAAATGATGCATGTAGCTTTTAGATTCTTGCTTGAATTACATGAGTTGGATGATTAGTTAGTGAATTAATGCTATGAACTAGTTAAGAAGTTCAATAGATTGATCAATCCATGAAATTGGTAGTGTCATTCGAATGAGTAAGAGAAATTGATGTTGTCAATAACCAAATTGATGGTGAAATGCTATGCTAGTTGCTGGAAAAATTTGGATGATGATTAGAATGGATGATTGATGTGTAAATTGAAATCCTTGTTGGTGGAAATTATGAGGAGATGATGCCTTATTGAATCAATTTGAAAATATTGCTCAATTGCCTTGTTTTTATAGGTTTAGCACATAATTGGAATGACCTAGACATGTATGAATGAGTATATACGTTGAACAATCATGTTAGAACCCTTGTCTAGCTGATTAATGAAGCTAGAATCTAGCTAAAGGAAAGCTGTCTAGAATACTCTGTTTTGGGAAGTGAGTTTAAAAATTTGTAGAAAATCACATAGACCAAATTAGGGAATAAATCTTATATATAAAGAATTATGTGTACGTCTAGTTTCGTATGCAACAAACAAAATCGAATTTCAAGTTATAAAACAGTTTGTAGAGACTAATCTCTAAGGACAGTGCAAACTGTCCAGTGGCATAGTTTGGTCTGCCTTTAAATAAAAACTGTATTTATTCACTATGAATAAAAATTTAAGGCCTATATGGTTAGAAGGACAATTAAGTTAGATATCTAACGGAGTAAACGGTTCGGAATTCTAACGTACGAAATAAAAGATATGAACATTTGAACAAGTAGTGCACATGCTGTCAGACAGCAACAGTCTTGATGTTTTAAATTGAATGCTTGAGTGTATGGAGTCACATAATGACTCAAATGGTTGCTGGATTTTACCTAATACACTATGCATTGTATGAATGATAGATCAAGTGGAAATTGAGGGAAAAGGGGGCTCACATAGATCAGCAATCTAGTAGAGGGAAAGGGATTTCAATCCAGGATCGACAATAGCTCAGAAAACTCATGTGAGTGTAATTTAAAGTTTGGAGAGGGCGGTAACCTCTCTAAGTCCATTTCTATTTTGAAATTCTTATTGATGCTTACTATAAATTGTGTAATGAGCTTGCTATGGAGCATTAGCAAGGTAAGTGCTCTTTTGAGTGGTTACTTGATTGAGAAGCATGCTTGAATTTCAATTGATTGCCATGATATGCTTCATGCTTAATTGAACTATATTGAAATGAATCATGTTGTTGTAGTTAGAAGTAACTCAATTTATTGTTTAATGACATATTGATTGACATACCTTCATCGACTATTAGAGTATTGATATTGGTATTGGTTTGAACCCTATTCGATTGAAAGGGGATATTGGCACAAAATGCGCACATTGAATCGAATCAAGCTTCTAATTGAATGAAAATGATAACTATTGTAAGCCTTGGTCTTGAGTCGGTCTTAGATATAGTTAGCATGCCATAGAGTCTGTAGAGCTCGTTATCAGGGTGGACTACGGTCTGGGACATTGGTCCCTAATTAGCGACAGTAGGAGGGAAGTATTGTTAATGGTCATTGGCGACAGAATGAGGGATTTGACCGATACTTTATACCATATTGACTATTGTTATTGGCGACAGTTTGGTTGGTGACTTGAGTATCTAGACTGAGTAATCGATTCTCAAGGCTATACTTAAAATGAACTTATACCTCATGTTCATTGAATATATTGTTACATTGAATTGCATTGATTGATAGTAAAGGAAAATTGAATGCCATGAACTATTGATATTGAGACATTGCTTGAACATTGCTTATATGAGATTACTTGAGTTTGAAACATTGATTGTGTTTAAATGACATGTTATGCCTGATGTTAATCGAATTAGATGATTGAGCATGTCTAAACTTCAAGCCTTGTATTGATATTGGATTGAAAATTTAGCAAATGTATCTAGTATTGTTTGAATAGTTTCGAATGGTTCCTTATTGATAGGGGAACCATACCATCTATTAGATGGTTCGTAGTTGAGACTTATTGTATTGATTGTCTTGTAACTTTAACTCACTCACTGAGCTTTGCTTATTCAAGTCTCTTTTCTATGATTCAGGTTGATATTGGATTCTATCCCAAAGTCTAGGCTCGTACAAGTCACATTTTGCTTAAAATAATATGTTTCCATCTTGTTGTAGTTCTCCTAGGATGGTGGCACCTAAGGCATGTATATTCATGATCACTTAGTAATGGTTTGTATATACTAACTTCATCTATGATCTATAAAGAGTATTGTATGTATATATGAGCATGTATGCACTTTATTGAGCTTGAATGCTTGTTAGCCTAATGTTAGACTCCCATGGTTGGATTATGCATGTAATGGTTGAATAGATCTTTTGACGTTGGCTAGTTAACAATAAGTAAATGTAGTAATCCACATGTTTAGACTTGAACCACTTTGGTCACTTTTGGTACTAGCCGAATGATGTATATAACATTGTAAGCATATATGTTTGATTAAGGTCACTTAAGTAAAAGATTTAATCACCTATTGGTACGCATAATAGCTATATTGAATGTTGAAATCTTCTATTTTATTATCCATCTAGTTCGAATGGTTGCTTGTAAAACAAGTAAGTCCTAAATGGTATTGATTATGATAACAAATTGCATTATGGGTACAAATGTATCTAGTAGGTATGTAATATCCTCAAATTTAGTACATAAGAAGTTACTACAATGCCTTCATTTAATCCCTAATTGATTGAAAGAAAGGTTTTAAATCTAGTTATAAGGACTAAAATGCTATAATTGAAAAAGTGGTAACCTAATGTATAAGTGACCAAACCGAAACAATTGTTAAATTGAAGGAATGCATGCAAAATTTTCACATTCCTATAATGGCCCTACACATGTCATTAATTAAATGATAATTAAGGGTAAATTAGTCATGTGGAGGAGATAATGGATGATCCATTATCATTTTCTTCTCCCATTTTGCCGTGGAATAAGACTAGGAAGAGAGAGAAAATTTTGTGAGACAAACTCTATAGCCATACATTCAAGCTTGGAATTGGAGTTGCTAACATCCATATAATCTTGATAGGAAGGTAAAATCTCTTCCTTGATGTGTTATAGATACAAATGATGCATTTAGGTTCTTGCTTGAATTACATGAAATTGATGAATAGATAGTGACTTGATGTTATGAACTAGTTAAGAAGTTCAATTGATCGATTAAACCATGAAATTGACATGCAAATCAAATGAACCGGAGAAATTGATGTTGTCAACAGCTAAATTGATAATGAGATATATGTATAGTTGCTGGAAAAATTGAGGAATATGAACATGATTGAAAACAGTCTTGATTGGGGACTGTTTTGATGGAGAAATTGTGTAAACATGTTAAATGGACATAGAACCCTATTTTGAACATGTTTCTAGGTAAAATGAAGATTGAATTGAATAGATATGTTGCTGGAAAAATGACTACAACTAATTGAACTAGTTAAATTAGGTAATGGACTACCTTGTTGATGAATTGGATGTGTAAATGTGATCAAATAGATCAAATTAGGTTCTACATGATAATGTACTGTTTTAAGAACATTTCTAGGTGAATTATGATGGCCTAGACATGTATGAACATGAACATGAACATAAATTGAATTGCCATGTTAGGACCTTGCTAAAATGAGTTAAAGAGCTAGAAATTCAACCTATTGTAATCTGCCCAGAATGCTCTGTTCTGGGCAGTAACTTTGAAAAATCACTATAAATTGTGTATAATGAATTTAAGTCTGAAATTTTTATAGACAACACCTTGGTATGTATAAATTCATTAGGAGAAAACGGAACTGAACTATGGGTTGTATACTGAAATGTAGAGAAGAAACACTAGGGACAGTGCAAACTGTCCAATATAACAAAATGCCATGTCTTTAAGTTAAAAACTATATTAATTGACTAAGAAATAAAATGCAAGCCTTATATGGTTATATATACAATTTTGTTAGCTTTCCAACGGTGTAAACCAATTGAAATTTCGACGTAAGGAATGAAAGGTATGAATATTTAAGTAGGCAGTGCACATGCTGCCAGGCAATAACAGTTTAGATGTTATATTGAATTGTATGTTTATGTATGGAGTCACATAATGACTCAATTGATTGATGGATTGTACCTAATACCTTATGTATTGTATGAATTTTAGATCAAGTGGAAATTGATGATAAAAGGGCTCACTTAGATCAACAAGCTAGTAGAGGAAAAGGGATTACAATCCGGGATCGACAATAGCTCGGAAAATTTCCTGTGAGTGTAGTTTAAAGTTTGGAGAGGGGGTAACCTCTCCAAGACTGTTTTGATTTGTAAATTTTATTGAACTTTAAGTGTAAGTTGCTTAATAAGCTTGCTATGAAGCAATAGCAAGGTAAGTACTCCTTTAAGTGGTTACTTGATTGTGAAGTATGCTTGAATTGTCATTGATTGAATTATTATGTTTATTGCCTAATTGAACTAGATGGAATTGAAGCATGATGTTATAGATAGAAGTACACAATTCATTGTTGAATGACATATTGATTGATACTCATACAGTAACTATGGAAACATTGACATTGGATTGGATTGAGCCCTATTTGATTAAAAAGGAATATTGGCACAAAATGTGCATATTGAATTGAACACATGCTTCTAATTGATTAAAAGGGGTAACTATTGAAAGCCTTGGTCTCGAGTCGGTCTTAGATATAGTTGGCATGCCATAGAGTCTATATAGCTCATTGTCGGGGTGGACTACGGTCCGGGACATTGGTCCCTAATTGGCAACAGTAGGAGAGAAGTATTGTTATTGGTCATTGGCAACAGTAGGAGGGATTGACCAGGTACTTGGTACCATATTGATTATTGTATTGGTGACAGATTGGTTGGAGACTCAAGTATCTAGACTGATTAATCGATTCTCAAGGCTATACTTAAAATGAATTAATAACTCATGCACATTGAACCTATTGCTACATTGAATTGTATTGATTGAATGTAAAGATAAAATTGAATGCCATGAACTATGGATATTGAAACCTTAATTGATCATTGCCTATATGAGTTACTTGATTGTAAAGGAAATTCAAATGCTATGATCTATTGTTATTGAAACATTGATTGAGCCTTGTGTTATGAGATTGCTTTAGTTGAATTGTAAACGAATTGGTTGTTTGAGTATACCTAAACATCAAGCCTTGTATTGTTATTGGATTGAAAATTAGACATTACATCTAGTAGTGTGATCTTGCTCGAATGGTTCCGTATTGATGGGGGAATCATACCATCCAATTGATGATTGTAGATGAGACTTATTGTATTTTTGCCTTGTAACTTTAACTCACTTACTAAGCTTTGCTTATTCTAGTCTCATTTCTACGATACATGTTGATTTTGGGTACTCTTGAAGTCTAAGCTCATACAAGTCACTTGTTGCTCAAAAGAGTATGTTTCCATTTTGTTTAGTTCTCCTAGAATGGCAGCACCTTAGGCATGTATATATATATATATAAGATCACTTAACTATGGTTTGAATAAGTTAATCCTATCTTTGATCTTTAAGAAGTTTGGTATGTATAAATGAGTATGTATGCATTATAATGAACTTGTATGCTTGATAGTCTAATGTTTGAGTTACATGGATGAATTATGCATGAAATGGTTAAATGGATTCTTTGAAATTGGTTAGTTGACATTAGCTAAATTTAGTAATCCACATGTTTAGACATGAACTACATTGATCACCTAAGGAACTAGTCATATTGTCTAGATAATATTGGAAGCATGAGTGATTGATTATGGTAACTTAAGTAAATGAATAAACTATAAGTCTAGACTTGAATCTCTATGGTCACATTTAGTTCTAGCCGAATGGTATAAATGATATTGTAGGTCTATATGTTTGATTAAAGTCACATATGTAATTCTTATAAAACACTAGTTGAAATGCTTAATAGTCACAATGAATGTTAAGATGATCCATACATCCCTTACCTAATTCAAATAGTAGCTTGGAAATCAAGTAAGCTTTAGATGGATTGAATATGATAACTTATGGTATTTTGAGACCTAGTTTATCAAGTGAGTGCATCATGTATGTTTTATTTGATCCTCTCCTAATCGAATTATAACTTGATGTGCAAGAAAGACCTTAATCGAATTGTACTTAATGCCTAACATTGTTTGAATGGTTGATTGTAATTGTAGTAACTTACCTAATCCTACTAGGGTGGTTAGAGTAGTTACAAGGTACATCATGCATTGTATATTAGGTCCTCACCTATTCGAATTGTTTCTTAAAGTGCAAGAAAGGCTTAAAACGAATTGAACTCACTAGCTTTAATGGTATGGAACATTGATTGTAATTGTGGTAACTTACCTAATCCTACTAGGGTGGTTAGAGTATGTTACAGAATGGTAATTAGAGCTTTAAGGTTGCATGATTCTAGGGTCTATTGCATGAATAGGCTATTGTCATTGATCACTTAGGTGCCACCTAGGAGTTACTTGAATATTGATTAGATTGTGACTTGAGCTTGACTTCTCTTATTCCTTATATATAGAATGTCTGAAACAAGATTGGGCAAGGATAATGAAAACCCGACTAGATCCTCCAATGAAGGAGGGAGAGTAAGGATGAATCAGGATCCCCAGAAGCCTACTGAACCTCAACAAGTTCAGCAGAAAGTTCCCATGATCCATCCTATTCAACGAGAATGCTTTTCCAGTCTGAAGGAGATGTTTGATCAGATGATTGGCTCTATGAGAAAGAATCCTCTAACTATTCCTGACTCTCCAGTAGCAAAACCGGCAAGAGCTCCAATTGACAAGTTAGCTCAACACCAAGCTTACACTTTCACTGGAACAAGTGAAGACAAGCCAGAAGAAGCGGAGTACTGGCTGGAGAATACGACAAGAATCTTGTCTAAACAACTGCAATGCTCAGATGAACACAAACTGGAGTGTGCAGTAGCTTTGTTGGTCAAGGAGGCACTGAATTGGTGGGAGGCTACTAACTTGGCAGCACTTGAAGAAGTTCTCACCTGGGAATTCTTCCTTAAAAAATTCAAAAAGAAGTATATTAGTGATCAGTATCTTGTTGGTCGCAAAAAGAAGTTCTTGTACCTGAAGCAATGAGGGAAATCGATCGAGCAGTACGGTAGCGAATTCTGTAAATACTGGAATATGGGTCGGAGTTCATAAAGAAAGAAGAGGACAAATGTAGAATGTTCATAGAGAGACTCAATGATGAGTTAGGCCTCATGTTCACTGCTTTGGGGATTACTGACTTCCAAGAACTGATCAACCGAGTCATAGCTACCGAAGCGAAGATGAAGACTTCTACAAAACGATCAGAGAATCAGTCCTGAGATAAATAAAGATTGAGGGATGATCATAAGCCTCATTGGCGCAATAAGAAACAAAAGCATCAAGGAGGAAATTCTTCCAATCAGGGAAATTTCTCTAAGGGTAGCTATATACCCAAGCCACAAGTTATGTCCAGAGCCTTAACACCTATGGTGTCCTTGGATAGCACCGGGAATACCGGGAGGGAGACTTAAATCCCTATGTCAAAAGAGCCATACCGGGGTTTGTAGAAAGCTTACTAATGCTCATTACTTGTGCGGAGACACGACGCACTATGTCAAAGATTGCCCCCAAAATCCAAACAAGTTGCCTTCTCATATTTCTCATAAGTCGAATCAAGTTCCTTCACCCAGGGGAAAGGGTTTGAAGCAAGCTAACTCAGGCAACTACGAGAAAATCAAATGTCAATGCTCTAATGCTACATATCAAGAGTCCTGAGAACCTACTCGAGTCTATCACATCCGGGGGCATGAGGACGAAGAATATGTTGATGTAATTGTAGGTACAATCTACCTCGATACATACCCTATTTATACTTTATTTGATACGGGATCAACCCATTCCTTCATAAGATCTCCTTTAATTGAAAAGCTTAAATTGAAGCCCGAATGTGTTAGTTGTAGCTTAATTGCTACCAATCCTTTAAGAGACAGTGTAATAGTAAACCAAATATGTAAATATTGCCCTTTATTCATTCAGGGCATCCCATTCCTAGCTGACTTGTTATTGTTGTCATTTGTTGAATTTGACCTTATTTTGGGGTTAGATTGGTTAGGAAGGCATCAAGCCTGGGTAGATTGCCAAAAGAGAAAATTGTTTCTCCATAGTCTAGGAGAAAAATCCATTACCTTGATCGATAAGAAACCTATTAGCATATTTGCTGCTATGATTAAAAGGGATGAAATTGAATTCGGTGTGACTTCCTTCTCTGTTGTTTCTGACTTCCCTGATGTTTTTCCTGAGGAATTGTCGGGATTGCCCCCTATTCGGGAAGTGGAATTCAAGATTGAATTTCAACCCGGGAGTGATCCAGTGTCTATCGCTCCATATCGAATGGCCCCTATTGAACTCAAAGAGCTTAGGCAACAATTGCAAGAGCTTCAATACAAGGGCTTCATCTGACCCAGCTCTTCACCTTAGGGAGCACCCGTATTGTTTGTTAAGAAGAAGGATGGGTCGATGAGGCTATGTATTGATTATCGTCAGCTAAATCGGATCACTATCAAGAACAAGTATCCATTACCAAGGATAGGGGACTTGTTCGATCAATTCAAGGATGCCAAAGTCTTCTCCAATATTGATTTGCGATCATGGTACTATCGGATGAGAATATAAGACTCGGATGTACCCAAAACGGCTTTCAAGACTCGTTATGGTCACTACGAGTTCCTAGTTATGCCCTTCGGGCTAACCAATGCTTCAGCAGCTTTTATGGACTTAATGAACTGAGTGTTCAAACCCTATTTGGACAAATTTGTGGTTGTCTTTATCGACAACATTCTCGTCTACTCGAAGGACAAAGAAGAACATGTTAACCACCTTCGAATTAGACTCCAAACACTGAGAGAGAATCAACTATATGCCAAATTAAGCAAATACGAGTTCTGGCTTTCGGAAGTATCCTTCCTTGGCCACGTTATCTCGACCGAAGGGATAAAGGTAGATCCTAAGAAGATTCAAACTGTCAGTGAATGGAGACCTCCAAGAAATGTTAGCGAGGCCAGGAGTTTTCTCGGTTTAGCCGGGTACTATCAAAGATTCGTGAAAGGGTTCTCAATTCTTGTAGCTCCATTGACTCGACTCCTCTAAAAGAATGTTCCATTTAAATGGTCCGAGGACCAGCAAAGGAGCTTCGATCAATTGAAGCAAGTTCTAACTCAAGCTCCTATTCTAATCCATCATGAGTCAGGGAAAGATTTTACAGTCTTTAGTGATGCTTCCCACCTCAATTTAGGGTGTGTATTGATGCAAGACAACAAGGTCATTGCCTATGCTTCTCAGCAACTCAAGCCACGTGAATTGAACTATCCAACGCACGACTTGGAACTAGCTGCGGTCATGTTTGCTTTAAAGATCTAGAGACATTATCTATATGGAGAGAAATGTCGATTATTTACGGATCATTAGAGTTTAAAATACATTTTAACTCAGAAGGAGTTAAATCTTCGACAACGAAGATGGGTGGAACTATTAAAAGACTATGACCTAATCATTTATTACCACCCGGGCAAGGCAAATATTTTGGCTGGTGCACTCAGCCGCAAACATTCAATTGGTAAGATCGAATAGATTTTCCAACATTGTTTATTCCTCTATTCAAATGGATGATATGAAATCCACTAATCGAAATCCTTTAATTGTAGCTTCAACTACTTTCAATGCCCATTTTAAGCTCCTAAAGAACTGGAGGTATGTGGCAGAATTTCAAGTTCAATCTGACTTGAATTCGAGGATCAAAGAGCTTCAACAAAATGATACCGAACTTCAAAAAATATTGAAAGATATTGATTCCAAACCGAGCATCGAATTCTCACTTCAATCGAATGGTGTGCTTTACTTTAAGAATCGGGTTTGTGTACCCAATGATCCAACTTTTAAAAGGGAAATGCTTCAAGAAGCACATAGTAGTCATTTTTCAATATATCCCGGAATAATCAAGATGTATAAGGACTTAAAGGAAGTCTATTGGTCGTCGGGATTAAAGGTCGATGTTGTTGACTTCGTATCAAAGTGCCTCACTTACCAGAAGGTGAAGGCCGAACACCAACTACCTACTGGACTCCTACAACCTATCGAAGTGCCTCAGTGGAAGTGAGAGTATATAACAATGGACTTCGTATCGGGATTACCTCCATCGTCAAGGAAAAATGATGCTATTTGGGTGATTGTTGATAGGTTCACCAAATCGTCTCACTTCCTACCTGTTCGAATGAACATGAAACTCAAATAACTAGCCGAATTGTACTTAAAAGAAGTTATCAGACTTCACGGTGTTCCTAGATATATTATATCAGATTGAGACTCTTGTTTTACTTCTCAATTCTGGAGGGCACTTCAACAAGCTATGGGAACCAAGCTGAACCTTAGCACTGACTTCCATCCACAAACCGATAGACAATCTGAAAGGGTAATCCAAGTGCTTGAAGAGATGCTTCAAGCTTGCATTATTGACTTCGGTAAAGACTGGGAGAAACCTCTACCATTAGTTGAGTTTGCCTACAACAACAACCATCAAGCTTCTATCAAAATGGCTCTATTCGAAGCATTGTATGGTAGAAGATGTACAACTTCCCTATGTTGGTCTGAGTTGGGGGAAAACAAGGTCTTATGGCCTGAATTGCTTCATGAAACCAAAAATCAAGTTCGGGTAATCCATAGTAAACTAAAATAGGCCTTTGATAGGCAAAAGGCTTATGTCGACCTCAATAAAAGAAATATTGAATATCAAGTGGGAGATTACGTATTCTTGAAGGTATCTCCTTAGAAGAAAATCCTCAGATTCAGGAAGAAGGGTAAATTAAGCCCTCGATTCATCGGACCCTTCGAAGTCTTAGAGAATATCGGTCTAGTTGTTTACAAGCTAGCACTCCCTGCAGAATTCAATAGAATCCACAACATCTTCCATGTATCGATGTTGTGGAAATATTGATCAGATCCATCACATGCTCTAGAACCTGATAAGGTGGAACTTAATCCTGATATATCGTATGATGAAGAGGCAATTCAAATACGTGATAAAGAAGTCAAGAGACTTAGCAATAAGACTGTGCCATTGGTGAAAGTTCTATGGAAGAACCACAATGTAAAAGAAGCCACTTGGGAACCCGAAGCAAAGATGAGAAAGCAATACCCTCTTCTATTCCCCTCAGGTAAATTCGAGGACGAATTTCTTTAAGGGGGAGGGAATTGTAATATCATCAAAACTAGTATAAAAGAAGTTACTACAATGCCTTCATTTAATCCCTAATTGATTAAAAGTAAGGTACTAGGTCTAGTTAATAAGGACTAGAATGCTATAAATGAAAAAGTGGTAACCTAATGTATAAGTGACCAAACCGAAACAAACAACAAATTGAAGGAATGCATGATAAATTCTTATATTCCTAAAATGCCCCTACACGTGTCATTAATTAGTGGATAATCAAGGGCAAATTAGTCATTTTGGGAGGATATAATTGATGATCCATTATCATCTTATTCTCCATATTGCCGAGTGGATGAACAAAGAAGAGAGAAAGGGAATTGAGTGAGAAAACTCCATGTTCATAGATTTAAGCTTGAAATTTGGAGAAATTGGAGTTGCTAGCATTCATATTATCTTGATAGGAAGGTAAAATCTCTTCCTTAATGCATTATAGATTCAAATGATGCATGTAGATTTTAGGTTCTTGCTTGAATTACATGAATTGGATGATTAGTTAGTGAATTTATGCTATGAACTAGTTAAGAAGTTCAATAGATTGATCAATCCATGAAATTGGTAGTGCCATTCGAATGAGTAGGAGAATTTGATGTTGTCAATAACCAAATTGATGGTGAAATGCTATGCTAGTTGTTGGAAAATTTTGGATAATGATTAGAATGGATGATTGATATGTAAATTGAAATCCTTGTTGCTGAAAATTCTAGGGAGATGGTGTCTTATTGAATCAATTTGAAAATATTGCTCAATTGCATTGTTTTTATAGGTTTGGCACATAATTGGACTGACCTAGACATGTATGAATGAGTATATATATTGAACAATCATGTTAGAACCCTTGTCTAGGTGATTAATGAAGCTAGAATATAGCTAAAGGAAAGCTGTCCAGAATACTCTGTTTTGGGCAGTAAGTTTAAAACTTAGTAGAAAATATCATAGACCAAATTAGGGAATAAATCTTATATGTACAGAATCATTTGTATGTCTAGTTTCGTACGCAACAAACGGAATCGAATTCTGAGATATAAAACAGTTTGTAGAGACTAATCTCTAAGGACAATGCAAACTGTCCAGTGGCATAGTTTGGTCTACCTTTAAATAAAAAACTGTATTAATTCACTATGAATAAAAATGTAAGGCCTATATGGTTAGAAGGACAATTAAGTTAGCTTTCTAATGGTGTAAACGGTTCAAAATTCTGACGTACGAAATAAAAGATATGAACATTTAAGCAAGTAGTGCACATGCTGCCAGACAGCAACAGTCTTGATGTTTTGAATTTAATGTTTGAGTGTATGGAGTCACATAATGACTCAAATGGTTGTTGGATTTTACCTAATACACTATGCATTGTATGAATGATAGATCAAGTGGAAATTGAGGAAAAAGGGGGCTCACATAGATCAGCAAGCTAGTAGAGGGAAAGGGATTTCAATCCGAGATCGACAATAGCTCGAAAATTCCTGTGAGTGTAGTTTAAAGTTTGGAGAGGGCGGTAACCTCTCCAAGTCCATTTCTATTTTGAAATTCTTATTGATGTTTAGTATAAATTGTGTAATGAGCTTGCTATGGAGCATTAGCAAGGTAAATGCTCTTTTGAGTGGTTACTTGATTGAGAAGCATGCTTGAATTTTAATTGATTGCCATGATATGCTTCTTGCTTAATTGAACTATATTGAAATGAACCATGTTGTTGTAGTTAGAAGTAACTCAATTTATTGTTTAATAACATATTAATTGACATACCTTCATCGACTATTAGAGTATTGATATTGGTATTGGCTTGAACCCTATTCGATTGAAAGGGGATATTGGCACAAAATGTGCACGTTGAATCGAATCATGCTTCTAATTGAATAAAAGTGATAACTATTGTAAGCCTTGGTCTTGAGTCAGTCTTAGATATAGTTGGCATGCCATGGAGTCTATAGAGCTCGTTATCGGAGTAGACTACGGTCTGGGACATTGGTCCCTAATTGGCGACAGTATGAGGGAAGTATTGTTAATGGTCATTGGTGACAGTAAGAGGGATTTGACCGGACTTTGTACCATATTGACTATTGTTATTGGCGACAGTTTGGTTGGGGACTCGAGTATCTAGACTGAGTAATAGATTCTCAAGGCTATACTTAAAATGAACTTATACCTCATGCTCACTGAATCTATTGTTACATTGAATTGCATTGATTGATAGTAAAGGAAAATTGAATGCCATAAACTATTGATATTGAGACATTGCTTGAACATTGCTTATATGAGATTACTTGAGTTTGAAACATTGATTGTGTTTAAATAACATGTTATGCCTAATGTTAATCAAATTGGATGATTGAGCATGTCTAAACTTCAAGCCTTGTATTGATATTGGATTGAAAATTTAGCAAATGTATATAGTATTGTTTGAATAGTTTCGAATGGTTCCTTATTGATAGGGGAACCATACCATCTATTAGATGGTTCATAGTTGAGACTTATTGTATTGATTGTCTTGTAACTTTAACTCACTCACTGAGCTTTGCTTATTCAAGTCTCTTTTCTACTATTCAGGTTGATATTGGATTCTATCCCGAAGTCTAGGCTCGTACAAGTTACATTTTTCTTAAAAGAATATGTTTCCATCTTTTTATAGTTCTCCAAGGATGGTGGCACCTAAGGCATGTATATTTATGATCACTTAGTAATGGTTTGTACATATTAACTTCATCTATGATCTATAAAGAGTATTGTATGTATATATGAGCATGTATGCACTTTATTGAGCTTGAATGCTTGTTAGCCTAATGTTAAACCCCCATGATTGGATTATGCATGCAATGGTTGAATAGATCTTTTGAAGTTGGCTAGTTAACAGTAAGTAAATATAGTAATCCGCTTGTTTAGACTTGAACCACTTTGGTCACTTATGGTACTAGCCGAATAATGTATATAACATTGTAAGCATATATGTTTGATTAAGGTCACTTAAGTAAAAGATGTAATCACCTATTGGTATGCATAATAGCTACATTGAATGTTGAAATCTTCTATTGTATTATCCATCTAGTTCGACTGGTTGCTTGTAAAACAAGTAAGTCCTAAATGGTATTGATTATGATAACAATTTGCATTAGGGGTACAAATGTATCTAGTAGGTACATCATGCATTGTATATTGGGTCCTCACCTATTCGAATTGTCTCTTAAAGTGCAAGAAAGGCTTAAAACGAATTGAACTCACTAGCTTTAATGGTATGGAACATTGATTGTAATTGTGGTAACTTACCTAATCCTACTATGATGGTTAGAGTATGTTACATGCTTGTTTTTAAGCTCATTTCATCTGCATTTAGCTGCATTTAGTTTATTTAGTTGCATGTGGTTTTATTAACTTGGTTGTCAAGGTTTAATTGCAAAATGGGTGCTGCTTGAGAAAGGGTTGGTCTGGTGTGGTGATGTGCAAGTACGCAGGGAAGAGCGGCTGAACAAAGGAAAATGCTACAGCATTTTGGACAGCAAAAATCTAGGCGCAGAAAAGGACAAAAGCAACGAAGATATCTATTCAGCCCACATGTGAAAACCCTCATTTGTCTTTTATGCCAAGCATGTGCCAGGGAATATTCCTTAGGTCATACAAGGAATGTTTAGTGCACAAAACCCTAGGAGCCTCCACTATATAAAGGACAAGATACCCTCATTAAAGGGAGAGCTGAAAAAAATGACTTTAAGGCTAAGAGAGAGAAGAGCCAAGGTGGCTACATTTCCTCCTTCTTCTTCCTCAACTTGGTGTCCTCCATTGTTGAAGCTTTAAGGGGTGACCTTGCTGGCCTTTGAGAGAAGCAGCAAGTCTAGGGCAGTTCATGGCAGTTCAAGGCAGAGCGGGAGATTTCTCTTCTTTCTGCTTTAGCTTTAACATTTTCTTCATTTCTGGAAATGGGTTGTATAAGACGAATGATGTTGAATGTTTATTACCCAGCCATGAACTGATTTTAGATGGCTTGGGTTTGTTTGGATGCTTATGTTTAGTTTCTTTTAATGGATGTTTTTGTGTTTTTCAGTTTTATCCTTGCTTTGTCTACTGTTTTATTGCCCTAAGGTTGTAAAATCCTTCGAGAGTTGGCCTTTCTTTAAGTGTTAGATTAGTCTAGTGGTCGAAAGAGCTAGACTTAGATCTACGTAGACAATGGAGTTGGATGCTGAGAGGCACAACTCTAACCCATCTTGGAGATAAGTGGAGGGTTTCAACGACTAAAAAGGGTAGTATTTCATGGGTAGAAGTATGTTAGGGTTCACGCTGAGAGGTATTGCTATAGCATATTAGCTGCCAGGCTTCTTACTAGAGATAGCTTAGAAGCACCCTTAGAAAATCCTGCCAAGTAGAATATAAGTTGGAGATTGCGAAGAATCCATGAGAGCTAGACATAGGTTATCTTAGCAAGCCCAGCTAGTCATTCCCATAGTGAGTTTCGCACACGTGTGAGGACCATTAAAGTCTATTCAGTTCAATCCATTTTTCATTATAGTTGTTTGCTACAGCATTTCTTAACCTGTTCCCACTTGCTATTGCATTTATTTTTAGTTTGTGTTTTGTGTGCTTGAACTTGACTTGAAATACCTCTAATCTATGTGGAGACGATACTCACTCATCACTATTACTACTTGTTCGACGTGTAAACTTGCACTATTTGCGTATCATTTATAGTACATCACAACACGCAACAAAAGTGAATAAATTATGATTTATATTGTAAATCTTATGTGCGTAAGGGATCCATTGAATCGTGATGAAAAAGAACATATCGATGTGCTTGTACCCACGACTTATCATCTAACTGTGCAATTTCAATTTTACCGAGTGGTTCACCATAACTTCCAAACAAATAAGTCTCAGCTAAGTTATTAATATTGCACACTTCATTTCTATTTGGTCTATTAAATCTAGTTTCAACATCTTCCAAATATCTAGAGCAAAAAGTCAGACACTCTTCTGCTAAATACCCTTCAATAATTGATCCTTCTGGATAACGCTTATTACGACAATAAGACTTCAACTTGCACAAGAACCTGGACACGAAATAAGTACAACATTATCGTATAAAGTTGTAATTAAAAAATCAATTCTAATTGAATATATATTAAACAATTCACACCTCTCTATAGGATACATCCACCAATAAAAAAATGGTCTACCAACTTTAGCTTCGTAAGGGAGATGAACCAGCAAGTGCACCATAATTGTGAATAATGAAGTTGGAAGTATATTCTCCAAGTTCCATAAAGTCAAGGTGACACGATCTTATAGTTTCTCAAGTTCTTCGACGATCAGACCTTTCCCACAAATAGCTTTCATTATATTGGAAAGTTCAATAATACAAGATGTCACCTCATTTGACATACAACCGCGTAATGCAACTGGTATTAAATCTTGCATCAATATGTGGTAATCATGTGACTTTAGAGAATAAAGTCTTCGATCTTTAACACTGACACATCGAGATATATTTGATGCATACCCCATCTTGGACCTTTATATCCTTCAACACCGTGCAAAACACTTCTTTTTCTTTTTTTGACATTGAAAAAATAAAAGGTGGTATCAAAGTTTTTCCATTAGAAAGTTCAAGTCGGCTCTTTAGATTGTCTTTAGATTTTCTATCGACGTTGAGAATGGTCCCGATAATATTCTCACAAACATTCTTCTCAATGTGCATGACATCAAGATTATGTTTCAAAATATTATGCTTCCAATAAGGCAATTCGAAAAAAATACTTTTTCTTTTTCCACAACTCTGCCTCATTTGGATCATCTTCTTCATCAGAATCATCATCACTCTGTTGGCCAACATCATGGTCATACATTTCCTTTGTTTTTTTCTTTGATCACGGGTTTGATGGTTGATTTGTCTTTCCATAAGTAAACTGCATATGTTTCAACATCGACAAGATATCAGACCCAGTTGTTTGCTCATGAGCTTTTTCGTGCTCTTTAGTACCATCAAATGTATTCTTCTGATATCTAAATCTATGATTTTCATATAACCACCGACGATGTCCCATGTAAGAGAACTTCTTTCCATTATACAACCACTTCGAACATGTCTGTGCAGCACAACAAGGACAAGCATAACGACCTTTGGTACTCCAACCAGATAAATTTGCATGAGCAGGGAAATCATTTATAGTCCACAATAAAGCTACACGCAAATCAAAGTTCTCCTTCTTCAACACATCATATGTTTTGACACCCACCCATAATTGTTTCAACTCTTCAATAAGAGGTTGCATATAGATGTCAATATCATTTCCGGGACCTTTTTCACCAGGGATTATCATGGATAAGATAAATGATGATTGTTTCATGCAAATCCACAAGGGCAAATTGTAGGGAACAAGCAGAACATGCCAAGTATTGTATGAAGTACTCATGATTTTAAAAGGATTAAACCCATCAGATGCAAGACCGAGCCTGACATTTCGAGAATCTCCTGCAAAACTTGGAAATTTTTGGTCAAGCAACTTCCAAGCTAAACTATCCGCGGGATGCCTTAATAATCCATCATTGATTTGTTCATCATGATGCCACCTCATAAACTCAGCAGTCTTTGAAGACATAAAGTCTTTGAAGCCTAGGTATAAGAGGAAAATACCGCAGAATCTTTACCGGCTTCTTTCTTGATCGTGCTTCAACTTCGTCCTCACTCACATTTTCTGCATCCCTATTTATCCATCGAGATTTACCACATATATGACAGGACTCCTGTTTTTTTATCACCCCAATACAACATGCAATTATTTGGACAACTATGAATTTTTCTCATAACCAAGGCCCAAATCCTTTATCATTTTCTTCATATCTTTGCTGGATTGATGAATCTTTGCAAAAGGAAACATTTCTCCCAAAAACTCTAATAACTACGCAAAGAGTTACCGGTCCACCCTCTCAAGCATTTTAAGTGGAAAAGACGAATGCAAAATGAGTGTTTTGAATATTTCGATCCCTCATAAAGTTGTTCATTCATTTCATTAAGCAAATTATAAAACTTTGCCGCTTCTCCATTTGGCTCTTCATCCCATCTACTTCTTCTCATCTCGGTGAAATCATTAACACCAATATCACGATCATCTTCTCTGACAGATTGATGATAATCATGCATATTAAATGCATCTCGCAACATTCCCCCCATGTCATCTTCTCTAACAGGTCTACAATGAGAATTAGGAGGATAAGTCAGATTACTCGTGGAAGAAGCTCTACGAGGTGTAATCTCTCCATGCAATATCCATTTTCTATAGCCCGGGACAAAGCCAGAAACAATTAAATGTTCGTGTACAACTTCACGAACGTGCCAATTAATGTTAACACAGTTCTTACAAGGGCAAAAAATCATATTCTCTTGTCTTGCATTCGCAAAAGAAAAATTCAGAAAAGTTTCTACTCCATTTCGATAATCGACGCTTACCCTTGGCAGATTCATCCAACTCTTATCCATTTTGTATTTCTGTCATATTCATTTCCAATGTTAATTGCTAATACTATAGATTCAAATTTATTCTTTTAAATTGATAATTGTAGATAGAAAAAAAATTAAAAGTCTGCAAAGTTGAACCTAACATGGTGCATACCTAGATATTATTCAACTTTGAATGCTAAAGAGAAGATCTCAAACATAAAAAAGTACGATCAACTAATACAGAGTAATATATTCATCAGTTTCAACTCTAGAATATCACCAAATAAAGCTTTGTAACTTTAACTATAAATTTGAAGGGAAATCGAAAAGAAATAACAAAATTCAGTTAATTTTACCTTTGTAATGACCCAACCAATGACCAACGAAGTAACAAGAACATGGGTTTGAATCTGCAAATCGCGACCATCATTTTAACTTTAACTAAAAATTACGATAAAAATAGAAAGAGAAAAAAACATAAGGCAGTAAATTTAATTTTTTCCTTTTGTTACCTTAGGAAAACTTAACAAAATTTGATCCTATATGTGGCAAAGTAGATGACACTGGTGATCTAACCAGTCCTGCAAAAAATCGGAAGTGTCGCAAATCGCAATAAATTTCAGATTATTTCTTCTCATCATGATAGACAATGAATGAATGATTTCTATAAATCGGAAGTGTCACAAATCGTTTTCCTTTCCTACCGTAACAGCGTATCTATCACATGTTCGATGTTCCCATATTAAGATTTCAGATAAAACAAGTGGATAAATATATGTATTTAGGGATATTGTCCTATAAACTAGTGGTAGAGTTTGAAAAAACACCAGAAGCAGACTTTTACATTTGCCATGTGTTCATCTAATCACATGCATTAAACTTAAACTTTGATTCATTATTTTTCAATTAAATGAGCATATAGCACAAACACAAAGCTGGTTATGGAGTCTTCGGATTCTAATGCCACTGGATATCACATATTCACAATAAACATACTCATCGAACATTTCAAGATAACACTTATGCGATACAATGAAAAATGGCAACAAGGCACAACTTTAAGCAAAAGCACCATTTAGGAAACCAAAGGAGATCAAATAAGTAAACGGATGACAGTTAGCTCCATTCAAAGTTGAGGTTTAAGAAAAAAAATACTAATTTCTACTCTTGTTGAGCTCAAAATCTCATTAAAAAAATTGAGCTTATTCCACGACCATTTTAGTACTATAGTATTATCAACAAGATGCAGAAGTAACTGACAATCAGCGGACCTCTATTGTTAATAACATAAAAAAAAAAAATTTCCTCACATTTGAGACACTGATTGTCCAATTTGTTGTAGCCTTTATCTGAGGTACTGCTCCAAGACTAAGATTTGTCTGGTCCAGTGGAAGCTGCATATGCAACGATAAAAAAGGAGTAAAAATTAAAAAAGAGAAGCTCTACTTGGCAAGAAAAGTAACTGCAAATTATGTAAGCATAACTGGATGAATGAAGGACACTAATATACTAAGTGAACGAGAAGAAAGTAAATAAAACCAGGATTCATGATCAAAGTGCAACAAATAACCCGAAACCACAATTCTTTACTGTTACTATAGGGTCCTAAAGTGTATCTATCGTGATAGACAATGAATGAATTCAATAGTTGTGTGTATGTATATATTGTGATAGACAATGAATGAATTCAATTAAAAACTGAAGGAAAATGCTGGGAAATTGGGAAGAGATAAAAGGCAGTGAACTATGAAAAATAAAAATGAAGGAATTCAGTATACAAAGAAGAAAACCCTTACCATTTACATTTTGTTTCAATTAAATCCGAGTACGGCGAGCCCGAGTGTGATTGAGCAAAGGGCCGAACTGGTAAACACGATCGAGGAGGAGCACGGTTAGGGATTTAGGGATTTCTAAGGATTGAATATTTGGGGATGGTGAAAAGGCTTGCAAAACTGAGATGTAATTGTGAAATTAAAACTGTGTTTAACCTATCGCGGCATTTTTTACAAAAACGCCACTATATGTTAATCGATTATGGCGTTTATGAGAAAACGCCACCACAGAATAGATCTATTGCGACGTTTTACAGAAAAACGCCACTATATGTTAGTCTATTGCGGCGTTTATTAGCAAACGCCACCACAGAATGGATCTCTTGCGGCGTTTATCAGAAAATGCCACCAAAGAATAGATCTATTGCGACGTTTTTCAAAGAAACGCCACTATATGTTTTCTTTAGCATCGTTTATAGAAAAACACCACCATGGAGTGGGCCTATTGTGGCGTTTTCTTCCCAAACGCCACTATATGCTATTATTAACAGCGTGTGTGATAAAAACGCCGCTAAGGTTTTCATTTTGTGGCATTTTCCCCACAAACGCTGTGACAAGTGTAATATTAGCAGCGTTTGCCTCTAAAACGTCACAAAAAATGCCACTAAAAACCAAGTCTGGTGTAGTGTTGGATGGGGTCGGATTAGAAGACAAACAAAGAGCTGCCACGTTGATTATTGGACTATGCGAAAGCGAATGCTTTATGTGGTTAGAATTAAATACAACGAGTGGTCCCAATAAAAAAGAAATTATATTTATTTTAAGGGATTTGAGTTCAAACAACTTTGTCGGTAAAATATATAAATTTTATCATACCCTTTAATGTTTACAGGAAGACCACTAGTGCGGTTATCAACCTTGCAAAATAGCTACATCTCGAGCAACGTACTTACATGTAAATATATATATCTCGAGCAATAGACTTTAATGTAATTATAGTTTAAATTATTTTTTTTTTGAACAATTTCTACCTAGGGAAAGGGAAGAAAATGAGGGATTACTCCTATTAGAACTAGAATTCAAGACTTAGGGGAAGAAATTGAATGTCAAAATGAGTCTTTAACCACCTGCTCTAAGTTGTGTTGACATTATCGTTTAAATTATTAGAATAAGATCTAAATTGTTCATGTAAAGGATATGTACATGTTTAAAATCTATAAATTTAAATATGCTCTATGTTCGCTGAGCTAAAATTTAATATCCAATTTGATAACTAAATAGCTAGGACTGTTAAATACGATGTTTTAAGGACTCAATTAGGACATTTTAAAATTTAGAAACGAAATTAAAATTCAAACTACAGTTTGAAAATGTTTAGTGCCAGGGGCTTAACATAAGGAGTTTTGGGGACGTGAGCCCCAGCTAATTTTTTTCGTCAAATAATAATAAAATAGTTCTTTTAGAAACAAAGGGTAAAATTAGTTCTATAACCCTTTAATTTTTTTAAAATCTTATTATGGCTACTTTAAAATTTTAATTTTATAATAATTTCCTTTATAAATTTTTAATTTTGCCCTTTTTAGTGCAATTTTTCTTTTACTTTTATGAGTAAAACAACTTTTATTCCCTGAACATAATTTTTTTAAGTTTATCCTTAAATCATATTAATCTTTTTTGAAAAGATCATATTAATCTTTATATTTAGTAACATTTAATATTTTGCAATTAGGTACCTAATTTTTTTTCTTTGGTGTAATAAGTATATAACATTTTTAAGTACATTTGTTTAATTATGATTGGTGAATATTTAGAATTTTAACGACATTTAGTTAAAGGGATAATGTGTTACATATTAAAAAAAACTAGAGGATAGAAATTCAAAAGTACAAACACGTGTAATTAAAATTTTTAAGTATTAAAACGTGGAATTATATTTACCCAAAAATATTAGGGATAAACAGGGATGATAACATGACCGGTTTTTGGTTGTCCCGTACATAATTCGTAAAGTTAAAGTATCATCCTGCCCATTTGACTCGAATTTAATATATTTTATTTCTAACCTGATCAATATAATAAAATTATAATCGACTCCGGCTCCAACCATAAAATTTTAATAAAAATTTTATTTCTGAGTCCCGCTGGTCGGAAAATTTTCCTTCTAAACCTGTACTCAACCCAACTCAAACTTTTTTAAAACTACACAAATGCCAAAAATTAAAAAAAAAAAAACTGATCTACCAGATCGGATCGATCGGAACCCATAGGATTCGATTTTTTTTCCATCCCTACCAGATAAAGTGTTCTTTTCAGCTTCTCGTAAAACCCTGAAACGTTCCCGTTCCGTAAGATCAACGACCAAACTCCACCACTGATATACCCAGTATGTATGAAGAAACCAACGGTGGCTCTCACCCGCCGGCACCAAGGACCCTCCGTCAAAGCCCTCATAACACAAAACCTCCACCCCCGAGCTCTCAAAGCTTCTCTCTCTCCACGCTCTCTGCTCCTTACAGACCAAGTCTACTCTCATTTCATCAAATCAGGCCATTCTCTAGACCCCTTTCTCTCCACCACTCTCATCTCCCACTTCGCCAAACATGCTGACTTCTCACGCGCCTTTCCCTTCTTTCTGGACACCCCTAAACCCGATATAACCTCTTTCAACTCCCTCATCTCTGGTTTCGCTCGGTTTGGCCGAGCCAGGCCGGTTATTGAGTTGTTTAATGAGTTGAGGCATTCGGGTTTGAAGCCTGACGTGTTCACATTGAGTGGTTTAGTTAAAGGGTGTGAGAGTTTAGAACAAAATGAGATTGTTCATGGGGTTTGTTTGAGATTGGGGTTTGGAAATGGAGCTTTTGTGGTTAGTGGGTTGATTGAGAATAATTGTAAAAGTGGGAACTTGGTTTCGGCTGAGAAGTGTTTCAGGGAGTGTTTGGATGTTGATAATGTTGTTCTTACGGCTATGCTTTGTGGTTATTTTTGGAATGGGGAATTTGAAAAGTGTAAACGGGTGTTTTTGGAACTGAGGGATTTGGGTTTTGAATTGAATGAATTTAGCTTGACGGGTGTGCTCAGTGGTTTGTTTGATGTAAAAGAAGGTCAACAGATCCATGGGTTTGGCTTAAAGATGGGACTTTTATGTGGTGGTTCTACTCATTTTAACAATGCTGTTATGTGCATGTATTCTCGGTGTGGAAGTAAGTTGGACGCAGTTAAGATATTTGATGAAATTACTGATCCAGATATCGTCTCGTGGACTGAAAGGATAGGAGCAGCTTTAGATGGTTTCGAGGCTTTTGGAATTTTTAAGAGCTTACACTGTAGAGGTTTGAGTGTTAACGAATATACAATGATCAATGTCTTATCTGCTGTTTCAGTTGAGGGTTTGTTATGTTTAGGGAGGCAAATCCAAGCTGTTTGTCAGAAGGAAGGGTATTTGAATGTGGTTTTTGTTTGCAATGCATTAATTTATATGTATAATAGGTGTGGGAAATTTGATGTTGCGAGGTGCATTTTTGATGATATGGTCTTTCGGGATTCTGTGTCTTGGAATTCACTGATTGCTGGATATTTGGATAATGGATATGTTAGTCGTGTTCTTGAGATGTTCTCTTATATGCGTGCTCTTGAAGTCGAAGTGAATCCTTACACACTTGCTAGTATCATTGAAGTGGCATCTTATTCAAATTCTTTGCACCTTGCAGTGCAGATACATTCCCATATGATTAATGTGGATTCATGTTGGACGAGTACTTGGTGTCCAGCTTGATAACAACATATGGAAAGTGTGGAAGCTGTGATGAGTCGAGAAGGGTATTTTCTGATGTTGATAAGATGACTGTCATGCATCTTAATGCAATGTTGAGTAATTTGGTTAATGCTGGTAGTATAGATCTCTTCCGAAACATGGTCGATACAAAACTTGAAGTAGACGGCAAAACTTTTAGCATCATTCTTAAAGCTTGCAGTGCTATGACGGATCTGGAACAGGGAAGAGGCATTCACTCCCTGGCTCTTAAATCTGGATTCCATCGAGATTGCTATGTAGAGACTGCTGTTATTGACCTTTATTGCAAGTGTGGAAACGTAGGAGATGCAGAGAGGGCTTTTAGTTATGCATCGACAAATAACGTGGCTGCATGGAATGCAATGATAACAGGATATGCTCAGCATGGTTGTTATAATGAGGCTTTTGAACTTTATGATAGAATGATCGTGTGTAGAATTGAACCAGATGAGATAACTTATCTTGGACTTCTTACTTCGTGCTGCCATGCAGGGCTAGTGCAAGAAGCACAGAGCTATGTGAACTCTATGGTCGAGTGTCATGGTCTAATCCCACATTTAGAACACTATGCTTGCATGATTGATCTGTTTGGCCGAGTAGGTCTCCTGGAAGATGCAAAGAAGACTCTAGATGAAATGCCTATCGAACCAGATGCTCGTATATGGCAGATTCTGCTATCTGCATGCTGCCTCCATGGAAATTTTGATATGGGAAGAGTCGCAGCCAGCAAACTTCTTGAACTGCAGCCTGGTAACGAATCTGCCTATATTCTTCTTTCAAAACTCTGTGCTTCGGCTGGCATGTGGAATGCTGTCAGAAAATTGAGAAGAGAAATGAAGGAAAAGCTACTTTGCAAGGAGCCTGGTTGTAGTTGGATTCAAGTAAGAGGATCCACACATTACTTTTTTGCTGATGACATGTTGCACCCTGAACATAAAGAAATATATTTGGAGCTGTCAAAGTTGTACAAACGTATGCAAGCTTCAAAAGATAATCGAACACGATGCACTTTTTTATTGGAGTTATGACCATTGAAAAGGATTCGTTATCATTGCTTTTGCAACTGAGAATATAGGTGCTTTGATGGTCTAAGTTCTAGTCCATCTTCCTTATCTGTCAGGGAATTTGATCTGATGAACTTTTGGATTTTGGGAAGTTGAATAGAAACGGCAATTTAACCGAAACTCTAGAACTTAATACAATAAACAAAAGATGGCGAAGACGAAGGATTGCTTCAATACACGAATAAGTTAATTGGGCCCATGGACACTGTTAAGTCTTAACCCTTCCTTCTTTAACACCTCTTTCAAGCTTCAGTCATAGTTCTAGTTAACCCATGGCAAACGAAATGCAGTCTAAAGCTCCCTAATGGAGATTCCTTGATTCAGTTCAAAGGTAATGAAGGCAAGCCTTTTCTTGGTGTCAAAGGTAAACTAGTTACTTTATTCCTTGCTCTTCCATGTGATAAATGTCGTGAATCCTCTTTTAATTACATGCTTAATGCTTTCAATACCTGAAAATCACTTTCTGAAACTTATTTTGTTAGACCATGGGTATTGCTGTCAATTTCTCATCCCAAGCCCTGAGGCAGAGTACATTTCCCAGGGCAATGGCAGATCTTGCCCTTTATCCCTTGCCTTTTAGAATGTCATGCCAACTTGAGCGGAAGAGGATGAAGCAGCCGTATGGGGTGGCCATTGAAAGGTGGGAAAGAAATAAATTTACTAACAACCGTGGAGTCTCTTCGATCGTGTCATCATCAAACGGTGATAGTGGTTCTATTTTGGGTCAACCTTCTGCAGCCGATACGATCAAGCTTTTCTACGAGTGCATCAATGAGAAAAATCTGAAAAAACTTGGGGGTTTCATATCAGGAGACTGCTACATCGAGGATTGCTCTTTCTTCAACCCATTTAAAGGGAGAAAGGTTACCTCCCTTTGCCTCGTTAACTTATTTAAGTTTCTTCACGTATCGTAATCCCACAGTCTGATTCAAAAAGGTATTCGCAGGAGGTTATGCATTTCTTCGATCTGCTCATGAAAAGCATGGGTCAAAATGTGAAATTCATCATTGAACATGTTTGTGAAGGAGATGGCTTAACAGTAGGTGTAATCTGGCATTTAGGTAACATTATCTATGATATATCAACCACTTTTTTTTCCAGCTTTTTAACTCCCATGGCAACTTACTTTAACAAGAGGCTAAGGGATTATTTTCTGATATTGCAGAATGGAAACAAACGCCGGTTCCCTTCACCAGAGGATGCAGCTTTTATGGATGCTCAGAAGAAGGGGAAATACTTGTTATAAAGTAATGTGTAGTATATTAGAATCATGATCCTGGCCATGTTTGCCATTGAGAACAAAAGTTCCATTCGAATTGACAGTGACTTTTGTTTCAATGCAGGAAAGCTCGGGTTATTATCGAATCACCTCTGAAACCAGGGGGACTGGTGCTGGTAATCTCACCTTGACAACTATTAACACTACTTAACCTCTTAGCATTAGACAATAATAGATTCAAATCCAAAGGGCTAATTAAGCTTCCTTCTTTCCGGTTCATTCAGGTCCTGTTGAAGAACGTGACTATGATATTGGACGAGTTCCCTTGGGCTGCTGAATGTAATGCAACACTTCCCCTTGCATTCTGAAACTTCAAACATATACAAATCTCCTATCATCATATTGATACGTCCCTATAACCTATTTTCATGTTTGAATTCTGCAGGGTTCCTGAAAAGTCCACATGTTATAATACAATCGGTAATGAAGATTTACGCTATATTCTTGGCACCTTTTGTAAACCCACTCGTGGCAAGCTACGTCAGAATCTGGGAATTCGTGGCTCGGTCGTTTGCTTTGGCCATCAGAATTGTAATCCACATCTCAAAGATTTTATTCAGGTCGTAACGTTGACACCACGGTTCTAATCATGAGGCGGCTATGATAGAAGCTTGCTGAAGGCAACAGCATGATGGGAACAAATACATCTATACCATTACTAGCATTTCAATTTGGTTTCTTGGCTTGCAAATTAAGCAGACGTGAAATTGGAAGCATTAGTAAGAAAGTTTAGAGGGTTTGTGTTTGAAATTCCACGCCGCCCTGTACCAATCTCAATCGTCTGGAGGCTTTTCCATTTGAACAACTGCTCAAATGATTGTTGTTCTTACTCTATCTTTCGGTACTCGCTTGCTTGCACGCCTTGTTTTCTTTCCTTAAACTCTTATGCCCAATACACTAGTAATTTTCACAAACGCCTTAGTTTTAAGGTTTAAATTAGAGTGTAAGATTTATGGGTTTAGGTATAGGAGTTTAAAATTTAGGGGTAATAGTTAAAATTTAAAGGTTAGAGTTAGGATTTATAGTTTATAGGTTAGGGTTTGAGTTTTAAGGTAACGTATGGAGTTGGACTACTAAATATAATGCTTAAACTCGACACCTTAAATGGAGTTGGACTAATAAAAGCAAACCATCCACCACATGAAGCAAGCCGTAATAATCAATGAACCTGAATTAGGCAATGGTGACTCGTGTAGCATACGCCGCCCATTTCTTTGATTCCAAGGCCGCTTTGCACGAGTTACCCACGAACGGTGTGTGTGCCGCACACGGCGGCACCGTCACCGTTCAGTCCGTTCCCATCTTTTGGCTTAATTTTCTGGTTATAGTTTTTCAAACTTAACATGAAATCATGTCATCGTTATGAAAATTTATATCCATTTCCGCAATAATTTTGATAGGAAACACGAATAAGACATGAATATCAGGCATCAAATTTAACAGAGCACAATGATGCGGTAATTATAAAATATCACTGTTTTGGGGCATCTTCGTTCTCCTCTTGATCTCTTTTTCCAGTTCCTCCGAGCCTCCCACATCCTCTAATTCCTGGAAAAATAATCATTCGGTCAATTTGTTCGTGTCTTTTTAACGGCCGTATTCCGTATTCGAATAGCAAATACAAAGGGCTTGCCTGTGGTCCCAAGAACAATCCATATGGAACTCCACGAAATTTGTCTGCATGATGAAGCTGTTTTATTGAAATAAAAAAAAACATGTTCCGTTAGTAAAAAATAATAAAGTAGAGAAATGTTAATATCTGTAGATTTACTTGGTGGGCAGCAGCTACTCTCCGTAGATAAGGCACATTAGCAACCGGCCCCACCGGAAATCGACGGTGGACAAGTCCGTCGTGGACAAACATGTAGGCCATACCAAACACCGTGATTCCCAAACCCTGTAAGATGAGAAATTATTATTCAGCTTTACTTGTTGGTTGACATAAAGTCTACCTCCATTTGCCATGAAAACCTGTAATAAACAGACATGATCGCCATGGAAGAGATGCCTAAACTCAACGACATAGCTGCAAGCAGGTAAGTTGTTCTCTCGAATTTCTTCTTAGCTAACCTCTGCTCCACCTTGGAAACTTCCATTTCAGTCAATCGTGACCTTTTACTTATCAAATTTCTCTGCTGCATTATTATTTAAAAGTCAATTTAATTGTTAATTTTCTTTTAAACAATTTTTACATAAAAAAATTAATTAATATTTATTTTAAAAAATTAGAGTCACATTTTAATAAATTGTACATATTTTAAAATCTTTTGAGCCACGTGTGTGTATAATATACATAACAAGATTGGAAGACGGCTCTTCTTAAGTTAGACATAGGTAGAATTTTTAAATAATGATAAATATATTTAATATCTTAGGATTATAATCTTAGGGTTATAATTCTATACACTACTAGTAGAAGATAAAAATAATCGTAAATCGGGTCAAAATGATGGTATGTATACCTATTTTTGTGTATTTGGGGAAGGGAAGGTTTGAACTCTATATATTTATTATAATTTATATTTGTTTTATGATTATTATTTAGGATTCACGATTATTTTAAATAATATTATTTTTAAGGTTTGAAACTTAGATAATGGAGTGATAATATCACTTAACTAATGGCTATCAATCTCAGTTTTAAAATTTTATATTTTAATATATATTAAGGACATGTATGACTATCAATTAATTGATCGAGTAATCAAAGATGTTCATATTACCTTATTTTGTTAACTTCGAATCTTAATATTTTTCTAAAAAATATAATTATCTTTTTACTTAATAAAAAATATATTGAAAAACAAAATATATTAATATGTCAAGTGAGGAGAAAAGTTATAAATTTAAAAATAATTTTCAGATTGGACAAGTGGGTTGGCGTGCTTGTTTTGGGGATGCATATTCGGCATATGACGAGTTTGAGTATTAATTGATTACCAAAACTGGAAATCATTTCCTTTTCATTTCGGGTTTAAATCGGGTATAATAGCAACCCGTACGAAAGTGGGTCTGCCTACTCTGTTCCTTCTCTGTAAGCAAGTAGGGAGTTAGCGACGGAAGTAGCCGTAGGGTAGTTGGGGGTAGGGTGGGGACCACTAAACATGTTAAGATCTATATAAAATTCATTGTTAATTAAATTAATATTTTTTAATAGTCTAGAGTTGATTGTAAGGTAATATCTGTTAATATATATTTTTAATATTTTGATAATACACTTACATTGCAGACAAAATAATTGAACTCGAATTTCTTAAGATAAACATCATCCGTTATTCTTTTGGGACCACTTGTTGGGTTCAATTAGATTAATATTTTAAAGATTATTGGTTTGAATGTAATATATTTTCAATTGAATAAAACTTAGGGTAAAGTACATAGATAATCACCAAACTTTTAAGGTGCTTTCATTTTGGTAACAGAACTTTTAAAATTTTTATTGAGATTAACTAATTTTTAGTTCACTTTCATTTTGGTCCGTACCGTTAACTTTCATTAAAAAACACTAACGTGACACGTTAACTTTTTTATTTTCTTCTTCTTTCTCTGCTCTATTTTCCTCATGCCGTCGGAGAACAAAATGTGCATTCGACCATTTTTTAGAGAGAGAAAGATTTGATTTGAGAGACAATAAAAAATCAAAAGTAGTAATAAATTAAGAAATCAAAATTCAAACACAAACATTACAAAACATATAAAAAGCCATGCATAGAGCAATGGGTAATCCTGGTTTTTAAAGTTGCAGTTCTGTTTCTTTTTCTTTTTCAAGAGAAATTTATGGGCTTATGCCCTTCTTGGGATGGCAGTAAACGACGTCGTTATTTTGCTGAAGAGGGTGGATGAAATCGACGGCTACAACCTTTTAGCTTATGAGTCAGACGAAGTTCATTCCTCGACGTCGATGATTACCTTATCAAAATCTAGTAGTGTAAAAGCAAGCAAGAAAAAGCGCCGAGTATTTTGTAGCTGAGCTGAATACGCGAACTTGTCATTCTCTTTGCATCTTTTTTAGAACATATTTGTTGGAGGAATTTTATAATTAGATGGATGTTAAATGAGTTTAGTGTAAGATGAATCAACTAATTCTCACTTCTTAGGCTTAGACTTGCTTAAAACATGAAATTCTATACATGAAATTCATAATTCTTTTCTTCTTTGGATTTGAATTGAACGAGAGTCGGTTTGGATTGTTGTAGTGACGACAATGGATAGTGGTAAGAGAGCTTTGCAATTCCTCGGATTGGACGAAGAAAAAAATGCCAATGGTTTTGATGTGAGTTTACTTTGAACCTATGTTACCTGATTAATATTGGATACAAATATGCCTTCGATAACATAGGTGAAGTTTTAGGTTCAGTTGGAGGAAAAACTGAGTGGGGAATGAAAAATTCGGTGACCAAAATGAAAGCAGACTAAAAATTGAATGACCCATTGAAAGTTTTAAAAACTTGATGACCAAAATAAAAGAACTCTAAAAGTTTGGTGACCATATATGTACTTTACCCTAAAACTTAAGTTACATAATTTATACGAAAAGAAAGTGAAATTCAAGGTTTTATTATTACAATATTAATTATAAAAAAAACTCATAAAAATGTGTAAAATTTATTTAATTTTACACTAATGTAAATGAATTTCTCATTTTTATCGGTTTATTGTAATTATTTTGTTAATATTTCGTTCTATGCTTATATGGAAAAAAAAGATGAAAAATACTTGAAACTATTAGTATATTACAATATTTAATACAAATTTGACACTGTTTATTTTACTTTCACTAAATGTGTGAATTATTGTTTTTATAATATTAAATAATTTTATATTTTAATTACTATATAATTTTCAACATTTAAAATTCAGTACTTATATATATTTGCAATATCTTATATCTGTAAATTCAAAATAAAATTATTGTAGGATAAATTTTTGATATATTGATGGTAGAATTTTTTTCTTCGATTAAAATTACATATGAAGAAAAATAATTTTATTAATATATTAAATGAGTTTGATACAATGTATATATTATCCAGATCATTCCCTAATTATGAATAACAAGACATTGAACGCTTAAACATATTTAATCTTACGTCCTCTGTATATTTTAAACTTTTAGCAGTAACATGTTGGTCGAACTAAATTTAATCGGGTAGTTGATTAAAAATTAAAAGGAATAAATATTAAATGTATATATAAAATTTAATTTAATGTGTAATATGATATATATTTGCTGTAATTATGCACATTATTAGAAGAGCCGAGAACTCATCTGAAATGATAAGAACAGAGAAATAGTGCAGAAAAGAAGTAGAAATGGAATGTCCCGAAGGTGTTCGATAGAATGTCACGGAGAGATAAAAACCAGCTCATAGCAACCGTCCAGCAAAGCATAACAGTAGCAGGTTCCAGAGATCCACCTCAACAGGGCTCGACCTGAAAAGAAATTTCACCTGACCAAGTGTGAACACAAAATAGTGATTTACTTAATTGAAGGTCCAAATTTCCAATTGGACCAAACTGGCTTGGTACGGGCATGAAGAACCGGACTAGCTGCTATTGGTACGATGCTGATGTTACAACATTAGATTTTAGACACCTATGTAAACTTTGATATCCATGTGAGCTAAAACAGATTTGAGCCAATGCGACTTAGATGCAGTATCAACAAGGCTCCGGTACTCGGTTTCGATAGCAAAACGGATTTTTGTTTCTTACAGCTTCAGGATACGAAATTGTTGCCGATGTAAACACAATACCCAGAGGCCAGAAGTTGATGGCTAAGGAATTCTCTTGACTTGTTTTAAAGAAAAGGCCGTAATCCATTGCTCGTTTTAAATGTCAGAAGAATACATTTCACGGAAGCCCAATGACTGTTCGTAGGTTATTGCATGTACTGAGCATATTTCAGTTTGGTTTGGATCAAAAAATACCACCAGCATGTTTCTCGACTTCTCTGTGGGAAAAATGCATCATGAAGTTGTTGAATCAAGGTTTCAATGGCTTGAGTCGAGTAGCCAATATAAGAAGCATGTAAAGTCGAGTTATATTGGTTACTCGACTCAAACCACATAGTAGACATTGAGTCCTAGACAATGACAGATGTAAAACTTTATGTTAAGAGGACGAACCTATAAAATCTAGAGGGGAAGAATTTATAAAATTATAAGAGGTAAAAATAGATTTTCAATAAGAAATATATAGAAATTTTCTAAAAAATTTTAAATCATATAAAAAATTTAAATTTTTAGGGGCTCATCCATCCCCGTCTAGGTCCATCTCTAGTCTTAGAACACCCTTGATCACGTCCTCCAGTTAGACGATACTCAGTTAGACGATACCATTTTTTTCTTGTTGCCCTCGATACACCATGAGAACTATGTTTAAAATTTGATCATAGTACTTTAAAATGCTCTGCATCATATCTAAACTAATATTTAACGTCTAAAATTAATGGTTAGACCGATATAATAATCTAATTGAAACGATAATACTATCTGTAAAGCTAGTTATGTAGTAATTAGTCGTTAGCTGAAAGCTGCATTTTTAGGGATTCGCACTTTATCCGACCCGGCCCGGCCCGATCATTTTTTTTTGTATAAAATTTGAGTTTAGGTCGAGTTTATGACGAGAAATATTTGACCCGCTCGACCCGTGACTAATAATGTAATTTTTTATATATTTTTAAGGATATTCACAATAATGCTCCCTATATGTATGTTTTACAATCAGGTCATTAAAATTGAACTTTTTATAGTTAAGCCCCTAAAATTTAATTTTTACAATTAAATTCTTAAAATTTAATTTTTTAATGGCCTAGTCGAGTCAAATTTAAATATATAATTTTTAAATCAAGTCGAATTTTTCAAAAAATAAAGTCAAATTTAAGTTTAAAGTACATATTTTCGGGTTGGTAAAAAACCCAACTAAAACTCGTGCACATCCTATACATTCCTTAGGCCTATAAGCTCCCTTCCTACCGAGCTTACTTTATTTCTCCCTCTCTGCAGAATACAAGTCATGAATGGGCCCAATTGCAACACTAAATCAACAACCAAATCATCACTAATAATTTCCCCTTTATACATATGTCGTGGTAAACACCCATTATCTTGATTTAACCCCCATTAACACACCCTTTTATCTCCTAAACAGTGTGCTTTATTGATGATAAACTAATGTATTAGGTTACAGTGAAATCCCAATGCAAAAACTATCTTATTAATATACTGTACTTCTTTTATGGTGAGGTATCATCACCTTAGTACGCTGATTTTGATTGGTTGATTAGACTGTGTCAATTGCAAAGATCGGTGGGTTAAGCAATCCCAACGTGGTTTACCTGTCAACAGTATTGATTTAAGAAGCTGAACCACTAAATCCTCGTAATTATTGTTTATTATAGGGTAAACATCGGACAAAAATCCTGTCCCTTTTCGGTAATTTTTTCTAGGCTTCGTTAGATATATAGAGTGTTTAATGATTAAATTTTAAAAAATAGGGAACATTAAAAATTATTTAAGAATTTACGGCAAATTGAACTGTGGAGGTAAATACGCCACTTGATATTTTTTAAATTATTTTTTCTCAAAGTTGTTATGAACCGAACACTTTACGTTGTAAAAAATATTAAACAAATCCAGGACGCCACCTGCAGGTGACGTCTTCTATCTCCACTATTTATTTTGCCGAAGTTTCCAAAAAAACTTAAAGACCCCATTTCCCTAAATATAATTCCAAGGGGTACACCCTACCCCTAATTTCCTAAACCCTAACCCTATACCTTAAACTCTTAACTAGTTTTTAGTGTGGGTATAGAAAGGGGCACCAAAAAGGGCATAAAATTTCTATTCGGTAAACATCACCATTGATCACTAACTATTCATGTTTTTTTTCTATTTTGGTCACCAAACTATTATTTTGTACAAAATTATAATTAACGTTACGCTTTTTTCTATTTTAGTCACAAATCTATTGCTTATTTTATATTTTGGTCACTAAATTATTCTTGCTTTCCTGTTTTTACTGAGTTTTTTAACGACGGTTGACCAAAATAAGAAAAAAAATATACCTTTAAAATAATAGTTTGATGACCAAATGATGTGATCCTGCTCAAACACCTACTCTTATTCATCATTCTTTCATCTTATCTCACAAAGACAAAGATGAAAGACATGGGAGTTTTTACTTACTCTTCACGTTCCTATATGCCTTATGATATACATGTTATGATAGGAATGATAATCATTTATTTTAGTACTTTATTAAGGCATGTAACCTAAGTTACATACCATATTATAACCACATCTTTATATTATATTTATACTTAGCTTTAGGAAGCTTACACATCTTTAATTTATGCTTTAATTACATTATGTTTGCATATGTTTTATTTTTAGCTTAAACACATCTAATTCCATTGTTTACTTGTCTTATATAGGGGCACGGGGAAAGAACACAATCAATGGTAGCTCGGTTTAGCTCGTACAATCCAATTTTAGCTCAGTTTAGCTCAAGAACGTTCAATTCAACTCAGATTAGCTCACGAAGTCCAAAGGCAGCTCAAGAACCTAGAGAACCATGCAAATGAAGCTCACAAAGCTTAAGGACTAGCTCACCTAGCTAAGGGCAGCTCAGAATAGCTCAAAACAACTTTAATTTTGAGTTAAGAACTTCTGCTAGCTAGCTCAGATCAATCCAGCTCACACCTAGCTTAATCAGGTCATCTCAGCTCCAGTTACCACCCTCAGCTCAACAACCGAAGGGCATGTTCCTTCCCCAAACATCATGGTCGGTCACCTTTGGAGGGAAACATGTTTAGACGCCATTTTTGGAAGGAAATGCACTTGGAGGAAGACTCCTCATTAGCTAAATAGTTGAATAGGTTTATGAGGGAGACGCCTTAATGTTTTCGCTAACTTTTCACTGGGATATTGTGCCTATTCGACCACCCCTAAAAACTATAAATATGGGTTCATTTTCACTTTTGTAACACACCCCAATTATATCAATACATATTTTCTTTGTGAGATTATTCTCTTTATCTTGTTCTTTTTAGAACTCTATCGACTTATCAAGCTTTGCTTGTGGCATCACCCTTTTTTCATATTAATACTCGTGGTTCCTATCTCTTGATAGATAGTGGGTCCAAGTCCTTATTACCACCCCTTAAAGAAATAATATAAGGTTTCGGATTTAGGCTCCATATAGCCTAGGTTTTTCCTTGAGTTTTCTTTAAAATACTATCACCATCTTTTATTCTTTCCATCAACATCCTTCACCAACACCATTCGGCCTTTTTTCTTCACCAAAATCTACACATTTCTTCAACATACTTCCGCACACCAAACATCATCCTACCAAGCCCTTCTGTTTGAGCCTATATTGCTTCCAAGTTCCTTGCTTCCTTCATAGATCCAACAATCAAAGGGGTTGCCTTCAACATCATTCAAGCAAAACGTGATTATCCATAGAAGTCCTCATATCATATGGTATCAGAGCTGTGGTGGACGAAAGAAAGTGAAACAAGTGAAGCCCTACTCAAAAGGAAAATTGTAAGTGACTATCTTTGTTATTTCATTTTTGTGCAAAAAAGAAAAAAAAAGAAAAAAAGAAAAACAGTTCGAATAAAAAAATTAGATTTGAAAAGAACAAGTTCAAGAGTGAGAAAGCACAACAACATCATCTTCTATATCAAGCCTTGAAGCCATATTAGCATCAAGACTTGATTGTTGTGGAAGGGAAGGTTATAAGGCACTTGTCTAGTAAGTAACCTCTTTCTTCTTTTCTTTCTATTTCTAGCCACCTATTACATTATATTTTGCTTTCCTACCTAACAATTTTTTAGCATACGCCCAAGAAAAGTTGTTAAGTCTTGAGTATGTTCTTTAAAGAGCTTTTCAAGAAAGAATCGAGTGGAAAAAGGCTCTCTCATTGAGAGAGGTGAGATCAGAAGAGGATAATAAAAGCTAATAAGTCCTAGAGCGCAAACACGAGAGTTTGAGTGTCATCTTGTTTTCTTTGGAGTGAAATTTGTGAGGGGACAATCCAATTTTAAATGGAAGCAATGATTAGGGAAATGCAAAGGATGTTGCAAGCAGAACTTGGACCTTTGTAAGAAATGATGGATCGAACAGAAAGATCTCAAGGCAACCAAGGCAATCAGGGTTAAAGGAGACAGCAACGCCCTAAGCAAAAAGAAGAAATTCATAAAGATCTTGAGGATGAAATTCATGTTGAAGAAATAAACCAACTTTCTCAAACAAGCTCGAGAAGAATAACACCAAGATGTTCACTCCTAGATGACAATCTCAGCAATATCCGAGTCACCATTCCAGAAGCATATCTAGATTGGGAGAGCAAAATAAAGTTCGTTTGACAGCTTTGGAGTTCATCGATTATGCGTTGGTGTGGCAAGATCAATTAACAAGCACTAGACGAAAAAATTGTGAAAGACCCATCAACACTTGGAACGAAATGAAAGGTATCATGCGAATGCGATTTACACCTGTTCATTATCACCGTGATTTGTTTTAGAAATTGCATAACCTAAAACAAGGCAACAGAAGTGTTGAAGACTACTACAAGGAAATGGAAGTGGCCATGATTCGTGCCAACGTTGAAGAAGATCGAGAGGCAATCATGGCAGATTCTTGGCAGGATTTAATCAAGAGATTGTAAATGTAGTCGAATTACAACACTATGTGGAAATAGACGAGATGGTTCATATGGCAATGAAAGTCGAGAGGCAAATCAAGAAGAAGCAATCCACTAAGGGTAACATCAATTCTGCCCCAAAATGGATCCAAGGCAACAATTATCGAAGACAACCACCCTTGCAAATCAAAAGAAATGCCGAGCCTTCAAAGCCAAAGCCGATAGCCGTGGAAAATATCAAAGGCAAGCAGTCAACCAATATTGAGCGTACAAAGGACATTAAATGTTTAAAGTGCCTTGATAAAGGTCACATGGTGAACCAATGTCCAAAACGGAAGATAATGCTGATTTTTAACGATGGTGAAGTTGTTTCCAATGAAAAGATTTACAAGGAAGAGGAAATACACGAGAAAGATGACGGAAACATAGAATTAGCCATGAATAGAGAGTTGTAGTTAAAAGACTTTTGAACATACAAATGGCTACCGAAGAGTTACAAAGGAAAAACATCTTCCATACGAGGTGTAACGTCAATGACAAGGAATGTTTCATGATTATCGATGGTGGGAGTTGCAAAAATATTGCTAGCACAATAATGGTAGACAAGTCAAGTACCTTGAAGCATCCAAATCCTTACAAACTATAATGGCTAAATGGTGGTGGCGAACTCAATGTAATCAAGCAAGTATTAGTACATTTTTCTATCGGCACGTACAAGGATGAAGTACTATGTGATGTCATTCCTATGCATGCTACTCACATCTTACTTAGGAGGTCGTGGCAGTATGACAAAAAGACAATTCATGATTGATACACCAACTAATATTTATTCAATAATAAAGGGAGAAAGATTATTTTGGCGCCATTGTCACCAAAGGAAGTGCAATGTGATCAATTGCACATAAAGAAGAGCGTTAAAGCCATGAGAAAGGATCATGAAGTTGCAAAATTACCCAATGAGGGTTCTGAAAAGACAGGTTCTATTGCCAATAATACTAATGGTTCCAAAAAATATGATGATTCATGCAAAGAAGGCATCCAAAAAATGAGTTCATACACCAAGGGGCATGATGGTTCAAAGAAGCACAAGGAAATGAATCGAAAGGCTTGCACCTTTTGTAACCCCCTTGACTCAGCATATTCGCTAGACCGAACCGAGTGAGCTACATTGGGTTTGTCGAAACAAACCCGTAAAGGTTTAACTTGAATTACGTCTATTTTTTATTTTATCTTATCTAGATGCAACATTATAACCTATGGTGTGCATACTGGTAGTGGGTGAAAACTCAACTCAATCGGGCGTCGAATTGACATCTAATTACACGCAATTGTAATTTAGGGACCAAATTGTAATTCTAGAAAACTACAAGGACTTAATCCATTTTGAAGTTACCAATCCTTAATTAGTCAGGTTTCATTCTCACACGTCAAATTTTAACATAAAACGACCATATAAACTCATTTAATTGCATGCATAACAATTAGGGACCAAAATGGAAGAATCTAAAACCTTTAATATCAAGTACAACTAACATAACAACCAGGCGTACAGATACAGTCTCAAAGTGTACAGATACGCAGGGCCGTATCGATACGGTCTATAAGTGTATCGATACGCGGTTACAAATCATTTCCCTAAAATTCTAGTAGCTCAAAACTGTATTGATACACTTCTACCTGTACCCATACGCAGGCCAAAAATACACTTACACGTATCAGTACACCTCTTCGAGTATCGATACGCTATGCCTGAAAACACTAACCTGTATCGATACGATCTTACACGTATCGATACGCCCTAACCTAAAATGTCCAATTTTGTTGGTTTAACATACACTTATGGATTCAAACATGTCCCACACATTCATAAACATAAACACAACTATTCTAAGGATCATTCCATGCCAGAACATTAAAGATACATGAACAAATCATGGCAACATGGATCCATATGATTCTAGAGGCATGCTTCCTATAAAACAAACAACCACCATACGAAAGATAAATCCAAAGCAACAACCAAATGTATAGGCCAATTACAATACCAAAATAGCAATACAAACTTGCCCAAACATGGAATTTAGCAAAAACCCTCTCTAATAAATAATGTACCCTGTTGCCTTTATTACTATAAGTCTAGTTCAAAGATTCATACTTTTGCGTTAACAAGTCCTTGGATCTTCCCTCGCTTGCTCGCTGTCTCCAAACTTTAAATCTCTAAATTGATGGACAAAGAGAGAGTAAGCACACAAGGCTTAGTGAGGAGTGCTCAAAACACAACAACATCAATGCAATTAAAACTGGTTTCCAACTCACAAAGAATTCTTCATTTAAAACCACTTTCAAAACATTATCATGTCTTATAAACCAAAACATGCTTACTTTCCAAGCACTTCACATTTGATTAAAAATCCATTTGAAAACAATAGTCCTTATTGTTTTCAAAACATGCTTTACTACCCAAGCATTATCTCATTTTTTCCACAACAAATCATGCATAATAACCATATGCATCAAAACATATATAAACATCATTTCTCAATGATTCACATATATTGGCAATTAAAGTGACCCGGGTGACACTACCCACATCCTTGGATTGCATTACCCTTATCCATACATGTTCAGATACACGGATTCCATTAATGACACTACCCCATCAAGTCTCATGGCGGTACTACCCCCACCATAACTTACTTCATCCGGGAATAGAACTACCCATATCTTGTTGTGATAGCGCTACCTTTATCACTTCACAATAGCACTACCCATATTGTGTAACCGAAGAATTTTACACGATCAATTTTGTATTTATAGTGCATTTTCATCCTATGGCTAGCCAAATATATCAGGAACTTTCTTATTACGTTATAAAGCCAATATATCATTTCCAAATACATTTACTTATTGTTTTCCAATGCATTTCATAAAACTGTTTCATATGCAATACCATATTGCCAAAGGCAACATCACATTCCTCTTAAGAACAATTCCTCTTATAAGGTTGAGTTACCATAAGACACTTCCTAATCACTTTCTTGATATGAGCATTGAGAATTGTTCTTAAGAGGAATGTGATGTTGCCTTTGGCAATATGGTATTGCATATGAAACAGTTTTATGAAATGCATTGGAAAACACCTACTCTTGTTCATCATTCTTTCATCTTATCTCACAAAGATGAAAGACAAGGGAGTTTTTACTTACTCTTCACATTCCTATATGCCTTATGATATACATGTTATGATAAGAATGATGATCATTTATTTTAGTCATATATTAAGGCATGTTACCTAAGTTACATACTATATTATAACCACATCTTTATATTATATTTATACTTAGCTTTAGGAAGCTTGCACATCTTTAATTTATGCTTTAATTACTTTATGTTTGCATATGTTTTATTTTCAGCTTAAACAGATCTAATTCCATTGTTTACTTATCTTATATAGGGGCATGGGTGAAGGACACAATCAATGCTAGCTCAGTTTAGCTTGTGCAATCCAATTTCAGCTCAGTTTAGCTCAAGAATGTTAAATTTAGCTCAGATTAGCCACAGAGTCTAAAGGTAGCTCAAGGACATAGAGAAGCATGCAAAGGAAGTTTACAAAGCTTAAGGACTAGATCACCTAACTAAAGGCAGATCGAAATAGCTCAAAACAACTTCAATTTTGAGCTAAAAACTTCAGCTAGCTAGCTCAGATCAATCCAACACACACCTAGCTTAATCAGCTCACCTCAGCTCCAGCTACCACCCCCAGCTCAACAACCGAAGGGCATGTTCCTTCCCCAAGAATCACAGATGGTCACCTTTGGAGGGAAACATGTTTGGACGCCATTTTTGGAGGGAAATGCACTTGGAAGGAGACTCATCCTTAGTTGAATAGGTTTAGGAGGAAGACACCTTAATGTTTGCGCCAACTTTTCACTAGGATATTGCGCCTATTCGGCCACCCCCTAAAAACTATAAATAGGGATTCATTTTCACTTTTATAACACACCTCAATTATATCAATACATGTTTTCTTTGTGAGATTATTCTCTCTATCTTGTTCTTTTTATAACTTTATCGACTTATCAAGCTTTGCTTGTGGTGTCACCCTATTTTCATCTTGATACTTGTGGTTTCTATCTCTTTATAGATAGTGGGTCCAAGTCCTTATTACCACCCCTTAAAGAAATAATATAAGGTTCGGATTTAGGCTCCATATAGCCTAGGTTCTTCCTTGAGTTTTCTTTAATATACTATCGCCATCTTTCATTCTTTCCATCACCATCCTTTGTTAAAGCCCAGCCCAATCCACCAACTTCTCTCCTATTTCTAATGTTCTAGAGCCCTCTAAATTATAGTCATATAAAATATCAAACTAAAGCAAAATATAATAATAATATAATAATGTAAAATATTTAATGCTTAAACCGACTTAAAGGCCTATAAATAGGAGGTGTGTGCAAGTGAGTGTAAAAAAACTTGAAGAGTGGACGTGAGGTGTGTGCAAGAGAGTGAACGTGAGGTAGAGTGTGTGCAAGTGTGAGTGTAGAGAAAAATAGGTACGTGTTTGTAATTTATTTTGTGTATTAATAGAAGTGTTTCTTTCCCTTGTAATTAGAAGCTTTCGGTTAAGCCTTAGTTTATGTATTTCTTAGTGCACTTAATTGGTTATTATATGGTCGGCTACGCCGCCTGAACGTTATATGGTCGGCACTACTACCTAAATAGTATATGGTCGGTTATACCTCCTAAATGGTGTATTGTCGGCACTGTCGCCTAAGTTGTGCACTAAGAAATTAGAATATAGAAATGCTAATTGACTCATGGAGTTGATGTAGTAGTAGTGTTAGTCTTAGGTCCTTCATAGTGGGTGTGTTGGGTCCGTCAGGTTTCCAACAATTGGTATCATAGCGGGGGTCCAGGACTATTACCAGTAGAGAGAGCTTTGGTAAGCATTGGATGCTTACATTGGTTGGTGTTGCAGCAAGGTGCTAAGGGGAGACTCTACCAGAATACAGTCATGGATGTGAAGCTATTGGTTTGAAACCATGCTTAGTGGACGCCAGGCATCAATCAGCATGGCAGACTTTGGAAGCACAAGCAACTGGATTAGGAAGCTTAATGACCACAACTACGGTTATTGGGAGACATGCATAGAGTCCTACCTACAAGGTCAAGATTTGTGGGACATAGTCACAAGCACCGACACAACTCCTTCACCGAGGGAGAATGTCGAAGCCTTGAGAAAATAGAAGATCAAGGCCGGGAAGGCTTTATATATATTGAAGACCACAATCGATGAGGACCTATTGGAGCATATTCATGATGAGAAGACACCAAAGGCAGCATGGAAAACTTTGGCAAAGTTATTTTCAAAGAAGAATAAAGCACGCCTCCAACTCTTAGAAAATTAGCTCGCGAGTATCTCATAAGAAAACCTATATGTTTCTCAGTATTTCACCAAGGTGAAATCTATTTGTCGTGAGATATCTCAAATTGTACCATAGGAGAAGGTGAGCGAGGCAAGGATGGAGAGGATTTTCATCTATGGCCTAAGACCCGAGTACAATGCATTTATTGCCGCTGTGGGGGGATGGCCTACTCAACCTTCCTTAGTGACATGTTGGCTAATCATGAGGCATTAGCCAAACAGATGAGTGGCGTAACCATAAAAGATGAAGATGAAGCACTATTCACCAATAAGAGGAAAGGCATGTCACGTAGACAATGATTGACGAAGTAAAGAAGGACACAAGAAGGCAAGCATTATGCAAAAGATATAAGTAACACTTTAGGGGAGCTCGAAGTGGAAAAGAAGACTATCACCAACAGTACAAAGAGAACGATAGAAGACAAAGCAGTGAATGCTTCAAGTGTTGAAAGAATGGTCACTTTGCTCGAGATTATAGATTACCCATAAGGGGGAGTCGTGAATGCTTCAATTGTGGCAAGAAAGGTCACTTTACTCGAGACTGTAGATTACCCAAGAGAAAGACTTTTCAAGGAAAGATGGCCACCACAAAAGAATAGAAGAGTGAGGTCATGTTGAATGCTTCAATTAGCGAGGAAGAATAGGATGCAGAAGCTAGACTTTTTATTGAAGAAGATTTAATAGAAGAAATGGAGGAATCATCTCTTGTAGAAACCATATACTCAAAGACGAACTACAATGATGAAGAAGAGTTTAAAGAAGACATGGAAGAACCAACTCTTGCAACAACCATGGAGTCAAAACTTGACTACGAGAAGGATTGGATCGTCGATTCTGGGTGTTTTAATCATATGACCTATGATGAGAAGAAGCTACAAGACATGAACAATGTACAAAAAGATTGGAGATGTTGTGATCCAACCAATTACAAGTGATACACTTCAAGGAATATGGTGTTTGATGAAGCTTATTCCTAGTGGTCACATCAAAGGAACGAACTTTCAGAATCTCAAGGTTTAGAAGAGATTTTAGAAGATAACAAAGAAAGAGAAGAGCAAGCATCAGATCCAAGTGAAGAAAGAGAAAGCTCACCCTCGAAAGATAATACTTTATAGAAGACGGTTGTATATCAACCTACACCTGAGGAGCTTCATCCAAGCCAAATGGAATTCGACAAGCTTCGCAAAGAAATGTTGGGAGCCCTAAACGAGGCTATTGGTAAGTGTTCACAACAATGTGAGATTTTTCTAATGAAATGCTTATACTTAAAGAAGAGAACAAAGCTCTAAGGGAAGAGCTTAAGATGGTACATGGGGAATTTGAAGAAATGAAGGAGAAAATTGTGTTTCTTAGGAAAGCACTAGCTCAAGAAGGGGAGCTACCTCATCCGTCCTAATCCCAACTTCTTCGATGGTAGAAGTTTCTAAACCCAAGTCTAATAAAAAAGTTAAGAACACGAAAGATGAAGATAACTTCCCGAGGAGCTTGGAACAATACATCCAAGCTACAAACGTCATGGAGGATGCTAGGAAGATTGACCATGTCTTATTTTATTTTAAAGATACTGCATTGCTATGGTTATGGCGTAAGCATGGTAAAATGAAGAAGGGGGAATGTACCATTACTACTTGTGAGGAATTCAAACATGAGCTAAAAGGTCAATTCTATCCCAAGAATGTAGAAAATAAGAGATCCAAGCAAAAGGGAAACAAAGGCCATAGAGTGGGAAGAAATAAATCACACAAAAAGCGAAGATTGAAGCTAGCTTATATGGAAGAAGCCTTCAAGGTAAAAAAGACGACAAAGGAGGAAGAGAGCAATTTACTCAACAACAAAGAGATATGAGTATGCAATCTCTTTATATCATCAACTCTACCAAGAACAATGTTGAGGTGCCTAAGCCTGAAAAGAAGGGATTTTTCTTCGCACAAGTGAAGATTGGAGAACAGCTAGTATGTGCCTTAGTCAACACAAGAGCAACAAACAACTTCATCAAGAAGGTCCTTGAAAGAGAAATCAAGATGGTGTCAAAGACAGATGAACAAGTTGCAGACATATTCATAAAGAGTCTGAATAAACCAAAGTTTGAGAAGTTTAGAGAAACACTCAGTATGATTTGCAAATCATCTGTGGAGAGAAGTCGTTGAGGGGGAGTGTTAAAGCCCAGCCCAATCCACCAACTTATCTCCTATCTCTAATGTTCTAGAGCCCTCTAAATTATAGTCATATAAAATATCAAACTAAAGCAAAATATTATAATAATATAATAATATAAAATATCTAAGGCTTAAACCGACTTAAATGCCTATAAATAAGAGGTGTGTGCAAGTTGGTGTAAAAAAACTTGAAGAGTGGACGTGAGGTGTGCGCAAGTGAGTGAACGTGAGGTAGAGTGTGTGCAAGTGTGAGTGTAGAGAAAAATAGGTACGTGCTTGTAATTTATTTTGTGTATTAATAAAAGTGTTTCTTTCCCTTGTAATTAGAAGTTTTCCGGTTAAGCCTTAGTTTATGTATTTCTTAGTGCACTTAATTGGTTATTATATGGTCGGCTATGCCGCCTGAACATTATATGATTGGCACTGCTGCCTAAATAGTATATGGTCGGTTATAGCGCCTAAATGGTGTATGATTGGCACTGCCGCCTAAGTTGTGCACTAAAAAATTAGAAGATAGAAAGGCTAATCGACTCAGGGAGTTGGTGTAGTAGCAGTGGTCAGTCTTAGGTCCTCCATAATGGGTGTGTTGGGTCCGTCGGGTTTCCAACATCATTCGGCCTTTTCCCTTCACCAAAATCTACCCATTTCTTCAACATACTTTCGCACACCAAACATCATCCTACCAAACCCTTCTGTTTGAGCCTATCTTGCTTGCAGGTTCTTTGCTTCCTTCTTAGATCCAACAATCAAAGGGATTGCCTTCAACATCATTCAAGCAAGGCGTGATCATCCATAGAAGCCCTCACCTCACCAAAACAGGAAAATGAGAACAGTTTAGTGACCGGTGATGCTTACCTTTTCTTATATTGGTCTTAGTGGCTGAAAGAAAGATAGATTTGAACAGTCAACCAACTGATCTCTTCTTCTTTTGCAGAGAGACAGTTCAATAGTCGTAATTATTCTTCTGTAAATATTGACGTTTCTGCAATATAAAATTTAGGGTTTGAATCCATGCTCTCATGACTGAAAAACCTCGCACAGTTTGTATCATTGTTTTATCCCCAAAAATTAATGGCATACATATACATACACGTTAGGTCAAAGATAAGCATCCATAGGATACCCCTTTGGCCCTTTTCAACACTGTTTGCAATTTGCAACAGTTTGTTTTCTTTAACTGTTTACTGCTATTTGCTATGGCCATGTAAGTACATGAATATGATGCATATGTCATATCATAACATGCATGTACATACACAGTTCCATAAACGCATTATATATTAGGGTTTTCCCCCCTTGTTAAAAATGTACTTGTGAACTAAATATAGCACACTACTCCAAAACATGAGTAGAGGTGGAAGCCAAGTGCGCCAACTGTAAGTGTAACAGCAGCGCCGATCCAGCCTCCATATGGCGTAGATATTACCCCAGAGAACCCTCCGCCTCTATACAAACCAAGTTCAGAGAAACAGACGGAGGATAACAACACCAACAACTATCGTAGGGCTAAAGGACAGAATTCAGGGAACTTCATCACCGTGAGCTATTACTATAATATATATATAGCTTTTAACCTAATTAGTAACAGTGTTGTGAAACTGCAGGATCGACCGTCAACAAAAGTTAAATCAGTTCGCGGTGGAGATTCCACCCTGGGTTACCTGTTTGGGGACAAGTGATGCAATAATTCTTCCCTTCTTACAAGTTTAAGAACATTGTTGTATCCGTTCTTACATCTGCAGAAATAAGGGGGGTTCAGTTTCCCCATATCAGTGTGGGATTTGCTAGGGTTTGATGTTAATGTATGGTAAGTTTTCAAGTTTTTCTATATCCATGGGTGTGAATTTTTCATATGAACTTTGAGCAATAATTAATGGAGTTTGTCGTTTATATTAACTATCCAAATTTGGATTGTGGGAAATTTTCCCATTTGGGATTGTTATTTGTTTCTGAATAATTTGTTAATATTAAAACTTGCAGGTGCTCATAAACTTTTTTGGTGTTTCCACTTTCTTCATTCTTTGTATTAAAAATAAAAACACACTAAAGATTTCTTGATTAAAAATTAAAAGCACAATGTTCTTGCTTAATTATCATGGTTGTCATTAGGAAGCAATAATTGAACACTCCCCCACTTGTCAAACTACAACTTTCTTTCAGCATCTTCGCTAGCTTAATTAAAAAGAAGTTAGAACTGGTTTTTGTGTTAATTTTTTTTCTCAGTTTGCGGTTATCATACTTAAACTTGTTTTGAAAAATTCTTAATTTTTTTATTCTTAAAACAATACTGAATTTTACTAAAATAAAGGATAGTACAAATGTGATAATGCAACTACTCAAAGAGAGGAGTTTAGGGATTATGTCTACCAAAAATTCAAACAAAGAAAAATTAAATAAAAAAACTCAAAGTCGCGACGACAGTCGAAGCCTTCTTTTGAATCTGAAGTTCATATTTATAGTAATTCAATAACCGTCAATAGTACTCATTTGTCTCTATTCAACTATACGCTTTTGAGATGATAAAGAAGTGGCGAGCGAACCAAAGCAAACTTACAGGCTGCTTCACAAAACAGATCTGAATACATCGACAAACAACCACAAAAAGGGATCTAACCTTGAAAGAACACCGACAATCGAAAACCAGATAGGAGCAACGTGAGAATCTCCACACAATTGCAGATTTACCGTAGAGGTAGGCGAACAACGTGCCATAAGGCAGAGAAACCGTGCCACAAGAGCAAAGTGAAAGCATGCCACAAAGGCAGACGAACTTGCACAAATATGCGAAAAAAAGAAACCAAGCAAAAAATTTTTTTACTAAAAATATAATATAAAATTGAAAGAAAATAACAAACTAAACGAGATATAAAAATATAGAGGATACGGAACGTCGGCTGTTAACAACTAGCACCAAAACTAGTGCCGACCAAAACAAAACTGAAAAAACAAACGACTAGGAGAAAAGAAGAAGATAAGGCGGCTAAGGTTTTGCAGGTGTTTGACTTTTATTCTTTAGTTTAATCAAATAACATAATCTTACTTTTCAACCAAATAACTAAATGAAATAACGTAACGATACAAATAATATACTAAATAATCTTGCATTTCGACTCAAATATCTCATGCTATTCTTAAACACACCCTACGATTGGCTTTCAATGTTGGAACATGCTGAGATTATATCAAAGAATGAAAGTACACATAGTATTGGACAACATTAAGAGAAATGTTTAGATGCCAACCCACCTTTATGTTCAATGGAAACTTAAACCATTTTTCTTCAATAAAAAAAGATTCCAGGGAACAACAACATCATACATACATATATATAGGGAATTCCCGGGAACAAAGTCGATTCCCGATACTTTTTTACATAAAATCCCATAGGAGATTCTCTTAATGAACTGGATCTGGATTGAATTGCACAGACTCCCTCCATATAAGCTCTTTGATGTGATCTTCGGTGCACGATGATTGCTCGAAATTGAAACTGAAAGGTCGAGGACAGACCGGCTCGTCATTCGTATCGTGGAGAGATGCCAAGTATGGGTGACAGAGCGCATCCTCAACTGCATAATCAGGTGCAAGAAAAATAATTAAACCCTGATATGGGGAAACCAAACAAATGTTGTGCTTGAAATTCTAGTTTCTTGGCTTGTTTGTACCTGTAATTCGTTTGTTGGGGTCGAAGACAAGCATTCTTTCTAGCAGATCAACAGCTGCAGCAGACATATTCGGGAACCTAGCTGAAAACTGCTGCTTCCTACACTGTGGGAGCTGTCTGAAGTACCTTCGGGCGTTGTCGCTTCGGAGAAATCCGAGGCTGGCATCGTCCGGTGAACCTATCAACTTTTGTACAAAAACAAAACAGAGGAATGTTTAACTTTAAAATGCGGTTCGCATTATGTTTCGTATCACATATTGTAATAATCTACTACCTCGGTGATGAGTCTAAGCTGATGAACATAATCTTTGCCCGGGAACAGAGGCTCTCTTGTTATAATTTCTCCGAATATGCAACCAACAGACCACATATCAATTGCAGCAGTGTATTCTGAGCAATTAAGGAGCAACTCCGGCGCCCGGTACAAACGCGTGACGACATACTCGGTCATGAAATCCGTTTCAGACGTGGTCCTTGCCAATCCGAAGTCCGCGATTTTTAGGTCGCAGTTCGCATTCAAAAGCAGACTGCTGGGCTTAAGGTCACGGTGCAAAACATTGGCAGAATGTACATACTTTAGCCCTCGTAACAGCTGATACAAAAAGTACTGCAGAATGTTTCATTATCAGATTCATGTAACATGCAGAATTCGGTGAAAGTACAATAACAAGTCCAATCAGTAACATAAAAGTCCAATCCCCATAGCCTGTTTATCCAAACCTGACAATGATCATCTCTCAATGGTTGGTCGGATCGAATTATGTGATGAAGATCAGTGTCCATCAACTCGTAAACGATGTAAACATCATTGAAGGTCTCCTTCTTCGGTGGTCGAATGATGTCCTTGATGGCAATGACCTGCAAACAGTGGATGGCTGATTAATCCTGAGAACCAAAGCCTAGAGTTGCAGATTGTGGAAATAATTATAGAGTCGGAGCTTACATTTTCATGGCTCATGTGACGAAGAAGCTTGATTTCCCTCAAAATCCTTTTGGAATCTACAATGTTATCAAATGCATTTCCAATCTTCTTAATAGCAACCTCCTGGCGCGTCTCTGAATTGATAGCAGCACTGCATAAAGAACAACAAAGAGGTCTATGTATAAATATCATGTTCTAATATATTCCGATTATTGTTTTCGAACAATTTCTACTTAAGAGAATGAGAAGGAGAAATTTTACTCTTACTGGGTCTTGAACCCATGGCATAGGGGGAGGGGAGGGTGTCAACCGAAAGTTTTAAATTTAAATTATTGACATTCTGATTATATTTTTGTAATGATTAATTTTTATAATAATTATTTTGATATATATTATTTATATTTACAAATGGTGAACAAGTGAATCGATTAATATGTGATACCATACTTTATATATTTATTTATAACATCAATTCAAACCGAAATATTTTATTAACGATCTATAATCAATAAAAATTATATGTAATTATAGAGTTTAATCTCAATCATTTATTTCACTCATTAAACAATATTAATAGGTGTATATATTATAGTGTTAAGTTAAACTGAGTTATAATATAAGTTATTTTGTTCCCATTTTTTATGGTATGGTAGACAATGGTACTCTTGAAATTCTAGGGACTAGGGTATCTCATTCGTATTATTTTTTTTTTGTGGTTAAGATATTACAAGTTTATATTTTCTATAAAGAGAAAGGGGAGTGATTGTCTGAGATAAACTCGTAATCTAATGTTAACTAGGACTATAACGATGTCTTTTGCAATAACTCATATATATTAAGTTTTTTATGTCGTGTGGTCTACATGGTAAATGAAAAAGTAAATGATGTTTATTTTAGGAAACACAAGTTTAATCGTTTTGTCTGCACGGTGTATGTCTATTGTCAAATAATTAAAAATATATATGAACAAATATTATCTTATAATCACCTTTAGACTATTAAAAAAATTATCTTCTATGTATTTGTATTGATTTCTTAATCCACCTCATAGTTTATATAATTTATTATAATGATTCGCCTATGATCCTTTTTATGATGAACAAAAACATACACAGAGAACATAAGAAACTGAATCAACCAGGAAAGATAAGAACATTAGAAACAACACAAGAATCCATCAAATATTCCAACAACAACAACATCAAAAGTAGCAAGAACAGACTTACCAAACAATACCATTAGCACCTCTACCGATTGGACGAATGGGAGGCACGTACTTACTGGACACCTCGAACAGGTTTCCATACACATTGTAGTGCACATATTTTCCTCCATGAGTCAGCACTCCCTTCACACTGCTTCCTTCTGAGCTCGACTGCTTTGTACTCCCCATTTCCTTCTTCATTCTATGTGTTTTTTATCTCCTTTCTCTGCTCCTCGCCTGCTGAAACCAAGGTAAAAACTCAGACTGGGTTTGTTTATATCTGGAGAATTATTGTTACCAACTTTCTTTCTCTACGCTGCAGAAAAATGTTAGCAGTTAGCTTCCTAAGTTTCGTTTTTTTTTCTTCCTTTTTTGTGAAACTCAGAGGGAAGGGGGGGGGGGGTTGCTTTCTTTGATATGATCAAAGTTTGCTCGTGAAATGGAAGCAGATTTTTTTTAAAAAAAGTGGAAATTGAAGTAATCCTTTCCCTTGACATGTGGTGTCTTTTAACATCGCCCATGCGAGGGATTAGTAGATGGTGCCAAGTATTCGCTTGGCCAACTGCTTTTCGGATATGGTGGTTGTGCTGATCACGGGACGCTTGCTGCCGGTCCTTGGCCTCTTTTGCTTGGGCTTGCAGGAAGTATGGTGACGGCAACTCAGCTCGGCTGCACATTTGGCCTTGTGTTTTGACTAGGGGTGAGCAAAACTCGACTTGACTTGAAAAAACCAAATTTTTAACTCGACTCGAAAAAATTTCAAATAAAGTTTGAGTTGTAAAATTGAAATTCGAATAACTCATAATTTAGTAATTAGTGGATTGAGTTTTAAGTTCGAGTCAAGTTCTTCAATTTTTCCTAATATATAAATCCCAATATAAAAAATATGAAGAAATATATACCACATGAAAAAATATGATGAAATATATATGAATATCTTATATGATTAGAGAAAGTCGTTTAAATTAGAATCAAAGTGTATTATAACATGATAATTAATTACAATTAAATTTGTATAAGAACTCCAAAACTCGACTTCACTCGAATTTTATAAACTCAACTCGAATCAAAAAAATTCAAATAAAGTTTGAGTTGTAAAATAAGAAGCGTCAACTCGGATAACTCAAAAATTTTTTACTCGACTCGATCGAACGTTCACCCTAATTCTAACACATTATGTGGAAGACAGGATTTGGATCTACTTTTCTTTTTTGGACCATAAACCCAGGAGAATATGGTTTACTCTTGAAAAACATTTGGAACCCATTTTTTTGGACCTGAGAAAAGCCTAGAATGTTGGATTCTCAAGGCTTGTTGGAGTGTGACTTGATTGAACTCTCATGGCTTGCCTTTTGTAGTTGGAATGATGGATTTAGGCCCATCTTGTTGATGGTAAAAACCTATTGGGCATTTTGTGTTCTATTGGACTATTACTATTTCTTGCCATGTAGAAGAATGCATCAGATTTAGGTGGTAAATGAACAAAGCCTTTGACGAATTGTTTGTGAACTGTTCGTATAACATTATTTATATTCGTTAATTAAGCTAAATAAATGAGTATGAACAAAATTTTTATATACCTTTAAAAAATGAACGAGCATGAACAAATGTATGTTCAGTTCGTTTGTGTTCACGAACAAACTTGTTTACCTGATTTATCCTTTCTTTTTATTTTTTTTATATTTCAAATATTGGTGAAAGTAGGGAGGGACTAAATTGAACACATGGTGACCTTTTAGAGTTCAACTGTGAATCCTAAGGAGCATAAGGACTAGTGGTATAAATCATCATTTTGACGAACGTATTCACAAACGTTAAATGAACATGTTCGTGAACGCTAAATAAACGAACACGGACACCTTTAAAAATAAATTAATAAACACGAATAAAACTTTATTCGTTCAAGCTCGATTCATTTACCCCTAATCAAAATCATATTAAAACCTGTAAGATGATACTTGGTACTTGAATACTTGATTCATGACACCCAAGTTTGAGCAAGTGGTTAAAGACTCTTATTGACATCCAACCACTTCCTCTAAGTTTTGAGTCATAGTCCCAGTAAGAGCAATTTCCCCTTCCCTCTCCTCTTAAGTAAAAGTTATTAAAAAAATATTCATTCCACTCAATTTAAATTTTTGCAAGATCAATTAAGTCGGTTTCAAGATTTTCAACCGAATCAACTAATTACATGTTCCTAGATATTTTTAGTTAAAATCAACCTCAAATTGAAAATGATTTGTAAAACTGAAGGTTAAATTTATTTATTTTTTAAAGTATAATAAAATTAATTTTTGGATTATAAAAATTATATAAAATATTAAATATACAATTATACAAAATTAGTTACTACTACGTTAAGATTTTCGTTAAGTCGATCAGTAACTTGATTGATAACATTTAAATAATTAAATATTTTTTAAATTAAATAATTTAATTAACATAATTCATAATTCGATGGTTAAAATATGTCTACGTATAATTGAGTATCTATGTATGTAGTTTACCTAAAATAATATTAAAATCCCCTTGTCCAATATTCAAACCTTGTCCCCAGAGAACCTCAATTGGAGTGAGAGGGAGCCTCGGGGAAATTTTAAATTGATGTCCTTTTTATTATTTAATTAAAAAAATAACCACTGTTTAGGATTATTTGAAAAAATGATCCTCAAATTATTCACATAAGGCGAATTTGTTTTTTACAAGACACGAATTCAAAACTCGCATTTTACAAAACATGAGTTGTGAGTTTCTATTGAGTAAGTTGGTAAAAAAATAAATTAATTTACCGCATTTTTTAACATAGAACTCGCTTTCTATAGGATACGAGTTTGCCTTACGTGAACTGACATAGGTCATTTTTCTAAATAATCCTAGATATGGTTATTTTTATAATTAATTAAATAAAAAGGTATATTCATTTAAAATTGTCAAGTCCTGGCTCCCCAAGATTTGGTATAATCACTATTTGGTTCCTCAAAATTTTTAAATATTTTAATTTGGCCCTTTAAAAGTTCTAATTTTTTTTAAGTGTCAATTTCTTTGAATATTTTAAATTAAGTCTCGTTTTAATTTTTTAAAAACTTCTCATTAAGCCTCAAATTGTTTTTGAAAAGTTTTAGTTTAAATTTCTAAAAAAAATTAATCATGCCTCTTAAATTCAAGGACGGTTGCAGAACTTTACGTTAAAGAATAAGTTTATAAAATTTAAGGAGACAAAAATAAATTTTTAATAAAAAATATATTCTTATTTTGTATATAAATTTTAAATTTTTAAAGAGAACGAATACTCCCTTTAAGCTTCTTTCGATCCATCCCTATTTAAATTATTTTACCGAGATCCGTCCCTGCTCGTCCCCTACATTTCCAAACCGACCTTGCTCTTGTCTTGGTGTGTGTTCGGTCAAGGTCATGGTCGTGGAGTAGTGATTTTTATTACTAACTTCTAAATAACCGACAGGACAATGTAATTTAAGCCGTTAAAGCCTCTTTCTCTCTTGAAAATTAAAATATTATCGAAGTGAGTGAATAACTAATATTGTTGACAGTTATCTCGCTTTTCTAACGCCAACTCCTAACTAACATAACTTTCTTCTGCACATGTAAGATGTGATGTTCTTTTAAATTGAAATATTGTGAGTTAATCTGTTGATAATTTTAATTTTTTATATACATTATTTAATAGTGTGTTTAAAATTGATTTTGTAATTTTAATTTATTTATGATATATATTTTACTAAAATATATTTAAAACTAATAGAACGTAATTTATGAAGTAAATAAGTGGTTCTGTGAAAAAATATGATATTTATTTTAAGTGACTCTAATTCGAGTAACTTTATCTGTAAGGTGTATGTGTCTTAACTAAAGATTAAAAAAATTATGAACATATAATATATAATCACATTAATATTATTAAAAAACGTAATTTAAGAGGTAAGATTGAGACCTTAAATTTGTTTGGAACCTAGATTCAAATTTGGTGTATTTTTATTTAATTCATCCGTTCGTTCTGTAAAATAAAATTTGTTAAGAATCTCAATCAAACAATTTAAAGAAATAAAAGATACAAACGAACATCATTATTAGTATTAAGCGATAAGCATGACATATCCGAGATGTCCAATGCAATGATGTATTAGCAAGACAATCAAATAACCACAATTGGCATGAAAAAATCTAATCCTAAAAATAAAACATGCTACAAGAATACACAAAATCATCCATTATTTTCGTAACAATATGACAAAAATTAAAACAAGAAACTCATATCTGTAAAACAAAATTCAAAGAGATGAAAAAGAAAATAAGGCCGAGAAAAGATATAGAGAGATAAAAGGAACCAATGACTAATTGTCACAACCTTTTTTCGAAGAGATTCCGATATTTTAAAAATAACAACGGAGTCGTCATCAATCTTTTAAAATGTGTGATTAGATCACCTAAAAACATGTCATTTTAATAAAATATTTTATTTTATTAAAACAACAATTTTGGTCCTTGAAAAACACCAAAATTGGGTTCAGGAGTCGGTTACGCGTGGGGAAGGGTTAGCACCTCACAACGCCAAAAAATTAGTACCTAGCCGATTACAAAATATTTTAATGTCGGAATTTGCAAGTTCACGAAAAATTCGATTTATTCGTCCATTTATGAAGGTAAATCTATTATAACGGTCTTACCATTCGAAAAATGAAACTCCAATCACTCCTGACGCCAACCCGTCCTTTCCGTTTGGTAAGACACCATATTAATTACACTTCACTTTTTAAACAAGCAATCACAAAAGCAATTAGCGTGTAGAAGTTTTTATTATGAATGGGTGATTATTATTAATCCTAAGAATCTTTTAAGTAAATTTTACTTATTATGGATTTAAATGTTATTAAGTGTATTTTATGATTTTTCGGATGTGAAGAAAATTTTAATTTTTACAAGGCTCCAATTAGGGTATTTAAGAACTTATTCCTAATGTTTGCAACTAAACTGAACATTCAATAAAGAAAATATCAAATTAATTAAATACATGAAAGTAAAAGTTAAACAGTTAAATTTACAAAAATTAAATAAATGTAAAATCTCAAACAAATTAATAAAAGGGATGAACAAGATGATTTTAAGGAAATGTGTATCCTTCCCTCCTAAAGAGGGTCAACACGAAGTGTGAATCAAATTTTTTAAAAGATATGTACAAATTAAAATTTAATTTAAAAAGAAAAAAATTTTAAAAATGGATAAAAAAGAAGCTAAATAATGACCGAATTGAAGAAAAAAATTGAAACCCGAGGCCAAATTTAGAAGAAAACAGTGACCAAATTGTGAGGCTGAAAACTAGGTGGTTGACGGAGTAAAGATGATTGGGGCTGGGGGATTTAATGATGATAGTTAGACCACTTTGTTTTGGGTATAAAATCCATTTTCATAAACACCCACTCACCTTTTTCCCTCAAAATTATTGGATCAAACACCCCTTTTTAAATTATTTTAAGTGTTCATCATCTTTTGAAGAACCAATGAACACCCACTGTGCCGATCGCCGACTACTGCCGGCGGGAAAACTAAAAAAACCTTTCGAATCCTTTTTGAAATTCCAACTCGAATCCACCTTTTGAAACACCAAAACAGATTTAAAAATTGTTCTCCCTTTTTAAAAGAAATTCAAATCTTCTTCCCCACCTTAAAATTTCAAGAATCCGGCCACCACCTTTACCCAAATTTCGGCGACAGTGACTCGAACTAGTAAGATCCTCTCCCTTTTTTCTTTTATATATTCAAAATGAAGAAAGAAAAAAATAGTAATATAATACCTCAAAAAAAGCTTCAAGCTTGCATTCCAATCCAAATCCGAGTACAAATTTTTTGTGTACATTATGTAATCATTGTGTGTTTGTGATGGTTGAATCCCCCTTTTATAATGGAATTGGGGTGCTTATATAGGCTTTTACATGCCTAAATTATATGAAAAGAAAAAGAAACAAACCCTTGAATTCGGGTGAAATCATTCCCTAATTTTGATTTGATTCATGCTTCCCATCTTAGTCGAAATCTAGGTAATTAGGGGCTATTCCTTCCATTTTGATTCGAATCAAATTGATCTCTCCCACCCTTTTTTTTCTTTGTTTTTATTATTTGATAATTTCCTTCCCTTGTTTCCTTTTTGATGTTCTGTAGATCAAAGGAGAGGTCGATGGTGGTCGCCGACTGCGCGGCACGGCGAGGGGGCGGGACCGGAGCAAGCGTCAGCGTCGTGCGGCGGCAGAGTGGTGCCGGGAAGGCTACGCGAGGGCCCAGCGTCGCACCTGTGAGGGCCGAATGGCCTAGAGCTTCGCACGCGTGGCTTGCACGCGCCATGAGGGTTGACCGGCTTCTCTTTCGGTCGAAGTTTGGGTCGTTGGATCTTGTACATATCCAACGGTCACGGATGAGCTGCGCATAGGGGATAAAAGGGTCAGGTAGGGTTTTATTTTGGGGTCAAATTGGGCCAAAATGGGTTGCGGTTACATTGAGTTTTTTATTTAATTTAAATGGACGCATATTTATTTAAAATGGTTGTTATTTAAATTAGGTGAACTCTTTTTGGGTTTTATTTAATAAGTTACTAATACTAAATATATAATAAAATAAACATGTAAAATAAAAATAAAAACAATTAAGCGAAAATCTAGTTACAACACTAATTATCAGACCATCGTTGTCAACTATACTATTTTTGTTAATAAAAAATAAGATGAAAGGAAAAGAGGGTTTTGTTAATAAAAATACATTTTTATAACAATATATTTATTTTTTACTCGTTTCTTTTTTCGAGTGTATCGTTTTTTTCCTCAATATTATGGGTCTACCATTAATCCATTCTGTCACGAGACTATAGTTCTGCTAGACAACCGTGCGACCTTAATCGCTTTCTCGGTTGAAACTTCGACTAAATCACCTTGAAAACTCTAAGTAAAAGAACTTAGAATGTTGCAAAATAAAAGGAACAAGGCGATGGCAAGCAAAAGTAAAGAGAAAAAAATTTAGAGTGAATGCTGACTTATATTCAATCTGAAGTGAAGTGTGTAAAAAGAGTGGGGTGAGCCAACTTTTATAGTTGGAGCCTCTTACAATCAACGGTTGAGATTATATTACATCAATGATCAAGATGAGAGTTTATCTTATCTGCATATCTGTTTGAATTTTAAATAAGAGATAATACGAGAATTATCTACAAATAATAAATGTGATAATTACAATGCCTTATCAAATTAACCATGTTAACGGGCCAGTTTTCTTGAATTATTTAACAGGCACAAAATGTGCCAAAGATAGTCTTTGGTTGCCTCCAATGCACTTATCTTGGTCGCAGATTTGTGGTCCGTGACAATTACCTAATAAAAAGAAATTGTAGGACAAAAATGTTCTTTTCCTTTTTCATAATTTTCAAATAAAGAATAGTAAAAAGTGGTTTAAGTAATCATGATAGTGCATTGAAGTTTTAAAATTGAAACTAGCAATGGACCAACTTGAGACTAAACTTTACTCGTTTTACTTGCAAATTACTCAATAATTCCATGCAACGACAAATTATCTCTCCTTCTCTTTGATTTTTTATTAGGGTAATTTCAACCGATTAAAGTAATTTACAATAGTTTACTGTGTGGTTAAACATCAATCCCATTTCAATATTAACAAATGGTATACGTATTGATTAGAGTGATATATGATAAAATAATTAGTATAATCAGGGGCAATGCCCGTAAGGATTGGTGGAGGCACGGTCTCTAAAAAATTTTAAAAGTTAAAAAATATAAATTAGGTCACACTAAAATTATATTTTAATCCTATAAAAATATATAATTTATAATGTTAGCTTCTTTAAATTTAAACATTTTTAAATAGCTTTCTTAATATATAATATTAAGTTTTGCCGCTGAATATAATAATTATCTTTTTGAAGTTTATTAAAAATAATATGTTAAATGTATTTTTTAGGATAAAAGTCGCCTAAATTCAGAATTTTACTACTAAATTATGTTTTGTTTTCATTTTAATGGTCTAGGTAAATTCCATTTTCATTAATGGTGTCTTACATGAATGGACCCAAACGAGCTGCAGGGGCAGTTGGTCCCCTAAAAGTTTGAAATTCACATATGACTTAAAATTTTATAATTTTTAATGTATTTTATATGGAAAACATATTTCCTCTTAAAATTTTATAAGTTGTCCCATTATAATTTTATTGTTCGCCCTCCTAACATAAAATCTTGCGTCCGTCTCTAGTATCTTACCTTTGAAAAAAGTTGAGCTTGGTTATAAATTTAGTAATTAATATGTCAATTTTTTCTAAAAATTATAAACATGTCAATTAAAATATTGTTACAAATATGTCACTATTCGTTAAATATTATTCGATAATAGTGATATGACTTAGTCTAATAATAGTTTCGGTATTTAAAACTTATACAATCTATTAATTTGATCATAATTCAAAACAGTTTGAAAAATTTAACCCTATATAGTTAATAAATTCATCATTTTAATCTTTGGTCTTCTCTTAAATTATTTGTTCTTCTTCCATAAATATTATATTACTTTCATGTTACTTTCTTAGTATAATACAATTTAGGAATTTAGACCAAACAAATTATATATGGGTGAATTTATTTTAAGAAATTAGATTAGGGATCGAGAGTTTAGTTTGTTGAGTTTATGACTACAATTTAAAGTTTAGAGTTATGTTTTAAGATTAGCACATAATTTTCATTGAAATTAATTGTTTTTAATATATTTTAAAATTTCAATTAAATTGTTTTTACAACAGATTATTTAAATATATTTAATTGATTTTTAAAAAAAAATATTTTTCAACAAATTATAATATATATAGGATTATCATAAAGGAGAGAAATTATTACAATGACCCAACTCACTATGTCATCCGTGGTCCCAGCCAATGAAGTTGACCAATTTCATTTTAATTTCTAAATTATTACCCACTTTTTATTGACTTACTTAAAATAAAATGAGATGAATAAACGTTAGGGAAAACTACTCTAGTGACCACCCAACTATTGGTCACGACCTGTTTTGACCACCAAATTAAAAATTTAAAGTTCGACCACCTAACTATTTAAATATACCTATTTTGACCACCAGCTGTTAAAATCTAACAGAACGATGACATGACCGTTAAATTTAAATTTATATAATTACACATTTGGTAATTATAAGGAACTAACAAAGACCAAATGTGTAATTATATAAATTTAAATTTAACGGTCACATCATCGTTCTGTTAGATTTTAACAGTCGATAGTTAAAATAAGATTATTTAAATAATTAGGTGGTTGAATTTTAAATTTTTTAGTTGAGTGATCGCGACCAATAGTTAAGACTTGTAGTTTTCTCCTAACATTATTGGCGGTGAAACAAAAATAAAGAAAGCCTAACGAGTGCCAAGTCAGCTTACCAAAGAAGGAAGGAAAGAACGGGTCGTCGTCCCCGACAATCCCACTCCCATAAATTTCGCCCCCGTTATTATACTCTCTAATCCTCTTTTATCCTAACACCTTCCCCTTTGATTTCTTTCTCATTACTCCCCCACTGATTTCCCAGAAATATTCCATCACAAATGACGGGAACCGATAACCAAAGCTCCTTCTTGGGCCGAATCAGCATCCGCCGGAACCAGGTCAACGCCATGGACGGTTCCCACGAGCAAGAGATTGAGGACCTGGACATCTTCCAGAAGCACGTCTCCGATCGTTTCGCCGATCTCTTATCCGCCCCCGATGACTCCCCCGCCGATGCCTTCCTCTCTATTTCCTGGATACGCAAGCTCCTCGATGTGTTCCTTAGCTGCGAGGCCGAATGCAAGGGTATGCTGTTGATGGGTTGTGACGCGACTCAGATCTCCAAATCCCCTCTCGATCGCTTGATCCCGGAAATCCTCGACCGTGTCGTTAAGGCTTTAGACATTTGTAATGCCGTCGCCAATGGGTTGGAGTTGGTTAGGCATTGCCAGAGACTGGCTGAGATTGCTGTTTTGGCTTTGGAGCAAAAACCCTTTGGTGAAGGACCGGCGAGGAGAGCAAAAAAGGCGTTGGTTTCGTTGATGTTGTCAATGCACCTCGACGATAAAGAAAGCAGCGTTGGTAAAACGACGGAGAGGAGTTGGTCGTTTGGTCGCCGAGGTGGAAATAAAGATCGACCGCCCTTTGGGCATTACAAGTCACTGTCTTGGCAGGTGGCTAAGAATTGGTCGGCCGCCAAACAGATTCACGCCATGACTATGAACGTCGTTCCTCCACGTGGACCGGAGGCTTCCGGTTTGCCCTCCCTGGTATTCATAATGAACTTGATTATGGTTTTTGTTACGTGGGTATTGATTACTGCAATTCCTTGTCAAGAGAGGAACGGTTTAACAACTCATCTTCCCATTCCCAAGAACGTGAATTGGACCCAAAGTCTGGCCGGTTTACATGACAAAATCGGCGATGAGTGGAAGAAGAAGGAGAAGAAAGGGATGGCTGGGTTATTATTCGAGTTGCAGAAAATGGAGAAGCTGGGGCAGAGTTTGATAGAGTTTACGGATTCGTTTCAGTACCCTGGAGAGAAAGATAAAGTGGAGGAAGCGGCTAAACAAGTGGCGGAACTGGCCGAGGTTTGCCGGAGAATGGAAGAAGGATTGGCCCCTTTGCAGATGCTGACCAGGGAAGTGTTTCACAGGTTGGTAAAAAGCAGAACCGAGATTCTTGATCTGTTGGACCAAGGCGCCAAATCATCTTCGCCGGTCGCTTAACTAAGTCAGCCATTTTTGTGAGTTGGTCTTTTCGGTCCGAATCAGGGACTTAAAGGGTTGTTTTTTTTTTCCTGTTAATTCAACAAAGACTTCAGGCACAATGGTTGTGGTGAAGCAAGCATTTTTCCAGAGGCCTTTATTTAATATGTTAACTGTTGTTTGATTCGAGTACAGAAGCATTGAGGCAAATGTAAATACTCAAACTTTACTACCATATAACATTTTTGTATTCAACTCAGAGTTTCTCACTTTGCAGAAAGTAAATGTATGTTGGATTAACATTTTCATATATACTTTTCTTGCCTGAGCTTTGTTTTAGCTTTCTTGGTCAATTTGGAAACGGGAAACATGCATATTTCCAGAGGCCAAAAGGTGTTTCGAATCGTCGTTCATATGCCCCTTGGCTCCCTTCTAGAGCCAAAACCGCTTCAATAATTTAATAAACTATTCCTTTTTCCAGAGTTCTATCTCACTAAGAAAACACCTTCAAATAGCATGTCCCCAGGTCCAGCCCCCACTTAAACCCGCAGCTGCTACTGTATTGGCTGATCCTTTGTAGTATCAAATTTCAGTTCTTCTAAGTATTTCTCCATTTCATTCTTTTTTACAGCTCGAAAAGAAATGGCGAGTCTATCGAGCTCGCTTCAACTTAAGCACGGACTCGCTCTCTGGTGCCCTCACTCTTCTTCTTTGACTCGTCCCCGCCATACCTCTTCCGTTCGATTCAGAAGCTTCACCAGAAACTTCGTTGTTTCCTCTTCTTTTTCTAATGACAACCGAGAGTTAGGTTCTCTGAATCAAAGTTTTCTTCTTTTCGGCTTTCCAGCTTGGTTACATGTTTATATAACTTGATGGAATCTGGGTTATTCATTTCCCCCCGCATCTGATAGATTCGTGATCGTTGGAAGAGGCAATGCTGCTGGGTGTAGCGACTAACTTTTAAAATCTCCTGTACGACTTGGAAGAACCGGATTTGGTTTTGATTGAAAATATTTGGAAAATAGATGGAATTGTCACCTGGCACTTAGTTTAAGTAGATCAGACACCGTAAGGTCAGAAATTCGGGTTTGAGAGTCGATTACGTGTGGGGAAGGATTCGCACCCCCAACACGCCCGAAATCGGTATCTAGTCGATTATGAGTTGCCTTAATATTGGAAATTGCGAGTTCGAATTTAATTTAATTTAATTTAAAATCCATTTATAAATGCGAGTTAATTTTAAAAGTCCCGTTATTCGAGCATAAATAAAAACTACCACCACTGTGTCTAGTACTAGCCAAGCTTATCCTCGAATAAAAAGGCACCGCATTAACAGTTTATATATCCAAATGCAACATAAGACAAATAAACAAGTCATATACAAGATAAAGGCATAAAACCTAAATAAATAAATGCAGAATTTAAAAGCAAAAATAAAAGGTTAGATATTAGTTAAATCGAACAGACCATAAATAATACGGATCACACCCTGTTGCGGGTCACCGTAAAATCAAAAGTGAATCATGATGAACAACAATACAATAAAATAAATTACTAGGAATAAAAGCATACATATACGTAGTAAAGCAATAATATATGTATATATATAATATACGTAATGCATATATTTATATGAAATGCATATAACTATAATATATATCTGTATATATGAATGCAATATAATATATGTATTAAATGAAGGTGCAGGGATGAAAATGAATAGAAATGAAAAGGTGGAAGCTTGAAACGTGGATTACCCAAAAATATGAAGAAGAGAAAAGATTCAAGGATTTAAAGGCAATTGAGCCCAAAAACAATGAACCCGTTGTGCAATAAAAAAAAGCTTTAAAAAGGGAAAGCTTCTGGATTTGTATTTAATAAGATGCATAAAATAAATAAATAAATAAATAAATAAATAAAACAAAATATAAAACTTTCTCCTCATTTCTGTTTCGAGGTAAATAAAGGGAAAAAGCGTTGAAGCTTTCTCTGAAACTCGAAGGGTGCAACTCTTTTGCAAATCGTTTATCGGCGGTAATTTCGGGCTTCGCCATTAGCAACAACGATAAGTCTCGAACCGCCGTCCAAACGACCGAGGCTTCGACCGGCTAACAAGCCTCGGCCGAGAATTGAAGATGAGACCCCAAACGAAACCCCATAGACTCGAAAAGGTAAGAAGACCTTTCCCTTTTTATTTTTTATTGTAAAAATATCCCTTTTTTGCTTGGTTTTGAAATTCTTGAAAAATAAACAAGCTTTTGATTTGAAAAGAGAAAAAAAAATCAAAACCCTAATTTCTTAAGCTAATGAAGAAGATGAGAAAGAGATACCTAGTAAAAAGTGCTTTTGTATTTCTGAGATTGTGAAAAAAGGGCCTCTTTTACATTGCATTCGATTGCTCTTATAGCCAAACGTTCTGATTACAAATAAAAAAAAGAAACAGAATCCTAAATTTGCATTGGTCACTGCCATCATTTGTCCATATTCATGTATAGCCTCTGATTTCTAATTCCTTTGTTGGCATGTGGGCTGTTGTATGAGCCAAGGAGGGGACCAGCATTGGAGCTGGCGTGGAGCGCTCGGCATGGCCGGTGGAGAGGGTGCATGTGAGGGGTAGGGTTAGCTTAGTTTGTTTAGGTTGTGGGCTTAATGGGCTTCAGGTAGTTGAGTTTAACGGATTATATGTAAATGTGCTCGGTAAATTGGGTATGGGTTTGGTTGTAATTTGGGTTATGGGTATTAGATGTAAAAAAAGGTCTGATGTCGGGCATATAATATATGGACATTGGCTTGACTGGAAATGAATTTTGAATTTTTGGACATTTGGCTTTTGGTGTAAATTTTGACATAAATTATTTGGCCGGACGAAAAATGGTTATTACAGTTGTCCCTTTTTGTTCATTGTTATGAAACGACAATAGAGCAAATACTAAAAGATAGCCATTTTCGTTCGGTCAAGCTGGAATTCTTCTTATGGCACAACTTCTTCCTTCTAGACTTAGTTGATCCATTCTCTCATCTCTTTGGAGAAATAGGATTCATCTGTTGATCCGCTACACTACTAACGGAGAGACAGGATCTGGTCGACTTATCTACATCATCATCTTTTCCAGAAAGATAGAACCTGTGAGAGTAAAAGACAATTGTTTCAAACCGAGTATCCATTTATTTTATTTAAAACTGTAAAATTAAAAGAGATGGGGTAAAGAGATGTTTAAATATGGGTGATCTGCTACAACTCTAATGAAAAGGCGTGATCTGAAGAGTTAGTTGATGCTGAACAAGCTACGACTCTGATAAAGATACATGACTTGAGGAGTTAGTTTGGCAATCAAGCTACAACTCTGACGAAGAGGCATGATATGAGGAGTTAGTTTGGCGATCAAGCTACAACTCTGACGAAGAGGCATGATCGAAAAGGATATTTTGATCCTCTACACCACTGGTGATGAGTCGGGATCTAAAGATGGATTTGATCAAGCTACAACTCTAATGAAGAGGCATGATCTAAAGAATTGGTTGGTCTGCTACACAACTGACGATGAGCCAAGATTTGAAGAATAGAGGTTGATCCGCTACACCACTCACGATGGGGCCAAGATCTGAAGAATAAAGGTTGATCTGCTACACCATTGACGATGGGGCGGGACCTAAAGAAAGAAGTAAACAATAGTTAGTGATTGTTCAGCTGGATTTTTGAGTTTAGGCTTGGCTTTTTTTGCTTTCAGGGTTCGTCATTTCATGTTTGGTGTTGTTATCTTCCCTCTTTGAGGTTTCAACTTCTTTGTTGATATGATTTTCTTTCGTGATTGAAGGCTTACCAATTTGTTATTGTCTTTCATGATTGAGGCTTGAACCTATTTGTTTCATGTATGGATGAAATAGATGCATCTAACTTGATGTGTGACGTATGTATTTAATGTGAATACATGATGAGTGAACTGATGTTGACATGAATGACATGCAATGCAATTGGCCATTATGTTGACTTTAAAGGGGATGCCCCATGACTTTCTAGCCATATTGGTGGTTCGGTCTTGTTTTTGTCCCAATTTTGTTTTGCAGACTAGATGGGCTATTGTCGTTGATGCCCCAACCTCTTGTGGGTTTGACCATCTTCTTTTGAGATGTTACCTTTCTAGGCGAAGGTCAACTTGTGAATGTTGTCTTTAACGGAAGCAACGATCTAAGGGCTCATTTGTTGTAGGTCCTTATACTTTTGAACTCCCTTGTAAGTAATGCAAAGAAAACTTTTTGTTTCAAATTTAGGGCTACATTTTTTTTATTTCAATGTGAGATGTTTATTTAAAAAATTGGGTTTCTCTTTTCAGATTGTGAATATATCAAGCTAGATTGAATGTTTCGAATATCAAGTGCACGAGAACACTGACGATTGCCCCAAACAAATCCCGTGTTTAGGAGACCTCGGAAGCTGAATTGATGTTTGAAGATGTGAAGTGCATTTTTAAGCTATTTCGATGCTTGACCAACTTGCACTTGACATGTTCACTTCTGTCTCATTTTGGTTTGGGGAATTCAATTCATCACATTCCTTTAACTCGAAATAAATGATGGAGCAAACAACAAATTTCTGAGCTACTCGGCATTGTCATGATTTTGAAAATATTACCATCACTCATGAAGCGAGGAGTTTCGATTAGAATGGGCTTCAGTGGAGTGCCCCAAAAATTTCACACTCTTATCCGAAAATGCCTATTACCAGCTTTGAAGTACTTTTTGAAAAATGCCTATTACCAGGCTTTGAAAGTTAAATCAATTTATTTTGTTTTGAAAATGTCTATTACCAGGCTTCAGACATTAAATTACACTGATTTATTATTATTTTATGTGAAATATGAGTCACATGTTGCGTGTTTAGAGTGCTTCGCAATTGGTGTAAGTGTACACGTCGAAAGTTATAGTATAAATTAGATAACCTCTCCACAAGGATTGGTTGTAACTTCGGATTCTAATTCCTTGCACTGAAAAGAAAATACAATTTATGATAATAAGAGTTTGAATAAACGAGTAGAGTAAAATGTGCAAGTAAATAAAAGAGATGTTGATCGAATAAGAGCGTAGGTCGGATTATCGTGAGTCGTGGCGTGATGATTGAATGGACTATCGTGGTAATTGATTGCAAGAGTAACTCGATCGTCTTATGAATTAGCATCAGTCGAATTGCCTAGGCAACGAGAATGGTGCGATTGCTTGGGCAACTTCCTTCAAAATTCGGTGATGCGTTCTTCAATGGCTTCTCGTTATCCCTAACTCTCGTTATCCCTAACTCGAAACACTATTAATTGTATATGCCTTGGTGATACATCACTGCATTAACCATGGGTGAACAACAACTGATCTTGCACTTCTCTTAGCCGTTAAAATTCGCAATTTATCCCTAAGTCGAATTAGTCTTCACCAACATTCGTTTGTATGAAAACCATGCTCATTCGTTTCTTGAATCTAACTCCCGATATTAGATAAATAGATGAATTCATGAGATCCTCTCCCAATTCACTCACAATCAAAATTAAGAACCAAGAATGAACAAACTTTGAAATTGAATTGCAACTAAAAAACCTAAACAAATCCAAATGCTTTCACAACCACAAAAACACAATAACCCCAGCCAAGTAAAGTTTAGTTTATGGCTGGGTGCAAAAGAAATACAAGATAAAATCTACCCAACATGAATCGAATGGAATAAAGAAGAAGAAGAAGATGATGTCGAGCAACCCTATTGAATTCTCTCTCTAATCGAACATCCTTGGAGGGCTGTGACTTGTCTTCTATTTATAGGAGATGACTAGGTCAAGTTCTTTGTTGATAAGGATGAGTTTAAGTTAGAATTAAATAGGATAAAAGAGATAAATCTCTTTTATTTATTTATCCTCCAAAAACTCCTCATAAACTCTTAGAATTTAATCTCATTTTGATCTCTTTGTGGAACACCAACTCTTCTAGGATTTATCCTTGCTTCTCGTAATTATCTCGAATTAAATGGATTTATCCCATCAAAATTGGCAACTCCCTTCTTCTTATCCTCAATTACTTCGGCAATTTCCTACTTGCTTGGGCAATTAGATCCTGCACACAAAATTCACATTCCAGCAACATCTTTTCCACAAAATCAACCGAATTATGTAATCAAACATGACAGTGAATGAAACAATGCCATCATGCATGAATGACTAAAGTTACAACTAGAATGAGCCTAAAAATACAACTTGCTTGGGTAGAAATATAGTACTTTTACACACTTAACATCACACTTTCATAATCTCCACAACTTAGGATTTCAATTAGACACAGGTTAGTCGGACTCAACCTTCGAGTCAAAATCAATGTCCCTCACGCAATTGATATACGGGGACTCGATAGACAAATATATACACAAAATTAAGAGAAAATTGAGACACAAAATATAATGCCTCCCTTCATTGAAATTTAAAACATGCAGTTTAGGTCCTTACAAAAGATTACCACCACCTTCGGGCTTAAGATCGTAAACTTACTAATAGGGTGCTCGGGTACCTTAATGCGGAATTCACTTACACTGCCTGGCTCGCAATTGTGGGTTATCAAGCTTGGCATTGTTTTCACCAGCTATGGGATCCTCTTTCTTGAAAATAGTGATCTTGTATTCTGAATTGATGTAATGATGAATGAAAGAATGTATGTCCCTAAATGCAAAGGTATTGATTTAGACATGGCACTCGTGGAACAACTCCCACAAATATACGAGATTAATTTGCAACCTTCGAAAATTGCATTTAATTAACATTTAGATTACTAGATTTTTCTCGATTCGTGAACGTATTCTAATTTTTCCACCATTCACGAGTCAACACCTTATGTGAATGCACTGCAAATAAAATTATGATGATGTCATGCAACTACAATGAGAATGAATATTATATGCTGATGTGATGCAAGTGTCAAAAGAATACACAAGTTAGTGCGAATAAAATAATCAAAAAATGATAGAAAATATTGCACGAAATAAAAACCTTCCCGACATGATTTCTACCCAACATGCTTCTTTTGCAGAAAAACAAATCTTACCCATCATGGCATCTACCCGCATGATTTAGCAAAAAATAAACCCTATTTGCATGATATTCTAGTTTTCTAAAAAGTAGGCTCTTATATTTGCTACATGCAAGTTTGGTACGAAAAGGTACCCGAACTGTCCTCATTGTCCCCTACTAAAGATAGCAAGGCCCTCGATCATTACCCATTATAGGCTTCTTTCAACCGAGTTCAATTCAGGGAAACCTATTCGCTATTTCCATACGGGGAAATAATATTCCCACGAAAACATAAGGTACTCGAGCCCCGAAGGTACTTTCTAGGCCCATACGAAGGAACAATGTCCTCACGAAAGCACTAGTGTTTCCCCCAACATAAACAGACAGGTTTATATGCCAAAATTTAAAATGCGTTAAAATGAACTCGCATTCATAAAAGGATATTAAACTAAATTAAATTGAACTCGCAATTTCCAATTATTAAGGCAAAGGGTAATCGATTTGTGGCCTGACTCTCTTTTTTGTAAAAGCAAAATTTTGTCCCCAGCGGAGTCGCCATGCTGTAGCGACTAATTTTTAAAATCTCATGTGTCACTTGGAAGAACCGGGTTTTGATTTTGATTGAAAAATGTTTGGAAAATAGATGGAGTCGCCACCGGTCACTTGGTTTAGGTAGATCAGACACCGTAAGGCCTGAGATTCAGGTTCAGGAGTTGGTTACGTGTGGGGAAGGGTTCACACCCTCAACATGCCCGAAATTGGTACCTAGTTGATTATGAGTTGCCTTAATATTGGAAATTGCGGGTTCGAATTTAATTTAATTTAAGATTCGTTTATAAATGCGAGTTAATTTTAAAAGCCCCGTTATTCGAGAATAAACGAAAACCACCCCCACTGCGCCTAGTACTAGCCAAGCTTATCCTCGAATAAAAAGACACTGCATTGACAGTTTATATATTCAAATGCAACATAAGACAAATAAACAAGGCATATGTACTAGATAAAGGCATAAAACCTAAATAAATAAATAAATGCGGAATTTAAAAGCGAAAATTAAAGGTTAGATGTTAATTAAATCGAACGAACCATAAATAATACGGATCATACCCCGTTGCGGGTCACCGTAAAGCCGAAAGCGAATCATGATAACCAACAATACAATAAAGTAAATTACTTGGATTAAAAGCATATATATGTTGTAAAGTAATAATATATTTATATATATAATATACGTAACACATATATTTATATGAAATGCATATAACTATAATATATATCTGTATGTATGTATGAATGCAATATAATATATGTATTAAATGAAGGTGCAGGAATGAAAATGCATAGAAATGAAAAGGTGGAAGCTAGAAACGTGAATTACCCAAAAATATGAAAGAAAGATTCAAAGATTTAAAAGGAATTGAGCCCAAAAACAATGAACCCGTTGTGCAAGAGAAAAAGCTTTAAAATGGGAAAGCTTTTGGATTTGTATTTAATAAGATGCATAAAATAAATAAATAAAATAAAATGTAAAACTTTCTTCTCATTTCAGTTTCGAGAAAAAAAAAGAAGGAAAAAAGCTTTGAAGCTTTCTCTGAAACTTGAAGGGTGCAACCCCTTTGCAAACCGTTTATTGGCGGTAACCTCGGGCTTCGCCGTTAGCAACAACAATAAGTCTCGAACCGCCGTCCAAACGACAGTGGCTTCGACCAGCTAACAAGCTTTGGCCGAGAATTGAAAATGAGACCCTAAACAAAACCCCACAGACTCGAGAAGGTAAGAAGTCCTTTCCTTTTTTCTTTTTTTACTGTAAAAAGATCCTTTTTTTTTGTCTGATTTTGAAATTCTTGAAAAATAAACAAGCTTTTGATTTGAAAAGAAAAAAGAAATCAAAACCCTAATTTCTTAAGCTAACGAAGAAGATGAGAAAGAGATGCCTAGTAAAAAGTGCTTTTATATTTTTGAGATTGTGAAAAAAGAGCCTCTTCTACGTTGCCTTTGATGGCTCTTATAGCCAAACATTCTGATTACAAATAAAAAAGAAAAAGAATCCTAAATTGCCATTGGTCATTGCCATCATTTGTGCATACTCATGTATAGCCTCTGATTTCTAATTCTTTTGTTGGCATGCGGGCTGTTGTATGAGTCAAGGAGGGGACCTACATTGGAGCTGGTGTGGAGCGTTGGACATAGCCAGTGGAGAGGGTGCATGTGAGGGGCAGGGTTAGCTTAGTTTGTTTAGATTGTGGGCTTAATGGGCTTCGAGTAGTTGAGTTTGAGAGATAATATGTAAATGGGCTCGGTAAATTGAGTATGGGTCTGATTGTAATTTGGGTTGTGGGTATTAGATATAGAAAAAGGTATGACATTGGTATTTATCTTGAAAATTATGCTTCAAGAAATGTATGTATTTACTATTTAGAGCTCAGAGTCAGTTCAGACACATGCATTTATGCGTGAGGCTGTGCACAAGACTATATTATCTTGTATTTTGCTTTTAAGGTTACAAGAATTTGTGTAATGACTTGCTGAGCTTTAATTCAATTTCCTTTTGCTCCTAATGTAGATCATTTTGCAAAGATTATTCACTCCTCTTGCTCAGAGATATGAAGAATTATACAAAGAGAACGGTGTCAAATTTTTGAAGGTACCATCTTTCTGAGTGTCTCTTTTCTCTTACACATACATCCTGCTATCTGAATCGGTGTGCGGAAAAGTTCATTAGTTTGAAATTGATTTTCAGTTAGTCCACCTGAAATTGACTAATGCGTGTGAACCGAGTATTCTGATCTTGTTAACCTATTGACCTGGGTGCTTCTATCAAAAACTTAGAAGCTGGTTCTGATGGACGGGTAGCTGCTGTTAAAACTTGGAGATGGATCTACTGTAGAAGCTGACATGGTAACCATTTTGTTATAAGTAAAACTTCATTATGTATTTTCTTATTTGTTAGTGGTGGAATAACTGATCAAGTTGTCCTTTTTCCCAATATTTTCAACATTCTGCAGGTAGTTATAGGTATTGGAGCAAAACCTGCAGTTAGCCCCTTTGAAGCAGCAGGGTTAAATACTACTGTTGGTGGCATACAGGCGAGCATCATCTTTATTTTGATCAAATTATTTTTTCATTTATACGATCTATTACAATTAACCTTTAATGCATTGTTATACGTGTATGATGTACCTAGTAATATGCATAAATATGTTGTAAACTTGTAATATTGTTCACTTTATGCAGATAACCAATTTGTTGTACTATAGCATTTTTTATATGCCTTGATGAAATTCTTTCATTCTTTTTACGTGTTCTATTGTTTATTGTTAAGAAGACCACTAGACTACCGGCATTTTTTTTCATGCTAGTTGAGATTCTGATTGTTTCTAGTGGAGATGACGATCAATGTCTGAACATGAACCAGGTTGATGGTCTGTTCCGGACAAGCACACCTGGAATCTTTGCAGTGGGAGATGTTGCAGCATTCCCTCTTAAGGTAAAATATTTTGAAATCAATAGTCATTTTTCCTTTCAAAATCCATTAGTACACATTTTGCCGTGACAGATGTATGACCGCATGGCACAAGTTGAGCATGTTGATCATGCTCGTCGATCTGCACAGCATTGTGTCAAGGCACTACTTAGTGCACAAACTCACACGTATGTGATAGTCTATCCCTTTTCTTCATCAAGCCAAATCTCTATGATGTTAGATGCATTCAGTGCTGCTCTTTCATTCTGAAAAGTTGACGACTTGCATCATTACCTGTTTATGTTTTCCAGCTATGATTATCTGCCCTACTTTTACTCGAGAGTTTTCAAGCATGAGGGGAGCCCCGGGAAAGTTTGGTGGCAGTTTTTTGGGGACAATGGTGAGAATATATTTTACTTTTCATTTGTAACAGTACATGTAAAAAATATATGTTATCTCAGCACTTTTCGATTATAATCCTTTTGGGCAGTTGGAGAGACAGTTGAGATTGGAAATTTTGATCCCAAAATTGCTACTTTCTGGATAGATTCTGGTAATGGAACTTCTTAGAGTCCTCTCTCTCTCTCTATCCATTTCATATTACATTTTCGACCAAGAAAGATTAAACATTTTTCTTCATGACTTTACAGGTAAAAGGAGTTCTTGAAAGTGGAAGTGCTAAGGTATTTTCCTTTACAAGATTTCCATGCCATTTAGCATTGTTGGTTGAACATTGTTGTCCCACTGTTTTGTTCATGTTGTAGGAATTCAATCTCCTTCCTGAACTTGCAAGGAACCAGCCTTCCATCGACAAAACGAAGCTCCAAAACGCATCTTCGGTTGAGGAGGCACTAGAAATCGCCAAAGCTTCCTTGCTAGTTGAGCAGAAAGCTTAGTAGCATTTGGAACCTCTCCTCGAAAAGTAGTGTGTCTCTGCACAAATAAAATCTCGGAACCTTACCACGAAATAATTGTTTGAAACTCGGCATGAAACGGAAAGAGTATAATCTTGTTTGATATGCAGTGATAGAGAGATGAAGTTTTGGTAGGTGAAACTACTTCTGGGCGTTTGAGGATCCAATAAGAACTGATTCAGTCATCTGTTTGTGTATTTAGTGTTTGCTGTTTCTCGCAGTATGAGCTCATCCATGCTAATTTATGTAAATGCAACCCCTCTTTGCTGATTGTTATTCGACGGAAATCAAAATTTAACAGAAAGAAAAATATCATTTTAACAAGTCTAGTCACGCTTAATGTCACGGAGCTAGAGTTAAACATTGATGTGTGAAAACATCTCTAATGTTGTATTAACAATCATGCTTGACTATTGTCATGAGCCTTATTGATCGGCCAATTGAATGGCCAAACGTGCTCATCCACCGGCTACAGTTAACTGTGTGGGTTGAACCCGAAAATTTTTCTTTGTTGTCAAGGTACTGGTAATTTCGTCCATAATCTCGATTGTATCTTCCATCTACGCAAAATCATTTCGTTTTAGAATAACAAATAATAAATTGGTCCGATATCATATTTCATAGTGTATCTCTAATTGTGTTCTTTATCCCACCAAATATCCAACGAATCTTTTGTTATTTAAAGCAAAACGTGTTGTGCATTGCATCACCAAATCATGAATACCCTTTCGAATAGCATGCAAAATTGCAAATCATGAAAACGGTTGATCATTAATTAAGTTGCAAGAGGACCAAGACATAAAATTACATAATCTTCCAGAAATATTTTTAAGGCTGAATACACAATTTTAAAATTTCAAATTAAACACAATTTATAAATATTAAAAAATTAAAATTAAATGGATAAAGTTTAAAAAGTTTATAGTGGACACATGTAAAATTAAATGTGTAAATATATAAAATTAAACGTGCTATTATACAAATTTTTATAACTATCACGTCACCTACTTAGTACCATTATATAACAAAAACTAAATTTTAATGGTCATAATATAACTTTTAAAAATTTAATGACTATATTATATTTTTAAAGATTATTTAATGACCATTTGTACATTTTACCCTTTTTGTTTTTCTCTCTTCTTTCCTCCTTCGTTGAAGAGATTCTACCCTACACGCCAATCTTATTGATTAATTAAACAAACATGTCACTTCGAAAAAGGCAGGGACCCCGAATTATATGACAAACAACAAAATATAAATATTCAATAAATAATCCTTTGTTTTTTCTGAAAAAAAATCCTTTAATTAAAAAAACAATCCTTTATTGAATCGGTCAGCGTTACAAATTCACAGCTCCACATTTATTTTTTTCTTATTATTTCATATATAAACAAAAGAAAAGTAAGCAACAATAGTACATATGTACATGAGCAGTGCCCACAAATGTTGAGCTTTCCCCCACAACTTTGCATTTTTGCAAGCGGGGAAAGTCCCAAAAAACATACAATTGTTGAACAAATAGGGCTCATCTCCATGGCAAAGAATGTAGCAGATTGTATATCATAAGTAAATTAAAAGGATTGTTTTAGATACTGTATGTGGTGAAAAGTCCGAGTTGATCCGAGCTTAAGTTCTGGCTCGGACAAGTGGTGATTGAGGTATTGGTGAGTGAGGTGACATGATGCTCGGTGACATGAAATCGTCGACCCTTCTGCGAGAGAAGCTGAGTTTAAGGCTGCTTCGTCGACATAGTTTACGGGGAACCATGGCCTCGTTGTGCTTAAGCATGAAGGTTCTGATTCTCAACAAAGCAACTTCCATGGTTTGGTCATCCATGTTAGCAAAGCATACCCTGAACCAACCTGGCTCGTTGCAATGGAAAGACAAACCGGGGGAAACATTGAGTTTAACTTCATTGATTATGACCCGCCAGAGATCTATTTCTGCTTCGAACGTCTTCTCTTTCAGGAGTTTACGCAGATCCATCCATATGAACAGCCCGGCATTGCTCTTCAAAGAACCAATACCAACTTGAGAAAGATTCCAAGTGAAATATTTGTGCCTTTTGAATAACTGATATTTGCTTTCTACGATGAAACTATCGACAAAATCGTCATCGGATAGCATTGATGCGATTAAATGCTGTGTTTGCGAGGAAACCAGACTGAAGCTGGACATTTTCCGGGCACAGCTCACCACTGCATCATTGTAGGAGTACACAATGCCAACTCTGAAACCAGGGAATCCCATGTCCTTGGAAAGACTATACACGATGTGAATGAGATCACGGTTACACTCCACTTCCTCCATAATCTCCGAAATACTAACGAACTCGGGCTCCATGAAAACCGTGGCAGCATATATCTCATCACCAATCAAGTGTATGTTCTTTTCATTTATGAACTTAACAACACTCCTCAAAGTGTCCCGATCCAAGATGGTGCCTAGGGGATTTGAGGGATTGGTTATGAGTAAACCCTTGACTCTCAAGTTAGCTTCCGTTGCCTTTCCATATGCAGCTTCCAAAGCGTTTCTAGTGATCTTGAAATTGTTCGAACTCTCGCAAACAATAGGAACAAGTTCGACCCCTGTTCTCCACCTCAAGTCGCGATCGAATCTGCAAATCAACGGCGAATGTTTTGAGTAATTGATCAATTTTCTAAAGCTGAAACCAGTCAAACTAATAATACACATATAGGTTGCTTTCATGAATCCATCCAAAATGGAAGAAGACAAGCATTGTCACATTCGACGTTACTGCCATGTTGACTATTGAGTTTTATTATTATTATTGATGATCGTAGCCATAATTTCATTGTTTCTTAGCAATTCCCCTCATCTGGTTTAGGGAAACAGATTAAGCAATCCAAAATCTAGCTGTTCTATGCATCTGATTTCCAATTTCTAGTCATATACATAACTTAAACGAAAACCCCAGAAATAAAAACTCAAGAAAAATGGAAAAATTTGATGCATTACCCTGGATAATAAGGAGTGGGAACCAGAAAAGCTTCACCAGGATCAGCCAAGCAGAAGGAAACCATCTCATGAGCTCCGGTTGCCCCACCGCTCATAACAACGCGGTCCGGATCAAATTTCACTCTGTCTCCCCTCACTTTCCCCATGAATTTCGCAACAGCCTGTCTGAACTCAGGCAACCCATTATAGTCCTGGAAAAGAGCCGTCTCCTTGAATCTGTCAACACCTTCAGCACCGCAGAGAGAGGCTTCCGGGTGTTGCATGAGCCATTTTTTGATGAAGTTAAAGCAAAGCTGGAGAGATTAAAAGAGCAAAAACACCATTAGTTTCTTCACAGATAGCAGCCAAACCATGCTAATTATTGACAAATTCTGTATAGTTTTTACCTGATTCTCAGCTAGACCCATCTGAATGACTCCATCGGGTCTATCGGTGGGGTGAAAAGGGTTGGCCTCGTATGCCTTCCAACCGTCGAAATAAGGGGAGTTTTCACCATGGCCATTGCCGGTTGCAATCTTAGATATGGCCACCATCTTTTCTTTGGACTATAAACTATAAAGAATATGAAAACAGGTTGTTTACAGATGATAGAAAGGGAAAGAAGAAAAGAATGCGTTAGCTTTGGTGAGTGTGAGTTTTCTTGTTTGCCTGCTGGGGAGTTGCGCCAAGCTAAGGTATTTATAGTGCTAGATATTCCACACTAGTCTATGATGGCTCTGTCTCAGAAAGTTCCATGCAGGAGCAACACCACAAATCTTCCGCAGTATTTTTGGATTCGGTAAATCTGCCTTTTTTGTTTAATTGAAGAATATTTAATTTTTTTTCTGTGTATATTTTTTTTTATTAAAAAGTGTGTTTAATGAGTAATTATACCATGCACTAGTGGTAAAAATAATTTGTTTTTACAAACGGCTTAATTTTAAGGGTTAGAGATTTATTTTAAAGTTTATAGTTTAGAGATTTAAGTTTATGTGTTTAGGATTTAGAGATTGTGATTTGAATTTAGAGTTTAGGGTTAAATTTTAGGGATTATATGTAAAAACTTAAATTCATGTCATATTACTATAAAACATAAACTCTAACATCTAAACTTTAACACTAAACCCTAAATTCTAACTATAAATTTTAAATTCTAAACTTTTAAACCTAAACCCCTAACGATAAACCCTAAACTGTATCTTTAACCCTTAAAATTAAGACGCCAAACTCTCACTACCGATTACGCCACTTTTCTATCACAACAAATAAAAGAATGAGGTGTCAATGGAACGATAAATATGAAATATATTCCACAAATGATAAATAACGACTAGACTTTGCGGCTCTTTCAATGTGAATTTTTTTTAACGAAATAACTTCAAAATATTAACATAATAAAACGTTAGTTACCTAACATATAAATGAAACATCACACTTTAAAAACCTAAAAATATATAGTTTAGATATTTTTTTAATTAAACCTTTTTAACTTATTTTTATATCTATTTGATATGATGTTTTTATATCTATTTGATATGATGTTTTTGTTTTCATTTATTTTTCCGCTTAAAAACATGTTATTTAGTTTTCACTTAAAATAAATAAATTAAACATTAAATCCAATAAATAATATTGATGAAAGAAAAAAATGTTATTTTAATTTAAAATTTTGAATTTGAATAACTTTATCCGGTATAATTTCGTCTATCAGTCCATTGGACACGCTATTTCTATTTAGTGTTTAGGGAAATTCATAGTGTAATTTGGTTGGGTTGTTTTTTTCTGGCCAAGAAAATTTGAGCAACAGAAAGAAAAACATTTTCCATCTGTTTGGCAATAATCATGGAATCAGTGATTCTAAAAAAGGAACTCCCCACGCGGTTTCATTACCGAGTGTTACTACATGTGTGTCTTAAATGAACTTAGCCAGAACCGCCCCATGTGATGTGACTGACATAATGAGCCATTGTTGTTTTAAGGGTAAATTATATAAATAGTTTTCGATTGTGTTCTAATTATCTTTTGTGTTTTTGACTATTAAAAGTTATAAACGAGTCTCTTGGCGAATTTTTGCATACAAAGTAGTCTCATTTCATTTAAAAATTGACGAACGCCTTAGTTGAATGTTAATGTGCTAACTGAGTTTAAATTATATTATTTTTTTATTACACATATTATTCTGTCATTAAAGGTCAATAAAAACAATAAAATTTTCCTTAAAAACCCTAATCAAAGGACCAAATGCCACAAACTCATCTTCTTATTCTTCTTCTAAATTTCATCTTTATATTTCTCAGAGGAAAGACTCAAAAAAAATATGAAAGATGGACTCAAGAAGCGAGATTTTGAAATGTGGTTTGTGAAGTGGATGTTGTTCTCAGAACATCATGGACTAATGTTAACTCGGGTAGGAGATTTTTCGGCTGCTCCAAGTATGGTGTTGGTCGCAGTTGTAATTTTTTTTCTTTGGTATGATCCAGAAATTGGAGATCAAGAAAGGTCGTTCTTGTTGGATGTTGAAGAAAATCGAAAAAATGAAAGAGGGGAGAAAGAAAGAACGAATTTTTTGGATTGCTTGTTTGGTTATGTGTGTGTTGATATTCTGGTCTAGGGTTTAGGTTTTAATTAGGTTTTTGGATTTTGACTTCATCTTTTTAGTTTAGGGTTTTATAATTTGAGGATTTTCTACGAGTTTATGGGAATTAAGGGTTTTAGAAGTCAAAAAATTTGTGGGAAAACTTAATGTAATTGCTTTTGTAATGAAACTATTAAAGTAATGTAATTTCAGTTTGGTACCATGATAATTTTTGTATTTGCATTTGGATACAATTTACAACTAAACATGCAATAGAAACTGAATTTCCAGTTAAGATTAAGTTCTACTTCATTTCTATGTAATGCTTGTACAAAGTAATAAAGCATTAATGTTTATACAAAATGAGATGTGACAATACAAAAGAGTTTTGTTGCCAATACAAAAGAGTCTTGTGCCAATACAAAAAGAATAAGTTGGCCACCATAATTTACTTGATTTTTTATAGTTAAACACCCTATGCATTTACTGGAAACAAAAAGTTAAAAGACAATTCCATGGCACTAGTCCATCCTAATGTTTGTAACATTGCTTGTGGTTGTGTCTGAGGTTGTACCAGTGCTATCTTGAGTGTTGGTTGGCATCCATCTAACAGTAAACACTTTTGACTGTCTTGGTTGATTTTTTCTTGAATCTTGTTGGACTGCAAGTTCCTTCCTCTTTATAGGTAGCTTATGCCTTGGTTGATATGGTTGTGGGATAGGTCTAGTTCTAGGTTGTTAGGTTGCTGTTTGAGATTGTTGAGTCGGGGTTGATAAATTGAAGGTCGGGCAAATGGAGGTTGTTTCCTTGTTGTGCGAACCTATAAAACAGTAATGGATTAGTTATGAAGAAAACAAAAATAATGCATAACCTAACTAATAAGTTGCAAATTATATTACCCTTTGATCATTTCTTTTATTCCCACCCACTTCTCCTTTGCAAGTCCTCATGTTATGACCAAATTTGCCACATTTAGTACACTTCAATTTCACATATTTTTGACTCAACTTTGTAGAAGTAGTGGCAAGTTCATCAGCTTTTTTTTTCTAGATTTATGAGGTCTTCCAGGTGGCCTTCTCAATGGTGTGGGCAATATCGGTAGACACCCTTCTTGAGGAGTCTACTGATTTGGTCCTCTAATTGGGTTGATGAAGTTTGAATAGATCTTGTCTTGTGTTGTCTTGTTGTAGCATTCATCAACATATAATCCAGGCCTAACATCAGTCATTAGCATTACTGACACAACATGATTGCATGGGATACCATTAACTCTCATCTCCTACATGTATAAGTAAATGTCTGCATGTTAACATGTTGGTTACCATATCCACATTCAACTTGGTATTTTTGACTACCAGCATTTCTAGGCCAACACCTACGTTACAAATTGAAATTGTAAACAATTTTAGAAGATTAAAGTTGAAAACAGTTTTGAATATTAAAATTAAAAACAATTTTGATTTACCTATTGGAAAGTTCAATCATAAGGTCCAGTTTTTTTTTTCTGAATTTTGGAACAAAGAGACTCAACATGTTTCTCAATTGTTGATTGTTTTTTTGCGATCCTTTGCATGATCTTAGTCCTTATGGTTTCCATCATGGTAATGATAGGCTTGTCTCTTGCTTTCAGTATAAACTTCAAAAAGAGATATAAAATGTTAGTAATCTCACATATTAATTGCAAATTATGCACACTATTTAGTAAACAATATATACATTGTTAAAACATTCACAAAGATTGTTTAACAACATGTCAGTCTTGGTTCCGCTTGTGAAATAAGTCTTACACCATTGGTCATGATTGATCTTGACTAACCAATCATAAGAATTCGATGAGACAAATTTGATTTCTTCCAATGTGTCTTTGAAATCTTCAACAGTGGTTGACTTTGCAACTTTCCAGAAAAGATCCTTCAGATGTTTTCCATTGTTGAAATTTTCTGACTTGAAATTTGTGTATAAATGTCTAACACATGTCTTGTGTTGAGAATGTGGAAACAGTTCTGCAATGGCATCCACAAGTTCTTGCAAACATACAAAATATTTGTTTGTTAGTCATAAAAGCATGCAAATAAGAAATGGATTTTTTAAAAATATTAAGTAAAATATGCACCTTTTGTCTGTCAGACATAAAAGAGATGTGATAAGAGTTGGCAATATCCAAATCATTCTTTAAAATGTCCAGGAACCATGCCCAAGATTCACCACACTCATTTTCAACATATGCATATGCAATGAGATATATGCAGTCGTCAGCATTTATTCCAACTGCTGCCAGTATATGCCCACCATAGTACCCCTTTAAATGACATCCATCAAGGCTAATTATTGGTCTGCAGCCAGCTTTAAATCCATCTTTGCATGCTTGTATGCAAACATACATCCTCTGAAAAAGACCTTCATTTAAATAGCAAATGGTAGTGGTCCCTCCATTAGTATGCCTTAACTTAACAAGATAGTCATGTATCTTCACATATTGTTGATTTTGACTTCCCATTATTTGTTCAAGGGCATAATCTCTGGCCCTTTGACATTTAGTGAGAGACACATGAACAATGTGGTCTTTGTAGGCATTTTTCATTAAATATGTGGGTGGATAATTGTAATCTGCCAAAAAATTATAAAAGTATTCTCTTGCAATCCCTTTAGATGTCACATGCTTATTTTTAAGGTCTCAAGCACATCTATGTTGAGGAACATATGTCTTAATTTGCCATGATGTGTCTAATGGGCCACTTGGATTCTTTGGTGAAGCCCTTAGTGTCCATGGACACGCTTGTTTACATGCTGCCACCAGTCTTCTTTTATCATTTTTCTTGAATTTAACATTGTACTTATTCATCATTTCACATTAACTAATGGCTTCTTTTAGAATTTTTTTATCAGCAAACACTAAACCAGTTTGAAATCTAGGGTTAACCATATCAGCAGTACTGTTGAATTCTAGAAAATTTTCACCATCAGAGTCTGACTCATGCACACTATTTAGTGAGTCAGATTTGTGACTCTCAGTGTCACTGTCCACTCTACTCCCAATTCCTAAATCAGATAATCCTATGCCACAATAATATTTTTCAACTTCATTTGCCACATTCTCAGTACATGTTTCTTCATCCATATCACCTACATCATTATCAGACTCAACAAAAAATGAATCAGAAACATTTGACACAGAATCAAAATCATCAGATTCTACAAATACATAATCAGAATCATTATCAGACTCCATAACTACATTCTCAGTTTGTCCTAAATTTGGTTCCTCACTAATCTCAGTCTCAGCAATTTCAGGTTCATCATTCAAGTCATCTTGCCCTAACCCTAACTCAGGTTCATCATTGAAGTCATTATGCCCTATTTCAACTCCATATTTAATGGATCCTTCAACTACATACACATTTAGGTAGTGGTCCCTAGGCATATTGTCTACCAAATTGAGGACATCTTGATCAGTTTTTAACTCCATGATTGTTTCCCTAGTTAGGTTATCTTCTTCCTTTTTTTAGTATAATTTAACCGGACACCTATAACCTAATATGTAAACCATATCAGTAAACTCAAGCATGTGCATTCCATCAATTCTACACCAGTCATAATGAGCAACAACTTTTTCAGTATACCTAAAGACATGATCTTCAACAAAACAACCACCATGATGCATAATTGTTGTGCATAACTCTGATTACATTTCTGAAGAACGATCAAGCAAACAACTCCCATAAGCACATTACAATAACAAAACATTAAAAATAGTGCACGTTAAACTATTAAATTATTAAGTTAAAATATCAAACTACATACACCATTACACATTAAAATAATATCAAATTTTAGACAAATACATTAAAATAAGGGTAAAATTACATCAAAAGTGCCAACCATTCACACACAATTCAAAGTCACTTTCATAGTAAAGTGAACAGTACCACAACAAAACAAAGACACCTTTAACAATATTACTTTCCAAAAGCCATCAACATATTCATGTCACTTTCTCAGTACACTAAAACACAAAAGTAAACTTTAACTACAAAATACAATCCCTAAACACAAAAATAAACAGAGAATAAAACGTTAAGAACGAAAAGAAAACATAATCCAGTCAACCAAAAAGTTAAACCTAAATCGAAAACCCAAATCATGAGAAAAAATTAAGAACGAAAAGAAAACCTAAATAATGGAGGAAGAAATATCATACCATAGCGAACATCTCTTTTTCCTCTCGATCGGAGTTGGCGATAATACATCCTTAACCTTAATCTGCTAAAGAACTCACGAAAAACCCCTAAATCAATGAACGATAAATCCTAAATCAATCAATAATGAAAACCAATTTCTCTGCGCGATTTTTTCTTCTTTGAATTTTCTAATTTTTGGTTTAGGGTTAAATTGATTTTGGATAATGAACCGTTTTGTTTAAGTAGAATCAAAACACACCGTTTTGATTATGGATAATATGGAGGCCACGTCGGTATCCCAATCAGCATGTTAACGTCCAGCTAAGGCGTCCGTCAATTTTTTAACGAAATGGGGCCAGTTTGTATGTAAAGATTAGTTAAAGGACCCTTTTGTAACTTTTGATAGTCAGGGAACGTAAAAGATAATTGGAGAATAGTCGAGGGACCATTTATGTAGTTTACCCTTCTTTTAATTATGAACCGAAAGTTATATGAACCTTATATAAGATTAACATTTGATCGAGTCAAATCGAGTAAGAAAATTTAAAATTAATAAAATTGTCAAGTCATATTTTATGTAATCAGACTTTATTTTAAAAAAATCGACTCAAGTTATTTTGAGTTCTGTTTAATGTAGTTGTAAACATTTATAATGTTTTGGTACTAACTAGCCAATTTTTTTTAGTAAGTATAGAGATAATTACATTCCCAATTAGGACTGTAAATGAGACGAGACAGATCGCGAGCTACTCAAGTTTGACTCGATTAAAGTTCGGTCAACATTCAATTCGATTAGACTCGACTTGAACTCGAATTCAGCTCAAGTTCTTAACGTGCCGAGTCGAGCTATTCGAGAATATAATATACTAAACTTTTTAATTATTTAAATCTAAACTCTAAATTCATAAACCTAAAACCCTAAAATATAAACCCAAACATAAGTCATAAACCATAAATTCTAAATCTTAAATTCTAAACACAGCAGACTAAACATCTAGACCCTAAACTAACACCCTAAACCCTAAAATTAACAAATTTGTGCAAACTTTAGTTTAAATGAGACGAGCCAGATTACGAGTTACTCGAGTCTGACTCGGTCAAAGCTCAATCAACACTCCACTTAATTGAACTCGACTCAAACTCGAACTCGGCTCGAGTTCTTAATGAGCCGAGTCGAGCTCGGATTATCCAGGCTCGTTAAAAACTACTCAAGCTCGAACTCGACTCGAATTCTTAACGAGCTGAGTCGAGCTCAACACTACTTAAGCTCGACTTGACTCGACTCATTTACACCCTTATTCCCAATGCTAATGTCAGGATTCGAACCATATAAGATGAAACAACATGAGCATTATTAACCACTTAGTTAATTAGTGAACCTCTAATTAGTTCTAATTTAAATGGTTGTGTAGAGCAATACACATAGATAATTCTTTATTATGATATACACATTGGGCGTAATTAAAGACTCGAATGGAACTTGAAAACCGATACATGTTGCGTGTTTTGAGTGTTTCGCAATTGGTGCAAGTATACACATCGCAAGTTATAGTATAAATATCGTATCCACATGGATTGGTGAAACTCTGAGTTCTAACTTATTGCACTGAAAAGATAAATAAGTAGTTATGATAAGAGTTTGGAAATAACAAGTAAAATAAATACACAAGTAAATAAATGAGGAATGTGGTCGAACAATATAGTAGGTCGGGTTACGTGAGTAGTGGTGTGATGGCTGAATGGATTCTCGTGGCAATTTATTGCTGCGATAACTCAATTGTCGTGGCAACTAAGATCGACTGAATTGCCGTGGCAACTACTTATGCCCTGACAATTGGGACTAGTTTGATTTCCATAACAACTGGGTTCCTTCCTTCAAAGCTCGACGAAGCATTTTTCAATGTCTTCTTGTTATCTCTAACCGAATAACTAGTTGATTATACATGCCTTGGTGATACATCCTTGCGTTAACTTTGGGTCAACAACAATCGATCTACGCTCTTCTTAGCCGTTGAAATCCAACTCTTATTCCTAAGGCGGATTAACCTTCATCGACGATTTGTTGAATAAAGATCATGTTCATTCGTTTCTTGAATCTAACTCTCTCGAGTCTAGATAAATGGATAACTTTCAAGATTCTCTCTCAATTCACTCGAAACCAAAAGTAAGAACCAAGAATGAACAAACTTTGAATTTAATTGCAATCAAAATCCTAAACAATCCAATCGTTTTTCAAATCACAAAAAACCGATAATGCAAGCCAATAAAAACCAGTTCATGACTAGGTTCAAAAGAAATACAAAAGAGTAATCCTCCAACATGAATCGTATGAAAATACAATGAACAAGAAAATGGAATTGTGCGACCGGCTCTCTTTTTCTCTCTCTCGTCGAACCCCAAAACCTACATTTTTATCTTTATTTAAAGAGAAGATGCGATCAACTTTGTTGTTGATGAGGATAAAGATAAGCTTGAATTAATTTGAATAAGAGATCATTATTCTCTTTTATCTTTATTTCTAAGAAAACTCTTCAAAATTTGAGCATTTATCCCTATCCCATTTTGCGCGTAAATTCAAATTTGGGGATTTATCCCTTGCTTTTCGTATTTAACCTAAAATTGGGCGGACTTATCCAAATATTGTCGACAATCAACTCTATCAACTCTTTCAGTATTCACTTTAATTGTCACGCAATCCCTTCAATATTCTCTTTAATTGCTACAACAATTCCTGCTTAAATCTAACAATAATATGAGTAAAAATTGTAGGAAATAAAGTACTTTTACACACTTAATAATGCACTAATTACTAAAAACTTCGAGTTGTTTAAAATTTTATTTTATAACTTAAACTTTATTTGAAATTTTATTTAAAATTTTATTTAATTTTTTTTTAAATTGAGATTATAAAATTACGAAAGTTAAAAAGATTCATATTTTTTACATTAAATCGAAAAGATTTCGAATCAAGATTTGTTCATTGCTACGGCTCTTCTTCACTAATTAGTGGTCTGATTACTTAGAGAATTTCAATGGAAATCCATTTGGAATATTGAAGAGACCGACATGGGCGTGGCTGAATCCAGTAGAAGATCCCAATCAACTTATCTGGTATGAGTTCAGGAAACCAGAGAGACCGACTTCCAGTTTGACAGGTTCGGCAGTCTAGGGTTGTGTAGGTCTCAAGTACCTGAACAAATTTTGTTTTTTTATTAATAGTACATATATCATAAAATTATTAACAGAGCACAAAAAACGAACAGACGAATTCTAAATAGCTAAAGTATTATGTTAGTTAATACTTATCCTAAAACAACCCTTTTATTGATTATGTTATTAATGTTTATGAAGTCAAAACATTCGGTTGCTGCTGATGGAGGTTTGAAAATTGATTATCCGGTTCAATTACACTAAAACCTATTGTGCTTTGAACTGGTCGAAGAGAATAGTTAATATTAAACAAATGAGAATCATAAGAAAAAATAGACCGGATTAATGGGCAGTGGTCAGAAAAGAGAACTGGGTTTGGGTTTTCCAGACTTTTGATTTAATAAAGCATGTGAAATTCATGGAGCTCGTTTTATGTTGATGTTTCAATGGTGAAGCTTTGAGGGAATGGTTCAAAATTCAAACAAGGAAACACTAAGAGGAGTTGAACACGTGGTGGCAGCCATGGTCACCTTTTGATGCGGCGCAAGGTAAGAACAAGGAATTTAAGAACATGGGAATTTTGACAAGTTGATGTAAAACATAACATAAATATTAAGGGGTTTTTTTAATACGAAAAACTTCATGAGACTGTTGACCAATTTGGAAACAAGCGTTGCCCGTCAAAGCTTTGCCTTAAGATTGACCAAAAATGGTTGGTTCTGAGCAGCCGGGACGATGGCCTCCTTGTGTTGGCCTAGTTTTGGTCTTTGAAGAACTGAGGTGGACAGCACACAAGCTGGATTGCTCTGGTCTGAACCCATAAAAGTTGAATGTATGTATGTCTAGAATAACAGATACAAACAATGATGGCCTAACATGTCTGGCTTGAGCAGATTATGTATGTTCTTTACTACTGATTTTCTAAGATCTGAATTCACCAGAAAGGGAACAGATGTATCTTTCCTGAATCAACCCAGTTAATGGTATCTCAAAAATAATTCCAAAATTTTAATACACTTTTTTTTATATAAATGAGTATGTAAAATAAAATTTTCTTTACAAAATGAAACTGTATTTTACAATTTTCTCAGAAAATGAGAATGCATATGCTCCTCAGGGGAGTCGTATACATCTACCCATGGTATCATGTATCCCCTCGCTTTACGGTTTATTCTGCCTTTATGAACAAATTTTAAGTGAATTCAGCACATGTCTATCTACGGGTTTAGGTTTCGATATTTCGAATTAAGTTAACACTTTTAACACAACCAAATCTTAAAGAAGAGTTGGATGAGTGGAGGCGATATGGAATAGTATAACATCGTTGTTCATTACTATTTTTTCAAAAGACATGTTTGACCACCGTAAAACAGAGTATAACTCTCTGAGGTGCTATCGGACGTGAATATCCAAAGCTTGGTCTATGATAAAGGTTTATTCAAATTTCCAAGCACAAACAGAATATATGTTGTTTTGAAGAAAGGTTCATTGCATTGTGGTTGGTGAAGTCACCAAGAAACAAAGCATCTCAGTTTTCTTCAGAATTCCTCAATACACATCTCTTCAAAGCATAAACTTCTATCAAATCATTTTTACATATAACTTTTAAGTCAAAAACCATGTTTATAATGTGGAAATTGCATGCACAATCACATCGCATGCTAGATAGAATATAAGAATATATAAAAAGTTTTCTTCAGTTATGCACAATCACAGTCCAAAATAACAACTTAATCCCATAAACAAATTAAGCTTTTTGAAGAAAGATCCATTGCCTGTTAGGTTCACTGTATTTGTACCAAACAAAGCACAAGGTTCATTGAATTGGGAGGTATTTCTCCACTAAGCATAAGGCTTTGCTCCACTAAAGCAGTGTCATTTGTATTTCTCCACTCTTCAACACGGCAGAATAGAACTATTAATTCAGCAAACAAGGCAACACAAATGCATATGATTTCAGTAAAAAGAATTGCAGCTCCAGGAGCCACAAGTTTGATTTCAGCCATGCCACATGGAATGGATACAAAGAAAAGGATGTATAGAACTATACATGATACGGTGATAAACGAACTACAAGTTTGATTTGTACACACAAAACGTACAAGTATGACATCCTGGTTTACAACAATGAATAAGCCGCTCTATAGTTTCTAAAACAGACATTTGATGTGTGAGGGCACATTTACATGAGCACCCAAGAAACGAAAGAAAATCCCATTAGGAATACGAGGTCGAAGCCCTAACTTGCTTGCATCCATGTTCTGGTATTAGTTGTTCGGTGGCAGCCCTCTTCAGTCTCAACTGCAATGGAAAAGGAGTAAAAGGCTGCATAAAATACCCACGCCTACTCTATAAATATATGCATATGTCCATGAATATGCGACAAAGGAATTATTTGGATGCAGTCTTATAACATGAAAAATCATTAAAATGAGCTACAAACCTTCTCCTCAGCCTGCTGATAGAAATTTCTAATAAGGATATTTTTTGTCTCGGTGGTTATAACTGTTAGAATGGAAGAAAAAAAGGGGGTTAGAAGTGTTTGAGGTCAGTCACAAATAAAGAAAATGTTCATAGGAGGATTAAAAACTATTCTTGATAAAAATCAAGAGCTTAAGCCGATGAGCTGTGGCACGCTGAACAGGGATGCAATTTGAAGTGGTCCTTTACATTTGTAGCTCAGACAGTTCAGAACACACAGAAATAAGATCCTCAACATTTTCATTCTAATTGGTGAACTTCAGACAACAATTAAAATGATTTAAGCGATACATTCGTTCTATTCTGATTAGAAATCTCCATTCTTTAATATTCAAACAAAACAGATGATGAACAATTCTAGGGAAGTGATCTGACATTTAGAATACAGAAGGAAACAAATAACTAAACAAACAAGGTTAAATCAGTTCCACAACTTCAGAGGAAGATAATAAAAAGTATGTAACAAGTAGTTGCAAGAATAAAAATCAATTTCTCGATCACAGCCATTTATTAAAAGCCCAATTGTCAAGACAATTCAATACCATTATAAAGCGAAATAATATGTATTAAATTCCAAGTCAGACATCTCGGCGTACTGTTTCCAACAATTGATGCACTCAGACATAAGTCAATATTCACATCCTAAAAGGTAACACATCCAAGTAATTACAACAGTATATGATATCCATTATAAAGATATATCATCATTGTGAGAATAAAGCCAAAAAAAAACACTAACCAAAGGTTACCACATTGTTACCAGATAGTTTAAAGTGCCATGAATATCTCACTCTCTTAAAGAAGTATCGTTTCATAAGTAAAAACACGGAGAAAGAAATAAATGTTCAATACCTTGATCAGGTGGTGGAAGAGTCCGGTTATGAGTAGGGTGGTAGGTGACAGGCGTTGGTTTCTAGCCAAAAAGAGATTGTTAGAAAAAAAAGGTGCAATCAATTCTGAACATGACTGAATAATAAGGAGAAGCATTTGATGCTCCTGTAGCGTTCAAGTCTAAACATACAAGGGAATTCAATGTAATTTTGTTAAAAGCCAACATACTGAAGTAAAAAGACTATTTCCCAATATTCAAAACATAGAGGAGTTCGATATGAACTCCATTCAACAGCATAGCATCTCACATGTTGAAATAGGTCAAAAGGATAGAATGGCAGGTCAGAATTGCTCTATACCATTTGAACCTTTTAACTACTTTGAGCTTAATCGGGTGCCGTAACAGTTAACCGAGGAACCACTGTAAACTATTGGAAACAAATACATATAAGTCTACATTCTACATTCTACTGTCTTAGCTAAAACATAGAATTATGTAACCACTAATAAGAGCCAGTACTAAGAGCTAAAGCTACCCAGTACAAAAGCAGATCCGGAAAGCTTCTGAAGAATAAAGTTGAAGTCTTGGTAGATTTTGAAGCTTAGATTTACATGCACTATACAAAATCTCAAGCTGAGGAAGAACAGTTACCAACCATTTTAAGGGAAATCCGTGTAAGAAAGCATCAAGACTAATGCTTGTGTTGTATAAAGCTACTTGTCGTTTTATCAAACAGATAATAGGAAGTATTAGCATTACTTATATGCTTCGCGTTACGTCATCATATTACATTCCCTTGAATTGGATTTGATCAATCTCCTAAAATAAGCATATTTTACAATGCAAAAAATCAAATCTTCTACGGTGTGACAATACCAGAGTTGGAATTCCATGAATCATTTAAACCCTTCATTTGATATCACAAACAACTTAACCCAAAAAGCTTCCGACAACTAAAAAATTATATAGGCAACGACATTAAGGTCCAAATTCAGAAAAAAAAAATGAATTTGATTAGGAAACCCACTAAAATCATATCTGGGTAAACCCAGAAACCTAGGCATAAGAATGTAACAATATTTCACTACTCATCTAAATAGCATAAGCGGATTTGTTGAAGCAAAAGAAGCGCTGAAACAAGCAACTGATTCAAATCAAACCCAGAAATGGGGATACTTACACAAAGATCAGAATGACCGGAGGGACGAAGTTGGCTGAAGTTGTGGGGGTCGAACGACGGCAAGTCTCCGAGCCAAGACCCCATTGGCAAAGAGAAAGATGGTTTATGGGCTGTAACCAAAGAATCTGTTGAGTGTAGAGAGGGATTGGAACAGGACAGAGAGACCACAAGAATGGATGTCCGGTTTCTAGAATCAGCCTTGTGTTTGTGTGCCAGTGCTGGATGACTAATTGCTAAATTTATGATATATATAAATATGAGTAAATTTTACACAAATTTATATATTTAGGTTATAAAATTTAAATTTTTAATTTTAATTTAAAAAAAAATTAAATTTTTAATTCTAAACATTAATTTTAAATTTTAAATCTTACAACATAAACTCTTATACTACACAGCATGGGTATTAAAAAAATTTCTTAAATAATATTCCATACCAATAACTTAAGCATCCATTTAACTGAGGTTTAACTTCTAATAAAAAAGGTTTAACAGTCTAAATTGTATTTTTTAATAGGTGTTTTTGTTTTAGTAAACCTAAAATTTTATCTGATTAAAAAATTTTGTTAACCAATTAAGGTGTAATACATAACATAGTTTTTAATTTTATTTAACTTTCATTAAAAATCATAAAATTTTTAATTTTATAAAAAAATAAAACATTTAGCTTCTAAAAAACTCTCAAATCTCTAACTATAAACCCTTAAATATCTATCCCCGACTCCTAATTTAACCACTATCATCAACCCTTTCCTTCATCAAACCCTCACAACTGATAACCTCAACCTTACATCGTAAAAAAAATCAATAAACGAGTGATCAAACAAATCATTTACGTTGAATTGGACTTTACGATGAGAGAAAAAATAGTGTTCGATGACGGTAGAATGGAAATTCAAGAATTTGAAAAAGAAATAAAGTTTTTGGGTTTTGAAAAAGTTGGTGATTTTTTGTTTTTTAAATAAAAATATAAAAAATAAATCATGTGTCAAATAATGTTTGAGTGATGACTTAAGCCTTAAGCTTTAAGTTTTAGGTGAGTATTGACCATTTGGGCCTTGAGTGATGACTTTTAGGCTTGGATTTAACCCCTTTGTAATTGTTGGGTTTTACAAGGAACTTGGGATACGATTTTCTCAATTCTTGGCAGCACCTTTTCTTGTCCCCTTTTTTATATAAGTTGTCCATTACATCACCTTAATAACACATCTTCAACCTCTTAAAAGTTCTAGCTCTTTTTAGCAAGAATACCGTAGAGATTTCAAGGTAAAAGTTCAAACTTTATCTTTTAATTTTGTCATTTGAGATCTAAATTTTGGATATGTTAATCTTCTCTCCACGATCTATATTTTGAGACGAGTCTTTAAAAATGGTAGAAAAAAATAAGAAAATAGGTTTTAGAGGACTTTTTGAGTGGTAAGTATTGTAGGACGAATTTTTTGCTGTAAATACGTTTAAAACATGTTACTAATTATTAGAGTGTAACTTTATACTTGTTGTAGTTAAAGAAGTTGGAGAACCATCCCACAACAAGGATAAAAAAAGTGAAGGAAACTAGGAAGAAGAAGAAATTCAGCATTTTGAGCAAAATTTGTATATCATGTTGACCTTTGGATGCTCTTGAGATGTTTGTTATTGTTGTTAAAAATGTGATTAAATGACCATGGCATGTTAATAAAATCCTAATAAGCTTTAAAAATCATGAAGCTATAAATATAGGTCAAATTTAAGGGTTTTAAGCTGAACCCCATAGCTTGAAAGACCATTTTTGAGCTTTAGTACCGGTACACGAGGAGTTCATTCCATCACCCCTTGTTAATTTCGAAGAACAAAGATGAATTGAGTATTGAGTACTGATATGAGCTTCAACCAGTATTGTTAAGCCACTCAAGTAGTATTAATATGAGCTGATCTGTACCGATATTCGTGGGCTGTAAAATATTTTAGTGACTGCAATAACTCTTATAATCAGCCTAAGACTATTTTAAAAAATTCAGATGAATATAATAAATAAAAGAAATAATTGCTACTAACACATTTGAAATAGAAAATGGGTGGGGCCTAACAAATGGGCTTGTGCCTTCAAACTTGGATTCTATTCGGATTTTTAGTTATTCGGGCAAGGTTTTCTGGGCCCTCAACTCGGTTATTCCCAATTCCTAACCCGTTTCAAAATCTGAATTCACCATAAAAATTCGGGCCCTCTCTGCGAAGCCCATTAGGAGACCACACAATAGCCAGTGTCGAACGACACCGTATCTCCGAAACCTACACAGGAGTCGGTAAGCCGTTGGGAAGCGGATGCCAATGTGGACACCACGCGTCAAACTCACGATCAAAAGGGACCCACACTCCAACTCTACACCTCATTTATAGCCACCGTTAGATCACCCGCGTTTCCACCGAACCCCACAAAGCCTAGCTGCACCGCATATCACCTCACCGCTGCCTAGATTTTCTCAAACTTTCTTTCTGACTTCTGGACCTCCCAAATCACGGCACCCAATCGTCGGCGGCGTAGCAAAGAGGAAGAAAAAGAAGAAGCCATCATGGCCGCACTCGAAGCTCCTCTCCGCTACTCCGGCATCGCTCGCCAATCTGCTGCATTTCGCCTCATGAAGCAAATGGTACGCATCCTTATGAGCTATTTATGTTTTTTTTAATTGTAAATTGTATTTATTCGTTGTTTTGGATTGCCCGGTTAGGGATGGGAAGAAGGAGAAGGGTTGGGAAAGATAAACAAGGGATCAAAAGTTACGTTAGAGTTAAGAACAAACAGGACACAGATGGTTCGTTTCTCTTTGCCTTTTTTTATTGTTTTAAAAAAACTGTTTGCTTACTTTTTGTAGGTTAGTTAACTTTCTTTATGTAGAATGTTGATATTCGATGACTTGTTGGAGAACTAGAATAGAATGAAATAGGAAAGGTCATATAACAAATCGAATTTACTTGTCGAAATATATGGAGCAGGAGTTGGATTGGAAAAGCCGAATCCGTGGGCTTTCGATACAGCTCAGTTTGATAGTATCCTCAAAAGATTGAATGTGGTGAGTATTTCGTACTTAATTTTACTGTCTTTAATTCTGTTAGTACAGTGTTCAATTTGATGCAAAGCTCATTTATTTATTTGTTCCGTTCTTCGGTTTTTATGCAGCAAGCGGCACAAAACAACGATGAAGGTATGATTGATGCCAAAAGAAAACTATATTCCACTTTCTAGCTGGTAGAAGATTATTGATTCTGAAGCTCTTTAATTTAACTGTACAGCTGAGAAAAATGAAAATCAAGTAGATTCCAAGACCAAGATGTCCAAGGACACTGAAGAGCAAGTTGTCAAAGCTACTCGACCAAAGGGAAGGTTGGTGCGCATTTTGTGTGTGTGTTGGTTTGTTAGTTGTTACTTTAGTTTTAGTGGTAAGAATTATTTGCAGTTATTTACTTAATGCTTGATGATTTTTGTTCTTGTTTTTACTTTGTTATGTTCTTAGATATAAGAAACGAGAGAGGGGGAAGCTTGTGCAGGCGTATTCTTCAAAGGATCTTGATGGAATTCTTGTAAGTTCTAAGCTTTCATCATTTCTTATCACCTTTGCTTGCTTGTAATTTATCTAGAGTGTTAAAAGTTCTTGTTTGAGGCTTTGGTAATTTGCATGTTTCAGCATGTGATATTTTGTTTACCTCTTCCTTGTGTTCTTTTTAATACACAGAATAACACTATCACATCAGAACGAATTGTAAGATTTCCCGTGTTTGTTTTGAATTGTTTCACTTGGCACAGAGTATTCAGAATTGATGTGTTAATAATGTGTTACACAATTTCAATTTTTTTTTCTGGTGTAGAAATACACGAGAGCTCAAGGAAAAAGTAAATATCAGACTCTAGTTTTCTTTATTGAAGTTGCAAGTGGAATTTCCAGCATAACTGTTTATACTTGATTGATTTGTTCAGCATTTCATATTAGCATGACAGACACAAGCCATGTTTCCTGCCTGCATTATTGAGTCGCGCACTTTTTTTGAACAGATTCAGTAATAAATAATTCTTTTCTGCTTGGTTAAATGCTAAATGATCAAACAACTTCATATGCAAATTGAAGTAGGAATTATGATGTAGTTTTTATGTTATACACACCTACATATATATATATATATTGTCAATTTTTTTCCGACAGATATAATACCCCTGTATTTAGTAAAACATTTATCATCATTTTTTATTTTAAAAGAACCACTGCATATTTACTCGTGCATATTTTGCAATAGGCCAAAAAGGTTAAGGAGTCGTCACCGTCAAATCCGGATGTGGGCGGTAAAATGGAGTTGATAGAGAAAACTGAAAGTCAGGATTTTCCTACTGGAGGTAATTAACTATTCGTAGCTTGATGAAACACCAGTAATAATTGTAATTCATACTGAATGCTTGGGGTGTATTTCCCATGCCATCATTTGTAAAAATGTATGTTCAGTCTTTCTGGCCTGTGCAGTAATGTTGAAGATGGAAAGCCAGACTGGACTTCTTATTTTCCTTCGGTGTATATTATGATGCACCTGAAGACCTGTTATAGTCTTATGTTGGCAAAGGATATTCTTGTCTTCTTTTTGTTATATGCTTTTTGCTGTCTGCAGCTGTATGCTATTGATCGTTTCTGAGATAACTCGCCTCCTTGTGACAGGAGACGTAGCTGAAAGTGTTCCTCCAGAATGGTGGGGCCATAAATATGGGTTTGTTTCTGGAGGTTTGCTTGGAGAATCAACCAGAAAGAAATCAATCAAAACTGGAAAGTCTAAGAACTTAACCGAGAGAACTGTTTTTTTCGAAGATGACCAAGAGAATCTCTACAAACTTGTACAAGTATGTATCTTTTCCGTTCTTTATTTTTGCATGAAAACTATGCTAAAGTTATTTGTATGATGAAGAGAACAATTACTATTTCCTTTTTCTTTAACCTATTTTTTATTGATGGTTCTGCATGCTTTTGCTGTATACGTTAGCAAGTTTGGGACTAGGAGATTAAAAGAGTATTAACAGCATGTTATACAAGTGAGATATGCCTTTAATCCAAAATTTCAGGATAAAGCGACATCCGGAAAGCAAGGTCTGGGCATCAAAGATCGACCAAAGAAAATAGCTGGAGTTCGCTTTCAGGGGAAAAAGACATCATTCAGTGACAGCAATGACGAGAGTTCTGATGATTTTGATCCCCCAGCACAACGGATGCGAGACAATGCCTTTGAAACCAATAAAGTTGATGAATCAAAATTGAAGTTGAAAAAGCTATGTAAACAGCTTCTTCGTGAGGTACTTGATCTAAATACAGAAGCTGTTTAAAGTCGCAATGCAATCTCTAATTATTAGTTATCTGCCTACTCAGGTACCTGGAGAGACTTTAAAACTAAAGCAACTAAAAGTCCTAATAGATGAACAGTCATCCTCTTTTTTTTGCAACTTTTCTTCAAAGGATGCTCTTGCCTACTTGAAACGAAAGGTTTGATTGTTTCTCTTGTTAGTCGGTACCTTTGGTTTATTATTAGTACATTTTGCTAGAAGAAAATGTTCTCATTTCGTCGTCGTTCTGGTTCTGAATTAAAGATCTCTTTGCTTTGGAACTCAGCTTGAAAGCAGTAGCAAATTTTCCGTAGAGGGGAAGCGAGTGAGTCTTGCATCAAGAAGCAGCTAAGAAAATTTTGGTACAATTCTGATATTCTTTTAGCGGCCTGTATATACTGAGACTGAGTTAGTACATTTATATTCGACTTCCATTTTTTTTTGAGGTACTTCCATACATATTGTTGTTATAGTAATTTTTGTATACTTTTAATATTTATCCGTCAATTTATATTCAGCTTGAAATTGGTTGGCATTTAGAGATGATATATATGAGAGTTGTCTGAAAACAAGCATAGATAAGAGTAAACCAAGACATTTTGGAAACTAGAGCTAAAACATGATGTAAATGTCTAGTAAATTAAAGTATGAATTTAAATTGAATTCTTAACTACTAAAATTAAGACGATTGTGAAAACTAATATTTCTACCGTCTGTGAAAACTAATATTTCTACCGTCTATGCAGGGTATAATTACCTTTTTATTATAAACCATAAACTAAGCGATTAAAACTACATATTAATTAATGTGGCATTCGAGTGATTAATTTAAGGGTAAATAACACTATTGGTCCTTAAACTATTATTGTTTTGATCACTAAATTATTATTTTAACAAAATTGTTGACAAAATTATTATTAATGTTACGTTTTTTTTCTTATTTTGGTCTATTTTTTTTCCTGTTTTAGTTATCAATCTATTATTTTTTCATTGCTTTGATCACCAAAATATTAGTTTTTTTTTTGAGTTTTTTAATAGCGGTTGACTAAAAATGGAAGAATGTAATGTTAGTGATGATTTTGTGAAAAATAATAATTTGGTGATCAAATTTAAAAAATGAGAATAATTTAGTGATCAATAATATTGTTTGCCCTTAAATTTAACGAAACAAAAGTATCCATCAATATAGTTCAACGGGTGGGTAGATCGAGGAATTATATGATAATATTTTATATTTTTTAATATTTGTACATATAAATGTTTGAATTCGTATCTTTTACAATTATATTAATTTTTTTCCATTGAAACTATTTATCCGACAAAACTATACGTTTACCCATTATAGAAAACTTCAAAAGAAATCATGGGTCACGTAGTAGGAGGGATATAGAGAGGCATGCAGGCAGCAGGAAATGTTGAACGAAACCAGATCGACAAGACTTGGAGAATCGCACCCATCATTTTTGTTTGGCCAAAGGTTTCGCTGTTCCGTGTGATTTCAGTTTCGTTTTCTTCCCTCCCAATTGTAAGAACCTTCCTTCTCCTTTCCGCGTGGAACATAACAGCCCCCAAAGACCATAGCTACACCGACCTTCAAGAAGGATTCTCTTTCCTTTCTGATCTCCAAACTTCTCTAGGTTTTATGAGTAACTATATTAATTTTTTTAAACTGCTATGTCAATTTCTCCCTTAATTTTTAAGGGTTAATATTGTTTAATTAGTTGAGTGGTATGACAAAATTGAATCAATCACATAATTTAGTGGTCTCAGACCCATGAGCCTATATATGTGCATAATGTTTTTCAGGTTTGATGTATTATGATTTAACAGACGTGCCTTGCACTCTGCAGTCTGCAAGTTGCACAACGTAGACACCTGCTGATCATATTTTCAGCCAAAAGAAAAAGAAAAGAGAGAAAAAATGCAAACCGATCATGTAATAATAATAATCCACAGATTCGTTTTTAGTCTTCCGTTAGCGGTTTAAGGAGATTTGTAGGATTCTTAGGTTCTAAGATCCTAAATTTTATTATGTCCAAACTAACATTTTTACAGTGAATTCGTCCTAGAGCCACGACGAGTTTGAATATTTTTCTTTTGAAACTCGCCGTGATTTAAAAAAATTATAATTTTTTTTTATGTTTTAAGTTAATTAATTGCATTAACGGAAGATTAGTAAATTCTAATTAAAATACATTGTGTATGCTAGGAAATTTTAATTTTTTTATTTTCGTCTTTTGGTAAAAAAATAATTTTAAAAAATTTAATTGAAACTCGCCATGCATATACGGCGAGTTTCAAATTATAATTTACTAATCATTCATTAGTAAGATTAATTAAGTTAAAAATTGCTGTAGAGTTACAGCAAGTTCTATTTTTTAAAATAATATTTTATTCAAGTCACAACAAGTTTATTGTAAAAATATTAATTCGAGCATAATAAAATTCAGAATTTTATTTTGATCAAAATAAAATTCAAAGGTCCTACAAATGTCCTTATCCCTCCGTTAGCACTAGTTTAAGATCTGATAAGTCTATGATTATAATGTAAGTGATTGTGTAGGAATTAAAAAAAAAATACAAAATAAGCTAAGTTATATATTTTGTTTACAGCGAAAAGCAAAATATACTTTAGGTTTGGGCACTACCCCCTATATATATATAGTGAATGAAGGTTTTTTTTTGTTGTTGTTGAGGTATGTATACTTTGCCCTCAAGCTGATATTTTATTAAGATATATATTTTGTCTTCTCGAATTGATATTCTAACTCTGTCTTCAATTGTATTTTATGAATTTAAATCTTGTATAAAATGTTTTTTCATAAAATTTTCATTTTTCACTCAATTAAAGGACTCTTAAATCTTTTTCAGATTATAACAGATCTTTCCTAAAGAAAGGGGGTCTTTGGCTTACCCTTAAAAAAGGCAAAAGGCTATGGTTTCATTTGCATGTGAGTCTAGGGACCAACCCTAAATCCCCTAACCATGCCCTATATGCAAATTGGCCATATGGGGGTATGTGATTTACCCATCAGTTCATGGGTTGTTCTTCTTATTTTATTTGTAATAACATTTCCAAATCCAGATCATCTGTATCGTTTCACTTTTGAGAAATTTCAGGAAAAGTTTGCAAAAACATTTCTGCCTAAAATTATGATAAGTTTTAAGCTCAAGTTGCTCCAGTTGAAAGCGGCTGCTTTGTCCCAAATCATGATTTACCATGTATTTAAATTGTAGTTGCAACTGCATTTTCAGTTACGGTATTTTATTTCGGTTATAAACACAATAAATATTATTGCGGTCACTGTGAACCGCTATATTTTACGATAACAATATCAAACGGTGCTTCTATCACTATATAATGATCATTATTGTAATAACGAATCGCTATTAGAATTCCTGCTATTTACGACTCGTGAATTTTCTGAATATTTATTCATCTGGTCGTCATCATTAGAATGAAATTTTATTAAAGAAAGCTGAGTTAAATTAAAATATTCCATTCTCACCGACATCATCAGTGAAGTCATGGAACGCCGGAAGTGAAAACTGTTTAAAACGCAGAATATAGGAGCTGCAATATCATCCTTTGACTTTTCAAAACGTCAACTGGGTGGAAATACAAACAAACCGAGCTTACAGAATTGGTGCTTAATTTCCAGCAGGAAAAAAAAATAATAATCTGTTCTCTTTCTTCAATTATTTAAACAAAGGGCCTTTTGTTTAGATTTTCTCTCATATATCTCTTTCTTTATTTCATCACAATTTTCTGACAGATCCAAAGTCAGCGCCCCGCCATTCTTTGTGTTTCTCTTATTATTGATGAGTAACTTGTACATGGAGAACTGGGATCTTATATGGAAAACCCAGCATTCAGCTTTGATCCTTGGAGTTTTCAGCAGGAGGAAGAAGATCTCATGAGTTTCCCAGAGAATTGTGAACCCAACCCTAAAGTTTTTGATGAGGTCTGTACTGAGTTGAATCCATTTTCCATTCCAGTTCTTGAAGATCATGTGGAGGAACCAGAGAACCGAAAACAGCAACTATCTGTTTCTGGGTCTGCTATTTCATTTTCTGGTGCAAATAAGGATTCTGCAAAACCTAAAAGATCCAGGTTTGTAAATTAATGATTCTTGTGATATAACAAAGTAAGGATTTGGTTAGTTTTGAGTAAAGAGTTGATTTTAACATGTTTCAGCCGGAAGAATCAGAAAAATAGAGTGGTGCAGCACGTAAAAGCTGATGGTCTTCAGTCGGATATATGGGCATGGCGAAAATATGGGCAGAAACCCATCAAGGGCTCACCACATCCAAGGTAAATTAATCATCTTCTCTATTCATTGGGATTCAAATAGCTGTGCACCAGTGTAATAGCTGCTGTTATATAGAATAAAGTCACCGTCCGAAACCGTTATTGTATGTAACCGCAATAAAATACTATGACTGAAAATTCGACTGTAACTATAATTTAAATCTATGCTCTTCACTTTGTCATCTTTGTTTTGGTAGGTAAAGCTTATGTTTTTTTTAATGGAAAAACGCAGGAGCTATTACAGGTGCAGTAGCTCGAAAGGATGTTTAGCAAGAAAGCAAGTACAGCGTAGCTGCACGGATCCCGGAGTCTTTATCATAACATACACCGCCGAGCACAGCCACGGCCACCCGACTCGGCGAAGCTCGCTCTCGGGAACCACTCGCAACAAGTCATCGACGGCAACTAAAACTCTTGCCGATAAAAATGAACTCCTCCACGAGGAAGAAGAAACAACACTTGTTTCGCCGACTAACACTAGCAACGAGTCTGTGGAACAAGAGATCAGCGTAAAAATGGAGGAGCTGCAACAAATGCTTGAAGAGGTTGATCAGAGGGACAAAAGTCTAGCGCAGAACATAATGTTGAGTGATGAATTAGTACAAAGCTTCGAGAATTTTGAGTTTGAGGGTTTGTTTCTCGACCAGTTTCCAGATTTGTCTCAGTCCATGGATGAATCTGCAACCAAATTGCACTCTTGTAACCCCTGAGGAACTGTTTCTTTTTTATTTTTGCACTTTCAGTTTCTGTATTGTTGTTCTTTGAATCAAACCTTAGCTTTTAGGTTTACATTTGATTCTTTTAGGGTATACAAGTTGGTACTTAAATCTTTTTTTCTTAAGTTGATACCTGAACACAACACCTTCAAGTCGGCACTAGAAGAGTTTTTACTCTCAAAATAGTACTCGAACTTTAATTTCATCCACTATTTTGATACTTTTATTAACAGTTTTAGTCTAAAAATTTATACATTCTATCAGTTTGATCCTAATTCGAAATAATTCAATAAAATTAACATTTCATATTTAAAAAGTCCATCAATTTAGTCATTGTTTTACGTTACTGTCAAACCAAGCAAGTCTATAAGATCAAGACAACGGTTGGACAACTGCATTCTAAAATAAAATAACAAGTTATTGATAAAACTTTTATTATACTTCAAAAATAATAGTATAACATTTATGGGATAAGAACACATAATATAAGAGAATAACAAAGTAAGTTGCTATAATTTTTAATGTAAATGGTTAAATTTATTGATTTGTTTTAAATTATGATCAAATTTATAGAATGTATCAAATTTGGTACCAATTTGAGAGGTGTCTTGTTTAAGTACTAATTTAAAACTAAAATATTTTTAGATACCGACTTGAAAAAAGAGAGTCTAATTCAAGATTCAACTTAAATAAAAATGCTTAATTTAAATATTAAATGCATATTTAAGCCTATATAAATCTCTAGTTATTTGGACAACACCGATATTTTGAACCGAACATGGGGCAATCTAGACAGCAACACCAAAGGGAAATCAAAGGAGCTGGCAAGCATAAATAGCAGTTAATCTGTATTTAGTAAATGTTGAAAGTCAGAGTTGACCAGTTTTTTTTTTTAATATTTATGTGATTAATTTGCATTGCAAGTTTTCTATTTTATTATCCAACTTGTAATCTCCAGCCTTTCTTTTTCCGGAAAAATTATGGCAAACCGCGTGCTTTCTAACTGTAATGGAAAACGATTGTCAAATTATACGTTCTCTCAAACCAGTATGAAGTTGTTTCAGTGGGTTCGAGAATGGTTATGTTGTTTTTATTTTGTGTGAGTTCGAATTACATTATTATTTAAAATGTAAACGCTCTTTGGTCAATAAAAGTGTTTTAATTATTTTGTTACAGTGAGAATTAAAAATCAAGATTATAAAATAAAATATAATTAATTCAAAAAAATAGGTGAAATTCGAATAAGTTAATAAACACGTGTCTAAATAGATAAAAATTTTATTTTAATTTTTAATATAAAAAATTAGGGATCACAGCCCCAGGCAAGCTATGTCTCCGTCCCTGTTAGTTATACTCTTTTGATTAAATAAAGATTAATAGTAAATTTGTCATTGAAATAATTCCGGTAGATACATGGAGAAATAAAAAAAAATATTAATAGTTATATTATTTATTATAACAATGAGTTAAAATTGAACTCATTGAGTGGTCAGAGAAATGGAATGTTGTTCTCTCTATGAGGTTTAGATTTAAGCAGATTGTTTGTATGGTATGTGCAGTTTTTTAGAGGTTTAAAACTAAAGAATATATTTTTTTATGTAATCATGTTAGAGTTTTAAAAAATAATTAGTTAAAATTAGTTGTATATGACTAACTACGGTTTGTATCCCAACTAGGGCTGTAAACGAACCAAACGTTCAGTGAATCGTTCGTGAACCGTCCGACGAGAAGTTTGTTTATGTTTGTTTATTTATTAAATGAACGAACATAAACAAGATTTTTCGTTTGTTTAATTAAATGAACGAACATGAACAAACGACTCGTTTGTTCATTTACGTTCGTGAACGTTCGGTAATCCGTTCATTTATGCTCGTTTAAATTTATTCACATATGTCCTTTTATGTTTGTTCGTTTGTGTTTGTTTGCATTCGTTTATCATTTTAATGAACGAATACGAACAAACTACATTCCTTAACAAACGAACACGAACAAAAAATTATGTTCGTTTAGTTGTTCGTGTTCGTTTATTTTTTCGGTTAAAAATAAGCAAGCGAACATGAACATACTCTCGTTCACGTTCGTTCGGTTCATTTACAAACATAATCTAAACATTTTGAATGGAGCAAATTAGTTCAAGAGAATCATCTCAATAATAGAGTTTTACGTCACTCAATTGGGATTAATTGACCAATGAATCAAATAATAATAAAAATATATTTTATTTTATATTTATTAAATTAATAAATCAATCAATTTTTTTACTAACATGTAATAAAAAAACAGCAATGTTTTGGTTTTATGGGTGTAAGCAGAGTCTTGTATTTTTTTTTGCTTGATTTCGAGGTGTTTTTCCTAGCTTTTATAATGGTGCTTTGCACCATGTTTTCTTATTAGTATATTTCAACTTTAGCGAAGGAAAGGGAAAAAAAAAAACCTTTTAACAAAATCAATAATTTAAAAATAAATAATAATATGATTCAATATGAGAACAAATGGAACAAAAATTACGAATGGTCTAAAAGAAAAAAATTACATATGAAGGAATAATTACATTAATAAATTCTATTGATCTTTTGTTTCAAATATGTATTAATAAATCCATTTTAAGTTATGGTGATAATTTTATTATTTTAATTTCAATTATATTTATAATTACATTTGCGACAAGTTTAGTTTTGTTTGAGTCAAACCTTCAATTAACAATTACACCATAATAATAGTTGTACGTCAAATAATGTTTATTATATAATTATAAAATTTTATTTCTTGTATTAAAAGTTCGATCATCGATCTTTTAAAAATTATAAAAAGATTATTAAATTTATTAAACTATTATAAAATAATCACATAATGTTATAAAATAGTATTACAATTCAATCAATTTAATGTTCTGTAACCGTTGACAAAATTTAATTTTTATTTTTAAAATAATTTAATAAATTTAATGACAATTTTGTAATTTTAGGCAGATTGTTATAAAGTCCTACTTTAGCTAGACTTTGAGAAAATTCCTCAAACAAAGGGATGAAGCGTTGGAGCTGTTCGATAAGCCGGCCACAGGTGAACACTAAATGAATTTGGGATAAAGTGTGAGACAAACGTACCAAAATACCATGGAAAAAAGCTATTTGGTTTTCTGAACATGTTCCAAAACTCTCAATTATTTCTTGGATGGAGATCTTAGTCAAATAATGTTTATTATATAATTATAAAATTTCGTATACATAGATCTGGTAGTCACACGAGACACTTGTGTATAGTTTAAAAATTTTAATAGTACTAAACTCTGATATCTTCGCTTCCGATTGTTATGATTTTTAACAGATTCTGCTTCCTGGGATGAATAATGACAATCATTTAAAAATTGTAACTTTAGAAAGATGTATAGTAGATATTTATTTCTTTGATATTTAACATCCATGTGGATGGATACAGATATTCCCTGGAATTAAGTTTAATTAAATCCCATGAATACAAGAAATTCATGAGTCTGGTAAATTGCATTACACAGAGTCAATAATATTTATGCTTGTATCAGCCTGCAGCTGGTGCAGAGGCTCCTCTTTGGTTTCATCAAGCGAAGCAGCCACTGCACCCACAAAAGCTGCGTTCATATAGGTCGTGGGCTCGGAATGTGAGTAATCCGATCTCAGGTCGCTGAAATGGTCATTCGAATCGGGGCCTCCGACGATTGCTCCGACATGTTGATTTGGATTTGGGGCATTAGAACCGAAATAACTCGACATGCCATCTTTACACCCCACCTTGCTCGGGTGACTGTGGATCGAAGGAATGGATGAGCCTCTATGGTGAAGCTGCATGGGATGTTTACTTCCATACCCCACCATGTACGACATTTTATGGGGTTGTTCCCCAATATGTAATCCACCTGTGATTTCACGAAAGATTTGATTTGGGAGGCGGAGAAATGGACCGAGCCGCATTGAACGCTGTTGATATGAGATGCCGTTAACGTTTTCGAGTATGCAGACAGCACCATGCTCGAGCTCGTAACATATTGCAAATTAGAGCTATCTCTTTTATACAACAGACCACCTGAAAACAAACCGGAAAAATCTATTAGCTTAGTGTAAAGATATTTAGAAATCTAAGTTATTCCTTAATGATTCGAGATGTGTATGTGTACCAGCAGTTGTTTTGATCTGTAAAGTGCTGCTCCCTGGCATCAGTGCACATATAAACGATTCGACATCGGTCTTATATTTCGACAAATCCTTCTTCCCGCTGTAGAACTCCTGAACAAAGAAATGTTAACATCAGCCTTTTGTTACGTATACATCGAATTAATATGACATTTCGCTATACCGTAGCTAGTAATGCCTGAGCTCCGGCAAATTTGTTGTCCCAGCTAAACTCTGATACTGCCTGACTCCATCCTTGGTTGCTCACAACATAGTTTAAGTACTTAACATCTCCACTTGCCTTGTACAGCCAAGCTGCCGACCATAACAATTCATCCTGTCAAAAGAAATCTGAAGGAATGAAGCTCGATTCGAATCGAGGAATGTTATATATATTCACTTTCGTAATTTCTACAGGTTTTACCTGATATCCTGAGAATGAGCAGTAGAAAGGGCAAGAATCTTTGTAAGATCCCCTGTACTTGTCTGCAAATTCGAATAACCGTGTAGGCGAGCGATTTTGGTTAAACATTGTTATAAGTTAATAATAGTTACTTGGGCATAAAGAAACTGATTTAAACCGAGCCTCTTACTGATTTGGATTTGCTTAACAGCTTGGTAGAGTAATTGGAATCAACCCTTTTGAAGACTAATGAAGCAGCGGCAAAGGCGGCGGCAGCGTCGTCTGCTGCTTCGAGCCTGGTAAATCAGAAGTTATTTTATAGAGTGTCCTAGGGGTGTCCATGTCTTTGGGACGCTCCCGACATTGGTGATCAGTGTTCCCATCCCCCACCTGTAAATTATTTTGTAAAGACTGTTATATTCGATATTCATGTTCGAATGTCGAATAGATGGTTAAAAGGAAGACAGAAACCTGAGTATAAAGTGTGGTGGGTGAAGTATGTGCTCGCAACATAAAATCCGTGCCCCAACGGATCGCGGTGCGGAGGTGATTAAGCTCACCGGCGGAAGAGATTTCGTGCCGGTACTCAACAGCTGCCCAACTTAACAGGGTCACTGTAAGCGCCATAGGCCATACGAACTTCACATTGTCCCCAGCATCATAGTAACCTCCCACCAAATTAACCTGCAACGAAAATCAAATCTTCAAAATTATTTTTCAAGTAACATCATCAATATACAAAGTATCTCGGTAGCCATACGTTATCCGGTTTGCCATCGGCGAGCGCAGAGTCTCCCCTCCACTTGACTCTCTGGCTGGCCGGCAACTTTCCGGAACGTTGTCCCTCGAAGAACAAGATTGCTTTGCCAAGTGCATCCTTATAGTCATAAGACAAATCCAGATCCACCCAGGCGAGTTCGTCGTGACTACTACTAGCCAATGCCATGGCAAAGGTGCAGCACAAGGCCAGACCCCATACTATGTTACCAGAACCCATTTATGACTTACAATTGTATTAATTTGCATGGGATTTAATACATGGTCATGCTGGTTATTTATAGACGCAAAAACCATTCATCACAATAATTGACGGAGTTAAAGATTAAACAATAAAAATTACAACAGTATTTAAATTAAAAAACCTAAAATATTATTTTACCGAATTTTTTTGGGAGGGGTTCAACCCATACATCCCAGATCACAATATGTAGTTCCTAAAAGAAGTTATAAACAATATTTTACCATTGATTAACCGCATGGATGAAACCATGATTAAGTAATGGGATGGCCGAAATATTGAATTTTAAAAAAAATACAATAACTTATTAGTTATTTTAAGGCTTAATAGTCAAAAAAAGTACTAAACCTATATTTTTTCTCCAGTTTGGTGTCTAACGTTCTTTTGGGCTACTTTGGTGCCTGAAGTTTCATTCCGTAATTCAAATTAGGTTTTTTCGTGACTGGCGTTAAAAATTTTCTATTATCCAATAAAAAGACGACACATGACATATTCTGGTATTTTCTTTAATTTTTATTTTTCTAAAAATAAAAAAAATCTTTAATTTTATAAAAAAATCACCTAGAATCTTTAATTTATCTAAAATCCCCGAACTCAAATCATGGATCCCTAAATTCCTCCCCTCCCACCACCGATTCAACCACCACCAGTCACCCTTGCATTCGTCGGCCCTCTACGACTAAAAGCCTCATGATTTCGTCGTCGAAAACCGATGAATGAACCGTCGATTGCTCTGTCGTCGAACATCCAAAAATGAAGAAAAAGAAATCTGTTGGGCTTCTAACTGGCGGTAGAGGGTGGGGGATGTTGAACGGTGAACTGCCAACGTGTGGAGGATGTTGGACGATGAGGGAGATGTGATTTGAGGGTTTGTTTGAAAGAAATTAAAACTTTGGGGTTTTTAAGAAGCACATAATTTTTAAATAATTCAAAAATTAAATAAATAAAATAGGCCACATGTCATGTTATAATCGGTCCAAACTAAAAAAAATATATAGATTTGGTACCTTTTTGACTATCAAGCCTTATTTTAACTCAAAATTTAGAAGACAATGCCTAATTGGTTTAATATTTAAACTTATAAGGATCAGAGCCAGCTATTAGGGAGAACCATGAGTGACTGTTGAGGGTCTCAACCAACTTAGGCCCTTCAAAATAAACTATTCTTATTTTCTAAATTTTATTTTAGTTTATCAAATGAATAAATTAATCTAACATTAAAATTCATTTCTCTCAAATATCAAATTTTAATTTTTTTCATTTAATTATATCATTATTCTTCTCTAATCTAACGATAAAAAACAAATGATACAATATTCTTCAAATTTTTTGTATTTATTATTTAAAATCAAGCTCCGTATCGTACACATAATTCAATTCTTTCATTTTTTTAACAAAACAATGAGAATAATGTGTTTGACAAAGTTTAATCATGTTTATATAATTTATTAATAAAATATTAAATTAATTATTAAAAGTAATGAGATATGTTTCCGCTCTATAGGGGTCTATTTTTTAATTTTCACTAAAGGTCTTGAAAATTTTCAAGACATTCCTGATAAGGACCTAAATTGTTATTAGACTAAGAAACACTGACACATCTTTCTTTGGTTCAATTCCTACTCGAATAAATATTTAATATTTTTTTATATTTTTAAATTTAAATATTTTTTATAGAGAACAAAATTTATCGAATATATAAAAATTTTAACAAAGGTCAAGACTCTTTTGGGCCCAACAGAGCTTCGCCTCTGTAATTTAGCCGGTTAATTAACAAAGAATCCATGCCTTATCTGGTTAACTAAGAAAATCAAGATTAGCTGTGTAATGATTTCACTTGTTTCTAAAATTCGAAGTGAAATGGATTGATGACATGGAAGAATGGAAGTGGCGTGAAGTGAAGAAATAGAATGCTGTTGCAAAGTCGATAAGAGTTGAGTCGCAAGAGTGTTCTAATAATGTGAGTAAGAAAAATACATAGGATTGAGTTTCACCCACTCTTTCACGTCATTTGCCATCCTCAGTGATGCAACCAGCAGCTCGGGCTGAATTTTTGGCCGTGCGGTCCTGATTTAAAATTTAATTTTTTTTATTTAATCCGAGTTTAATAAAAACATTATCTTACTCGTTTTGACTTCAAAATTTTAATAAAAATTTTGACTAAACTCAATTCACCTCAAAAATTTATAAAAAAATTAAATATAATTTATAAAAATTATATATATATGGGTTGTGGTCCACTTACATTGTGTAAAATTTAATTATTTTTATATTTTTTTGGACTGTTGGATGATAGTTAATGGCTAAGATCGTTTCCTTATTTTTTTTTCAAATGATAATCTTTACATTTTTTACTGTTAATCTCATCCATCCATTTTACTCATCCAATGACCATAGATTAATGTAAAACTAAATCAATTTTACATCATCTAACTGGATCACATCCCTATGTATATATCGGGTCAAGACGAGCAAGAAATTTCTATCCTAAACTTGAGTCAAATCCGTCCCTATTCAACCATTTCCAAAACCCGTCATGAACCCGAAATTTCAAGAAGAAAAAATCAAAACGGTACGGAGTATCATAGTCATAATTTTTAGGGTAAATTACATAAATAGTACTCTAACTATGACCCAATTTTTTTCTTGAGTCCCTTGACTATAAGAAGTTACAAATAAGTCCCTCGATTAATCGCGACTAACAAATCGATCTAATTTCGTTAAAAAATAAATGACTGATGATGTGATAGTTAATAAAATATGTAGAATTATATATTTAACCCTCAAACTTTACATTTTATTTTAATTTGGTCTTAAATTAGTTACCGACATGAATTTACTAATCTGTAGAATAACCTTTCTTCTATTAAAGTATGCAAAATCATCATGAATTTACTCAACTTTGCAAAAGGAAGTGACGTACCCCGAGTGGCCCAGCATACCCAATACCATAGCAGGCATCAGAGGAGGGTGTTGGATCATGCCTTGTGTGCTGCGTGCTGGCGGCTTTATCAGGCGGCCCATTTTTTCGTAAAGTATTAACAGCTATCCATTTCAATTTGTTTCGGCCAGTGAATCATTGTCCACAATCACAGTAATCGTCTGTCTAGTAGGGTCCAACAATCCATTATTTCGACTTTTTGTGATGGCCCACTCTTCTGTTCCCTTGATTTACTAGGACTGAAACCATTTAGAGCCCATATTTACAGAAACGGATTTTCAAACCAAATTTGGTGTCCAAGTGAAGCGTTTTTAAATTGTGTGACGTTATTACAAAATAATATATATTCATTAATCTTAACTCATTAATAATACTAATAATACATACGTTGTATATACAAACCGCTTAAATCGGAGTTACCTAGGGACAACAATATTATTTTTCTACTTTAACCATTTGATGGATTCAAAGCAATGTAGCATTCAATCAATCGTATCAACAGATTGGTGAGTCCAGTCTTCTCCTATTTGATTAACCCTATGTTGAATTATAATCTCCCCTTTCACACATTAAGACCTAGCTAACTAGAAAACAATAATCATTCAAGCATTCTCCTTTTTAAGTGGGTTAGCTTCTCCTTTTTCCTATTTTCCCAGCCTCAAATTCTATGTTCATAGGCTGTCTGCCATGGAATTCTCATGAGGCCAATACACCAAACACTTGTCCTTGTTTCCAATAACTTTGTCGTGTTTCAGACCAAAAAAAACGTGTAGACCGGCTCACATAATCTACATTCTAAGCTTCTATTCACATTCATGAACTAGTTTAGCTCCCTTAAAGCATTTTCTAGAAGGAAAAAAATGAATTAGTGCCCCTTAGTTGTATCCATTAGATAATATAATTATATGTATAAAAACTTAGTGGTTGGGGAAGGGGTTTATGCTTTTTTTATTTCCTTTTTCATGAATAATTAAATATCTTCATTCCACTTTCAATGATTGAAACCCAAGGAGTATGCATTAATCTTTAAGTTTTAATATATTTTAAAAAAATAAACTTAAATGTGCTAAGTTAATAATTTATGCAAATAGACTTTACTATCAGCAAAAGATGACCCAATGTCCACATATTATTAATTTCTTGAATGTGAGATGAAGATTATTGCTTTCAAAATGGGTAGGAGAGTCAAGTCTTCTACAATAACTAAAATGCATTTTGGGGAATGAATTTATCAAATGAGAAAATCCTAAAAGAAAACTATAAATTTTGAGTCCCTTTGAATGGCATAGAAATCCCATTACATAAGGGCAGAACACATTAGTCGATCTTTGGTGATGTTTGTATCTATTTTTTTGTTCCGAGTCTTAGGCTGATAGGGGTGAGCGTTTGATCGAGTCGAGTCAAAAAAGTTCGAGTTATTCAAGTTGACGCGTCATATTTTACAACTCAAACTTTATTTGAAATTTTTCGATTCAAGTCGAGTTTATTGAAGTTCGAGTCGAATTTTTGAGTTCTTATATAAATTTAATTGTAATTATTTATCATGTTATGGTACAATTTGATTCCAATTTAAACGACATTCTCTAATCATATAAGATATACATATATATTTCTTCATATTTTTTCATATGTTGCATATATTTCTTTTTATTTTTCTATATCGGTATATATATATATATATTAGGAAAAATTGAGGTACTTAGCTCGAACTTAAAAATCAATCTGTTAAATATTAAAATTTTCGAGTTATTAGAATTTCCATTTTACAACTCAAACTTTATTTGAAATATTTTAGTCAAATTAAGACAAATTGAGTTTTTTTGCTTCAAGTTGAGTCAAAAATTACGATTTTTTTCGAGTCGAGTTGAATTTTACTTACCTCTATGGGTTGATTTATACATTTTCTTTGTATGATTCTGTTATGATCTCGAGACGCTAGTTTTTATTTTCAATGGTTATAAAAGTATATCTAGATTAGATATTTTTGTTTATTAGAACGTAAATTTTTAATATAATTTTAAATATATTTTTATTTAATAAAATTAACGAATTTCAATTAAAAATGGGTGCGAAGATAAATGGATGACATAAGCTAAGCTGTGAATTGAAACAGACAGATTAGCTAAGGTCATTACCTTACCTACTCAAAATGTCAATTTCACGCATTAATGCTTTCAATTTTTTGCGAGATAACAATGGGTGGACTTTCGTGCCTTCTTTTAACGTTGCTAATAGCACTATCATTGACGACCGAGCAAAGTCCCCGTCAATTATTATCAATAATTCCATTTCAATTCAATTCCAACTCTAACTCTACCAAACTTTTCCAGTAAAAAAAAATCATGATCATATTAAAACTATGTTTAATATAAGTTTGTTACATTAATAATTGCCTAAATTGGGTTAGGGCTGCTTATAATTTAGTTAGAATCCGCTTAAAACACGAAAACGTATTTATTTTTATATCTTTTTTGGACCACTAAATGAGAATAGATATTTTTTACTCTTTTACGGTTATGCCACACACTAAAAGACTAGGTTTATGGTTTAGGGTATAAGATTATGAAATTAAGGATAAGGTGTATTTTTTAAGGCTTAAGGGTTATTGTTTATGATTTAGAATTTAGGGTTAAGACTTAGAATTTAATTTTTTAGTGTTGGGGTATATGAAGGACACCGGAAAAAGACAGATGATTTAGAATTTAGGGTTAGGATTTAGAATTTATTTTTGTCCACTAAAACAAGATAAATGGGTGACTGTGATTGACTCTTTTTTTTGCACAAAAATCTTCTCGTCCCTTATTGTTATTTTAGTCATCCGTATATCTTCATCTAACAGTAAAAAAATTATAAAACATAAAAAAATTATATCGTGGGAGGAATCCTACATCTCAATAATTTGTACGTAATATTATTTTTTTACATTATATCATGTTTTGTTTTTTAAATTGAATCTACTAATTTTGTTAAACGATGGTATATCTGAAATTACAGTAAAAGTTCACAACTTAATAAACAAAACACCTAATCCAGATATATTCTTAGTAAATAAAATTAACATCTCGAGATCATAAGAAGACCATGCAAGGAAAATGTAAAAACCTAACCTAAAGACTCAAAACAAAATATGGATACAAACATCACTGTAGATCAACAACGAAATATAAAACCATCAACAAACAACATAAAAATACATATTACAATGAGCTACGTTGACAACAAGGTCATTACCACAACTTAATCGCGAAAAAAGAACGGTGAATGTAATCGCGTATTAAATCCAGTTCGAAAGTTCGAGACGGAGAGATCAGTAGCATAATGAAAATAGCGGCATCTTGATCAGCCGTGACGTCATCACATCCAACCCTAATAGAAAATCAAAACAAAAAAAAGAAAAGCGTGCCAAAAAAACAGAGAAAAATATACCAAAAGGTCAGATAAAATCGTACCACAATAGCATAATACATTATTAAAAACTAAAAAAATGAAACAAACGAAACGATAGATCTTGACGGTCGACGACCAATATTAAAATTAGTACTATTGGTGTTTGAAAAAAGAATAAAAGTGATTATTGTGCAGCTAGGATTATTTGAGAGAAAAAGAATGATAAATTAAGAGTACATTATATCATGTTTTGACTATTTATTTATTTATTTATTTATTTATTTGTTTGTTTGTTTTATACATATGGACAATTGAAAATAATAATTGGGAGACATTCCTAATTAGTAAATATAATCCATGGGAGGTTATACGCAAAAGGATCTTCTAGAAGTCCATCATTTTCGTTACCCTCAACCCCTCCCACACTCCAACAAAACAAATTATATATCTTTTTATATAAATATAAAAAAAATGGAAAGTAAGAACAAACAAACTTGTTTGTTGTTATTTGTTTAGCATAATGTACATGATTTTTAAGACTCTTGGATTCTTTCATTTATCCTTTTTAGGGGAGCCACAAAAATTAATCCAAAGCTTTCAAAGTTTCGATTTATACTACTTTTAATATTCTAGGTTTTTTATTTTTGTTTTTTTGGTGGACGAATGATATTTATATTAATTCATCTATGATCGATCAACTAATCCATATCAGGTATTGTAAAAAGGGTGATAACTTCTCAATCTATTTCACCTCATTTATAATGTCAAAATCCGAACTTTGATTTTAATTAAAGACTTAACATCTCATCCGCTACCCCAATAATTGTTACAATTATGTTTTTAATAGTATAAATGAACTTATTTGAACTTGAAAATGTTAAATTTTTAGATGTAGCATAATAAAGACTTGGTTTGTCTAAAATTCAATTTTTAAAGAAAAAAAAAACTTGTAGAGAAATTATTTTAATTATTATCATTCATCAACAAAAATTTTAAATTTAAAGTTCACAAATAGAGTTTCATCAACAAGTAAAGAAATATTACTAAATTATAAAATCAAAAGAGTTGCTATTTGAATGAGTATGATTGATTCTTTCATTTTTTTTCTCAATTTCTCCTAAAATGAAGTTTGTTGGAAATTAACACTTTCCTTTATTTTAAATAGTTTAAAGGTGATTACAATGTAGTATTTATTCATATATATTTTTAATCTTTTGACAATAAAAGTATACATTGTAGATAAAGTAATTTGAACCCGTGTCTCCTGCTTTTCTACTGAGACACTTATTAGGTTCGAAAATTAACACTTTCTAACGGTAATTAATTAGGTGGAATGACATTTTTTGGTAGAGCATGGTGGATTTTTTTTTTCTTGTATAATCACACGCATTTCTCCTAAATTACTTTATTTATGATTTTAAAATTTAAATTCCTAACATGACTTAAGAAATCTAACGCGATATCATATTAAACTAACTTATAACGGATAGCTTGGTGGACTTTAACATCTCTGTTGATAAACTACTTTTTTAACTTCATACTAATGTTAAAAATTTTCCAATTTCCACTCTTTTTTCCCATCATCAAAATCCACCGTTGAAACTCCTCCAGGATATTAAAATGGAATTACAAGTATTTGGCTATGGAATTTTAATATATACGATAGATGTAATTATATAAATTTCATATTTTACTTTATAAAAATTGAGAAGTTCGTCTTTTATTATAACTTGTCAGCATTTAATTCTCGTATTTAACAAAAATTAATAAATTAATCTAGTTGTTGGCAAACAGTAAACATACAAATTTATATAGATTGTATATAAATTACTAAATTTTTCATTTTAGTTGATTTCCTGCATATAAATCAATGAATTGCTTATTTTCAGGTCAATGATTGAATTGTAAGGTTTGACAATGTTACCTGATTAGATTTAAATATAATGACTAAATTTTAAGCTTTTATAAAATAAAAAGAACGAGATTCATAATTAGTATGATATAATAAGCGCCTTAGAGAAATTCCTTTGTCTCTAATCATGTCTCCTTTTACGTCTCACATTAAAAAATATTAAAAAATTAAATTTTAAACTCTAATTTTAAATTTCATATCTTAAACTTTAAACCCTAAAATACACCATACCCTTAATTTTATAAACTCTAACGGGCGAGAGTGATAATACCCTAAAAATGCAGGTCTAATTATTTTCAGGTCCTCTTAGTTTTAAAACTAGACAAATTAAGTCTTGATTGTCTGAGGGTTTTTTTTGGATAAATTGCCTTTTAGGATTCTCTTTTTTTTTTTTTTTTGTAGGATTCTCTTAATTTTGAAACTAGACAAATTAAGTATTGATTATCTGGGGGTGGGGGGTTGGATAAATTGCCGTTTAGGGTCTCTTAGTTTTGAAACTGGGCAGATTAAGCAATGACTCACAATATTTCAATTTAAATACTTTTTAAATCTCTCTTAAATTTATAATTAAGTAAATCAGACCATGATTTCCTGATTTAAAAAAATTTAAATGGATTGTTAATAATTAAAAAATAACTTTTATTTTATTAGTATTATTTATATTTGACCTCCTGAAATTTCATCATGCTCTATATATATTATCTTCTAACATTTCTGGCATTAAAATTTGTAAAATGCAAATAACCTAATAATTGAACTTGGTCCTAAGCCTTTGACTCAAAAGTGTTAGATCCTTAAATAATGTCAGATATTCGAATTCTAATATTGTGAATTGAAAAAGTTAGGTTGAGAAGAGTTACATTAGGCCTCTGCAAAACTCGATTCGAAATAGTTGGTAAATAGATTAGATACTGGCGGTTAAATTTTAAAAAAATAAATTCTAAATTGAAATATTGTTTTGAGTTATGGTTTTTTATCAAAATTTAAATATAAAATACTTCAATGTAAAAGAAAAAAAACAAATCAATTTTTTAATCTACACTAATTTCTTTTGAGTTTTGCACAGATCAAATCAAGTCAGTTACGTTATGAATTTGATTAAAATATATTAAAAGAAAATAACGGGAAAAAAAAAGAGAGACTTATTGCCCACGAAGTTTCATTTCCCTGAATAAAGAGAATCAAAACTTTCGGCAGTCAACTGTGTGGCTGACCATATTGCTTAGCCAAGGGATTATGCTCAAAGCTGTTGAAGGTGCCAATTCCGGAGCTTTGGAGGGCGCGGTTACTTATGAATTAGGCTATTTGTATTGAGCCTCTCTTTATGCAGTCAACCGGTTAACTTAACCAGTGATTTCCATGATAAATTTTATTTAAATTTTTTTGAATTTAATCCGTAAAATATATGTTATCAAAAGATTAAAAAATAAAAATAAAAATAAAAATTATTATTTTCGTTCCACTAAAAATGTTCAGTATTGACTTTTTTTAAGTCAAACTTTTTAAACTTTAACTATTCATTACTTTAAATGTATTATTGGTAAAAATATGAAAAAAAATATGTTTTAAAAATTTTATATCAAATAATTTAAAAATATATATTTTATAAAATTTAATTAATTTAAATATTTAAAATAATTGTGATTAAAGTTAAAATTTTTAACTTTTTAAAAATCAATATTGAACAAAATTAGTGAGACGAAAATAGTATATTATAATCGCTTTAAAACAATTAAAAAATTATTTATTTGTTAACAATAAAAACGTTAACCTTCTTTTTGTTTTATTGTCTACCCGACGTTAACTCTTGCTATCTTTTTCATAATGTCAATCAGTAAAGCTATTTCTCAGTTTCCGCTATAAATTAAAATAAGTCGTATATACTTTGGCCTTGTTTAGTGAACGTTTTAAACTAAAATTAAAAGTTTGACCATTTAAATTCGTTAATTTAGATATTTGATAAATATAAAATTATATAGCAGATTAAAGTCGGATTAGGGAGAATCTTCTCAAATTGAAAAAATTGTTAAAATGAATTTTTTGGATAGAAGATTTAACATAAGAGTTATAAAAATTATTTTATATACATTGGACCTGTTTAGTGAACGTTCTGAACTAAAATTAAAGGTTTAACCATTTAAATTCGTTAATTTAGATATTTGATAAATATAAGATTGTATAATAAATTAGGGTCGGATTAGGGAGAATCCTCTCAAATTGAAAAATGGTTAAAAGGAGTTTTTTGGTTTAGAGGATTTGACATAAGAGTTATAAAAATTATTTTATTCTTAAAAATACAAAAGTCTTAAAATAACCTAAATTTAACCCTTAGTTGCTCATCATAATTTTTTTTGAACATATTCTACCTAGAGGAGGGGAGATTGCTGCTACCGAGACTAGAATCCAGGACCTAGGAGAAGGAATTAAATGTCAACATAAATTTTTAATCATCTGCACCAAATTATGTTGACGCCGATCATCATTTTTAAATAATCATTTTCCTTCCTAAATGCATATATTTCAAATATAATTTAAATTTAATAACTAAACAAATTATATTAAAAATACAATTATATAAATACAAATTACTTTATAAATCCTTCAAATATGTTTAACAATGTTATATTTAAAAATTAATTTTTATAGTATAATTAATATCAATAGATATCAATTATTAATAACTAATAAACTATTAAAAATATTAAATATAATCAGTTAATTTTATCAAATTCTTTTATACAACTAATGAATTCAATCAATTAGTAAAATCAGTTAATACAATCAGCTATGTAATATATTATTAATTATTAGCTAGTTATCAAATAAGACCTTCGTAGCATTAATATTTTAAAAATTCAATTATTAATATAATTTTAATTAATTTAATTTGTTTATCATATTAATTCAAAATAATGATTTTATTAATATGTATTTAATAATTAAATTTTTTAATAAAAAAGATCTTAAAATATTAATAAAATATAAAATTGGGTAAAACTCATGTAATTTAATGAAAGGGTAAAATATTTAAACTATCACTTAACTTTATTTTCGGACATATTTTAGTCACTAAACTTTTAAAATGATCAATTTACTCACTAAATTTTATTTTTTGACTTATTTTGATCACTCTAAATTATTTTATTAATATTTTAATACGACATAGTATATTTTATTATTATTAAATATAAAAAATAATTTAAAATAAAAAATAAATTATATTTTGTTTATTATTAAATACAAAAATAATTTAAAAAATAAAATTAAAAATAAAACTCCAAATCATATCTAATCCCCAACTCACAAACCCTTCACCTCCACCGGTCACAACCATCATCAACCCAATTCTTTTCACCTTCACCGACAACTCCAACTTCACCAACAATTCTTCAATTGCCGAACAATCATTGGTGCAAAGAATAACAAGAAAAGAAAGAAATTGAGATAGATAGAAATTAGGAATTAGGGATTAGGGATTTGAGCAAGAACTTTTTTCCAGGTGAGTGGCTGCTTTTTAGGATGATAATTGGTTGTTCGTTTGAGTAATTACCCTTAACAAAAACCCCTAATTCCTATTCATGTCCCTCCATTAACCAAAGCTGATAAGCTTCATTAACTAAACCGGGCTATCTAGCCCTAATTTCTATTGAAGAATAAAGTTTTAGTGAAGGAGAATTTAGAGCTGGGTTTGCAGTGAAGCTTAGAGACTATTGCTTGTGCAAACAGGGGTTGATTTATAGAGAAGAAGGTGACAGTGGAGGTGGAGGGGAGATGAGAGAAGTTTGAATTTTATTTTTGTATTTAATAATAAATAAAATAACAATTTATTTTTATTTTAAATTATTTTTTATATTTAATAATAATAAAATATGTTACAGTATATTAAAATATTAATAAAATAATTTAGAGTGATTAAAATAATTAAAAATAAAATTTAATGAATAAATTAATTATTTTAAAATTTTAATAATTAAAATAAATCAAAAGGTAAAATTAAGTGATAATTTAGGTAACCTAATAAAATGATATGTGCAATACGAGGACGAAAGTGAAGGAATAGGCAGTGGCCTTGGCCCTTCCAAAATAGCAAAATTGTCTTATAAATCCTTTAAATTTATAAATTTATAAATCAATGATAATTCTTTCACACGTAATGCAACATATAAATAAATAAATCTCCTTTGGTCCCTGCAAATACAAGTCCATTCTTCCTTTTAAATTTCCTTTGTATTTTTTCTTCTCGTTTCTATCAGATTCCTCCGCGTTTCCTTTGCTTATCTTCATATTCAACTTTTTTCTGTTTCCTTTTTTTTTAAATGAACTAAAACCTTAATTCCTATAAATTCAAGTTTAAGCAGGCACAGCAAGTAGTTGTTGGCTCAATGAGAGACGACGTCTCTTTACCGACGCACGAGAGGCGATGGGCATCGGACACCGTTCTCGCCAAAATCACACACAGTTCAACAACTTCGCCGGGGAGCGAGTACATGTCGGCCGAGGAGTTCGTCGAGGTCACCATCGATCTCCAAGATGACGATACCATCATCCTCCGAAGTGTCGAGCCGGCCACCGCAATCCACGTCGATGAAGGTTCCGAGACTCCGGCCTCCGCTTCACGATCACCGACGATCAAGCGGAGCTCATCCAATAGATTCAGACAGTTTTCACAAGAACTAAAAGCCGAGGCAGTGGCCAAAGCCAGGCAGTTCTCACAGGAGTTGAAAGCCGAGCTACGGAAGTTCTCATGGGGACACGGACACTCATCTCAGACTATAAACGGATTCGACTCGGCTTTAGCCGCTCGAGCTCTAAGAAAGCAGCGAGCTCAGCTCGACCGGACTCGCTCCGGCGCTTCGAAAGCACTTCGCGGATTAAGATTTATCAGCAACAATAAAACCAATGCATGGGAAGAAGTTCAAAACAATTTCAACAAACTCGCGAAAGACGGCTTTCTCTTTCGCTCCGATTTCGCACAATGCATAGGTTAGCCATTTCATCATCACATTTCTTTTTCAAATCCATTTTTAAACGCTTCGATTTCAATCTATTTTCTATCTGATTTTCGTAATCGTTTACTGTTCTTTAAGGAATGAAGGATTCGAAGGAATTTGCACTGGAGATGTTCGATGCATTGAGTAGACGAAGGAGATTAAAAGTTGAGAAAATTTGCAGAGATGAACTCTATGAATATTGGTCTCAAATCACCGATCAAAGCTTTGATTCTCGCCTCCAGATCTTCTTCGACATGTACGCATTATTATATTGTTCTATAATTAGTAATACTAATTTTTAATTAATTTCTTTTAATTACTCTATTTTAAAATTAAATTTTCATACTCTCAACTTCTTCTCTAATCTCATATTATATGATTGATATGTGAATTATGTTTCAGGGTGGACAAGAACGATGATGGTAGAATCACTGAGGCTGAAGTAAAAGAGGTTATTATTATTATGATAATCCAAATTTTTAATGAAATTGGATTAGGCAGCCACTTCAAACTAATTTTTAATAACATTTCCCCTACCACTAAAATTACTAGTATTATTTTTCTTCAAAATGAAAATTGAAAGGCCGCCCTTTCATCTTCATGGAGAAATAATTTAATGTTTATAGAAAAAAAAAACTTGTTAACAGGGTGTCATTTGGTTTATTATAATCAACGTTAGGCAGGTATTGAATGACCTTAAATCGCAAGAAACTCTTACACTAACTACTACCATATTAATTAATTCAAATTAAAGAAATGAGAAAAAAGATACGATTTCAATCGATAATTAGATTGATTCTTTTCTATTCAATGTTTGGCCTCTATTTTCTCTCCCGAATTTTGGTCATTTTACTAATAAAATCTTAGTGTGGTTGGTGAGGGCATTTTGGTCTATATATAATTAATTTTATTCTCCTCCTGATTATACAGATTGTCATGCTAAGTGCTTCAGCTAACAAGCTATCGAGATTGAAGGAGCAGGCGGAAGAATATGCAGCTTTGATCATGGAAGAGTTAGACCCTGAAAGGCTTGGATATATCGAGGTGGGTCCATTATTTATATGAACTTTCCATGATCAACTACTTCTATGTTTTATGCATGATTTTTTTACCTCTTAATATTATTTAATATTCAAAGGTATCAAGATAAAGGATGTTCTAGATTTCAACCGAAAAAAGGGTGTTCCATAATTTAAAATTTCTAGTTGAGGAAAAATTATAATGTACAGTGAGATTTCATTTTCAGATTAGGTTTCAAACTAATAAATAAGTTTCGGTAAGATGTCCAGTTGAGCAGCATTGACAATATTATTAAGAAAAATATGAAATTAGTAGATAGGATTTGTTCTTCCAAAGTCTATTGGTAGGCGAAAAATGATCAAATCTTCCAACAATCGGGTTCTGGTTTTGTTCAACCGTGACCAAGAATAGCCTTTACTAGAGACAGCTCAACTTAACCTATGTTGGTAAACAGTAATTACATTTGAGGTCGTTGAACCGTTTTAGTACTTCTTTTTCTGAATCATATAACTTTAGCTCTATAGGAAGAAAAATAAATTGGATTTGCATGATTATCCGTATGATAATTAAGGCTTTATAGTATTATAATCAACTTGGCAGGTCACTATCGGGCAATGGCATCTTGGCTTGAATTTTATTTTATTTTTCGTTATTTCATATCTTGTAAATTTGATTTTTTTTCCTTTTGTTTTGCTTGTCAAAGTTGTTGAGATTAAGTTATATTGAGCAAAGGGTATTGTCGTTAATTGGTCCTAGATATTTAAAGGGGTCCTGACCAACTCCATCCCAAGATTAACCGTTTTGAACTCAGTGGTCCTGCTAAATGGCAGACCTGACATTTGGGTTCCCATGTGAGTTTTGCATTCTGTTTTTTCCCTTCTCCAAAACGCGTCCTCTTCACTCATTCACGCATGCAACCGTCCTCCATTCTGCATCACTCATAGTGTGACCAGTTGACAGAATCAAAGATAATTTTGTCCTTTTTCATGACTAGAAACTTTCCTTATCATTTAATATTTCCTTTGACATAACACCATGATTTGGTGGATGATGATGACTGGTGAAAATGATGCAGCTATGGCAACTGGAGACACTTCTCTTGCAAAAGGACACGTATCTGAGTTACAGTCAAGCCCTAAGCTACACAAGCCAGGCCCTCAGCCAAAACTTACAAGGATTAAGAAAAAGAAGCAGAATCAGAAGAATGAGCAATAAACTTATGTACTATCTAGAAGGAAATTGGAAGAAAATATGGGTCGTAGCATTGTGGACCATGATTATGATAGGACTCTTTACTTGGAAATTCTTTCAGTACAAACAGAAGAGTGCTTTCAAAGTTATGGGTTATTGTCTCCTCACAGCCAAAGGAGCAGCTGAGACCCTGAAGTTTAACATGGCTCTTATCCTCATGCCTGTGTGCAGAAACATCATTACTTGGCTCAGGTCCACAAAGCTGGGTCTAGTCATACCTTTTGACGACAACATCAACTTTCACACGGTATGTAGTTTACCAACTGCTCTATTTTTCTCTACTTCTACATCTTTAGCTTATCTTTTACGTTTATCGTCTGGGTCCCGGATAAGTTGATGGTAGAAGTCAACATGATGGGTTGATTTAAGCCATGAATTACAATTATAGGTCTTTACGTGATAAAATCGCTTTGAGCTTAAAACAGTGACGATATGACTATTTGTTGGGGTAGGGGTAGGGGTAGGGGCAGTGGACTTTGCACGTTCACGCAGCAAAAGTTGACATCTAAACAGATTTATTTTTAATGGTTGAAGACACCAGGATTCCATACATGAAACTAAAAAACTTGGTGTTTTAATATTTTTTGTGCGGTGAAATATACCGAAGATTTTTTTTTAAATTTTTACAATAATTTGTTGGAATTTGTTTTTTTTAATATCTTAATAACTTTAGGTGGAAACGGAAATTTTTCAAGCAGCTTAGTGTCAGGGTTTAAGAATTTGATTTATAGATTAAAGTTTAGGGGTTTAAGTATATAAATTTAGAATTTAAGCTTTATAATTAGAATTTAGAGTTTAGAGGTTAGGGTAATATGATTAGGGACGTAGTTTTAACATATAAATTCTAAATTTTAATCTTAAACCCTAAATTCTAACCACACCCTAAATTTAAAATTCGTACATTTAAACCTCTGAACATTAAACCCTAAAAAGAGCCCCTAAATCCCAAAGTTTTTACAAGTACTTAGGCACGAAATAATTACCCTATTTTTTTTTATCAATTTTCTAAGTCAAGTAAATATACCCAGATGTTCGGTTTGGCCCAATGAATATAAGGCTGGTAAAGTTAGCTAGTGGATATAGGAGCCAATTCAAACATTTGCAAATAAGGCCCAAAACAAAGCAAAATTGATGCATTCCATAATAACATTGAAGTTTGATAGTTGTCGATTCCCATACAATTAGATCATTTTTGACTCTCTCATCATATGCAGACAATAGCTGCAGCAATTGTAATTGGAGTCATTCTCCATGTCGGTAACCATCTCGCCTGTGATTTTCCGAGGCTTATCGATTCTTCTAATGATAAGTATAAAAAGTACCTAAGCCATGACTTTGGAAGTCATAAGCCAACGTACTTAGACCTGGTAAAAGGGACTGAAGGAGTGACTGGAATTCTAATGGTTATCTTCATGGCCATTGCATTTACACTGGCAACGAGATGGTTTCGGCGGAACCTGATTAAACTTCCCAAGCCCTTTGATAGAATCACTGGCTTCAATGCCTTCTGGTACTCACATCACCTGTTTGTCATTGTCTACGCCTTGCTCATCATCCATGGCGAATTCCTTTATCTCGTGCACATATGGTACCGTAAGACGGTATATATTTAAACCTTCTTCTCTCAAGTTTTTGCAGAAATTCTAACAGCAGGATTTTATTTTATTTATCTATAACTGTAGTTTCAGCCTTGAGGTTAAGGTATCGAATTGCATGTTGCAGACTTGGATGTACCTAGCAGTTCCAGTTTTGTTATATGCTGGAGAAAGGACCCTGAGATTTTTTCGTTCTGGTTCCTATACTGTCCGGCTTTTGAAGGTAAGCACAACTCTGTCGCTTTATAAACAAGAAGTTCCGTAAGTAACCAGAATTTGCTCAAAGAATTTTCAAGTGAGGCTGGTCAGTTCACAAGATTAGCTTCTCTGTTATCCATTTCCCACGAACCCTGAATTTAGGTCTGAATGAGGATGCTGTGTATTTTGAATCTTTGATTAGCCATCTTCTTGTAACTTTGCATTCTCGATATACAGGTTGCAATTTATCCGGGAGGTGTTCTCACGTTACAAATGTCTAAGCCGCCGCAATTTCGGTACAAGAGCGGACAGTACATGTTTGTCCAATGCCCTGCTGTCTCTCCATTTGAATGGTAAGTAAAAAAATACAAAAGCATATATAATGTATTACAATGATTTCAGCTGTTTCACTTTGCTACTAAATTGTTTTGAGAAATTCCAGAATAATATTTTGGATGTAAGTACACAATAGAAGAAAATGAAAATGGACACAGACCAATTCGATTTGCTGTCCACAATAGCCTTTTATGATGAATCGAACCTGGTTAACGTATTTGATTGCTAGTTTTCTTGTGAACTCATGAGCATTTCCTTTTGTGAACCAGGCATCCTTTTTCCATCACCTCTGCTCCTGGTGATGAATACCTTAGTGTACATATCCGTCAGCTAGGTGACTGGACCCAAGAGCTCAAACGGTTGTTCTCGGAGGTTTGTGAACCTCCTGTAGCTGGGAAAAGTGGGCTTCTCAGGGCTGATGAGACAACTAAGAAAAGGTAACATCTATTTGGCGTCAATTAATACATTCAAAATTCTCTTTTCTAGAAGCATTTAGTCTGTTAATTCCATAATCCATGATATTCTTGTCCGAAAAACAGTTTGCCAAAGCTGTTAATTGATGGACCGTATGGTGCACCGGCACAAGACTATAGAAAGTATGATGTCCTGTTGCTTGTGGGTCTTGGAATTGGTGCAACTCCATTCATCAGCATCTTAAAAGACCTGCTTAACAACATTGTCAAAATGGAGGAGCAGGCAGTAAGTAACTTGTGCCAAGTTAAATGAATCTGTTATTCTTGGTCTTTTGTTATAAGATTTACAGTGAAACTATTTTTCATTTTCAGGATTTGGTCTCAGATACCAGTAGGACATCTGACTTAAGTGTCGAGAGCAACGATTCAACCGCCCCAAACAAAGTTTCACGGAAGAAGACTCTTAAGACGACCAATGCTTACTTTTATTGGGTAACCAGGGAGCAAGGTTCATTTGATTGGTTCAAAGGGGTCATGAATGAAGTTGCAGAACTTGATCAAAGGGTAAATGAACTAATCATTGAAATGCCTTGACTCTTAAGTTCGTGTTACTAACTTGTCCCTTTGGACAGCAGGGTGTCATTGAAATGCACAACTATTTGACGAGCGTGTACGAGGAAGGCGATGCGCGCTCCGCTCTCATCACAATGGTCCAAGCACTAAATCATGCCAAGAATGGAGTTGACATCGTTTCGGGAACCAGGGTAAGACCCTTTTCTGGCTCTCATTTTCATTCTCTCAACATATTATTATTGTCACGGGCATTACTCTCTAAAATGATCAGGTGCGGACCCATTTTGCAAGGCCTAAATGGAAGAAAGTTCTGTCTAAACTAAGTTCCAAGCATTGCAACGCAAGGATAGGTGAGTGTCTGAACAACCCCCAACACACACACAATTCTATTTAAGCAAATGAAAAATGGCAGTCTTCTGTTTATTCTAATACTATGGTGCGGTGGAGCAGGGGTGTTTTACTGCGGGGCACCGGTTTTGGCAAAAGAGCTGAGCAAATTGTGCCAGGAGTTGAACCAGAAAGGTTCCACTAAATTTGAATTCCACAAGGAGCATTTCTAGGAGAAGTATACGAGGGGGGTAAATAGCAGCCAGCCAGCTTCATCATCCATAGCCCTAACTCCTTTGTTTACCTAGACAAGTATAAGATTTTTTGCAATAATAAGCCCAGAAAACAGGAGCCACTGTACAGCCATAGGTCTCTCTACCTCTATCGTTGAATGCCCTCAAAAAGAGACTGAAAAATAGAAAAGAAGAAACCGTGGTTTGGGAAATTAAATTCAATGGCGTGGCCAGCAACAAGTTACATTTGAATTCTACATAGGTGGAGAGGTTGATTTTAGACTTGAGAGGCTGTGCAGGGCTAGCCCGACATGAGTTATATATATATAGGTGGGATTGGAAGAGGGATAGGGTTTTTTTCTTCTTTATTTTTATAATTTTCATGTAAAAAATGACGGAGATAATGACGATGATAATTTAGTAACAGAATGTTTAATAAAAAAAAATGATGCATAATCGACGTGCATCACAAAGTGAAACTAATTCACATAGATATTGGTATATTTTTCTCATATTTTTATATGTATTTTACGGTTTATATTTAAGATACGAGATTGTCATTTTTAAGATTTAAACTCACATCTTTTCTTTGAGAGTATAATATGCCTTATCAGTATACATAATACTTATTGATATATTTTTTTCTCATTTTTATTGAATATGCCGATAGTAATATTATATTTCTATTATGCTCAATACATAATTACTATTTTAAGTTTATTCAAATATAATATTATTTAATCTATTTATCACCTCCCTCATCTCAAAAAAAAAAAAATCACCTCCCTTAGCTGAAAATTAGACCCAAACCGGAAAAAAATGTCCTGTAAAATCGAAAATCTCGAATTAAAACTATGGGGGAATTTTTTTTTTAATCACGAACAGAAAACAAATATAAAAAATATGGGGGGAATATGCAAAAGCACACGTTTGCTAAATCAAACAAAATATTTGATGTTCTCAACGAGAAGTGTCACGTACAACAAAAATATATTTTGTGAATCACGTATAGAATATATCTTTATTGAATGTGGCACCTCTAATTAGAGGAGTAAATGAACAGATTAAGTTAAATAAATGATTATAAATAAAAAAATTGTTCGTTTAATAAACGAATATGAACATATATATTTTGTTTGTTTATGTTCATGAACAAGCTTATTTATAACCCGTTTGTATATTAATGGTATTTTCTTATAAAAATATTAAATAACATCTCCCTTTATTTTATATTTGAAGTTCAACTCATAAATCTATGAAACTTATATTATATAAGCAATCATAATGGATAATTTGAAAAAACCAAGTTATGAGTATTGTGCTCTAAATGCTTTACTCCATTGAAACAAACAATAATATAAAAAAGAAGAAAAGAATATGTTCGTGAGCTTTAAACGAATCAAACATGAACATACCAAATAATAAACAAACAAAGTTCGAACATGATATTAAAAATTTATATAAATACGAATCGAACATGAATAACATTAAAAAATAAACAAACAAACATGAAAATAACCTTATTCGTTTAAATTCGATTGATTTACATCCTTATTTCCGGTGAATGAGTGCATTTCAATAATTTTTTTTTTGATAAAAGTAAAAAAATTATACAAGAAATATTATCGGTGCTTCATTAAACACCCTAAATTTAGTCAGAGAAAAAAAATACATCGATAGCATCCGATAATTATCAAGAAACATCCTTTAGCAAAAGATCACTAATACCTGTCGGAGAGCTGAAATGAACAACCTCGAAACTATTGGTCGGTGCAAGCATTGTTAGAGCATCAGCTACTCTATTTCCTTTTCGTTTGTGAAATTAAAGTTAAAAAAGTTTTGATATCCACATCAAGGAAACTTAAAAAGAAATTTGTGTGATTAAGGAGGGTTTTGACAACACAAAAGTTTGCTACTCGGTAATGCTTTAATCTATCTTTTTATTCCCTTTCCAACAAATAAACCCATTAGCAAAACTGTAAATGTATTTTTTTTCTCAAATTCGTCTATTAGTCCCAACATTATATGTAAGTTATGAATTTAATCCATGTACTTTTCAAGTTTTAAAATTTCAGTCCTGATTCTTATAATAGTTGTTAAATTGTTGAGTCAAGTTATGCTATTAGTTCACGTATTATATATAAGTTGTAGATTTAGTTCATGTTCCCCAATTTTACTTTTAAATCATATAATTTAGTCCTAGTATCTATCTATTGTTTGAGTCTAGACTAAAATTTAAAAAATTGAAAAGCATGGAGTGTTAAAACCGATATATAACTTATATGAAATTTAATCTAGAATTTGTCATGTCAAATCATTAAGAATAAAATACGATAAAGAAGCATACGTGAATCTATATTGCTGAGGAGTTATCCTATAATTTTAACTTCAATGAAATAAATCGTCCCTGGTTTTTTATTGTATAGAGTATGATAACCGATGATGTTTGAAAGTTGTAAACATAGTGAATTATTAATAAGAAGAAAGGGCACTCTTTTCCTCGTTCCAATGCTTGAATTCGACCTTATGAATTTAGGTACGAATGGGATTTTTAATAAAGCCTAATTTTTATTAAAAAAACAAATCTTCTCTAGTTGCATTACTTTTTGATTGGAGAGAGAAAAATGCAAAATAACCTATTTATGAGGGAGCACTATCTCTTTATGTAACCTATTATTAAAACAAATTTTTGGTATTCATAATTTGACTCTCATCAAATTAATTATAAATAAAATTTATGATACATACACATAACTTCTATGACACTTTAATATATATAACATAATTAATCACTTAATTTTGTATTATATTTTATAATAACAATACAAAATATACAAATGTGTTCACGATTGAGGATTTTAGTCTAATATAAAAAATAAAAGTTAATATAAAAACTAAATCTACAACTTATACATATATATAAAACTAACGATAAAATGTATAACTTTTTAGTTAAAAACAATCATAATTATAATTACAATTACAATTACGTATCTAAATATCGACAATAGGAACATAAAGAGTGCTTATAATGGTAAAAAGTGATGTGTTTCACTTAGATAAGTTCTGAACATTTTAGTCTATAAATATTGTACGTGAATTTATTTAGATTAAAAATTAAACATAAATACTACTTTAGACTTGAATGAAATTAAAATATAAATATCGGCGATAAAAATAAGTCGATTGGTATGACATGTTACAAACATCCGACTCGGCCAAAACACAAGTGTAAACTTTTAAAAGTTGCTAAAAAAGGCCGTCGCTAAACCAAGACTGAGTCAACGCGGTTGTTCGAGAACCCTAGCCCTGAATTTCACACATATAAATACACTGTCATCGTGTTTATAGCTCGTACGAAAACTTACAGGAGCAGAAAACCAGTTCTAAATCTTCGATTCTTGATTATAAAAAAAAAAGACAATTTTTTAACGATCTCAAGATTCTGAACCCTTCTTCTTTTTCCTTCTAGAAAAAACAATATGCACCCAGATCACCAAGCGGCGCCACTGGCACCGGTTCAGGATTATCCGAGAAGCGACGCCGAGTTCGGGGGGATGAAACCCAAAGCTTCACGCCGGGAAGAAAAAAGCAGTAAATTTATTGTTTACGTTCTGCTTATCACGGTCATCCAAGGAACCGTTCTCTTGGTTTTCGGCAGCATCTTTTTACGCCCCAGAACCCCTGGTTTCGAGTTCGGATCAGTAAGGGTTCGGAATCTCACGTACACGACTAATTCATCGTCTCCGTCGTTCAACTTCACACTGTCAATGTCGGTCGCCGTAAAAAACACCAATTTCGGAGACTTCCGGTTCGACAACACGACAGGGACTGTCTGGTGTGGTCTGGTAATCGTCGGAGAGTTTAAACTACCCACCGGGAGAGCTCCGGCTAGGGAAACAGAGAGGTTGAACGTTTCAGTTGACGTGAGCTCACTTCGGGTACCCAATACCACGAGCTTGAGCAGTAATATAAGTTCGGGGCTTTTAGAGCTGAGCAGCCATGTTAGATTGAGTGGAAAACTTAATATTATGAACATTATGAAGAGAAGAAGACACCCTGAGTTGAACTGCTTCATGAAACTCAATTTCACAGGGAGTTCCGTACATGATTTAAGATGCGACTAAGGGCGCAGAACATTTTTTTTAAAGAAATATAATTTAGAATTCCCTTAACGAAAGATATTTATATTATATTATTTTGTGAATATAATATTTTTATTTAATAAAAATAAATAAATGTTTAAATTACTATTCATTTGTTTGATTAGCAATAATATTACTTGTTTGTGTTATGAATGGCGGCTGTTTCATGTGTCGGTCGGAGTGAATCAACTTGGTAAATGGAGACGAAGTTCAATGGCGTGAGGAGACGGTAAATGGGGCGGCCGTCGCTGTTGAATGAAACGAGTAACCTAACGTCGTGACCTTTGATTTGATATTATATTGGGAAGACTTTGTGTCCTCCGGCTCCATTCATGTTGCTTTCACCATTAATATAGAGTGCCTGTTGGAGATCAGCTTTATTGTTTACATTTGGCTTAGTGGGCAAAAGATCTCTAAATTATAGATTTTTTTTAATAGGTGTCTAAAATATTTTTTTTAGCTTAAATAGATGACTAATGTTTTTACAATTATTATTTCAAGTGTCATGCCGTTAACGTCCGTTTAAAATTTTCGTTAGTCAATAAAAACATGACATGTGACATGCTTTGTTTTATTTTTAAAAAATCATAATTTTCAAAAATACCCTAAAATTCTAAAATAATCCCCAAATTCTTATTCTAGTCGTTGCCGCTGTCAATCACCGACGGCATGCCCATCACTTTCGTCATCGGACCACATGATTATTCCCCCTTCCCCGCGTCATCGAAAGACGACAGCCGATTTGTTTAACGTCAAAACAAAGCCAAACGATGAGAGGAAAAAAAACAAACGATGGGGGCTAACGACGGGCGATCAGACAACCAACGGCGTGCGGGTCTTGCAGTGAGAAAAACAAATTTTATTCCGTCATCGACATCATGATGAACGACAACGACAGTGGCAAAATTTGGGGATCTAGGGATTTAGGGGTTATTTTATGAATTTTAAAAATTTAGGAATTTTTTAAAAATTAAGTTAAAAAAATTAAAATAAAAGACACGTGTCATGTTTTGATTGGTTAAATGAATCTTTTTAAACAGCTGTTAACGACCAGCCACCTAAAATAATAACTGAAAATGTTAAACACTTACTTGGGCCAAAAAAATACTTTAAACATTTATAATATATATATATATATATATATAATTTAGGCACTTTTTATCTATTAAGCCTTTAGATTTCAACCTTTGGTCGACACCCGAAACTTCCTTTTGTGGAGCCAAGTTTACAAATTCCTATGTATCCCAAGAATGAGACGGGAATAGCCGAATAGGAGAAGAATGCAATTTCCGACCATGAATATGGACTTTATTAGCTTCATCTAAAAGGTAAAAGTCCTTGTGTTTAGACTTCACCCACAAATTCCTTTTCCTTTACATTTGATATGTCATATCATATATTTCTTAAGCGATCAAATTCTATCACCATCTCCTCCGTTATAAATAAGTTATGGATTGAAGTTTAATTTTTGTTCAAAAATATTTTTAGAGTAAAAAAGTATTTTTAGTACAAGTAATTAAGGGTGGACATTCAATCGAGTCGAATTAAATTTTTTTGAGTTAATCGAGATGAAAAGTCATATTTTACAACTCAAATTTTATTTTGTTAACATAAAATATAACCAGTAGATTGTGAACTTCGCTCAATTCGCCCCACCCTCGACAATTAGCTTATCAGTCTTTGCTGTTATGGGAAAATTATTAGATTTGTCTAACTCACTACGCCATTCATAGTCTCATCCAATAATATTTTTTCATGTCATTTTTTTCAAGGTGAATCTTCACTTATTTCTTGCATGTAACCAAAGAGTGCATAGTTACTTAAAAATTATACTAAAATAAGTAAATATTATTAAATGGGTCATGAGTGACTTGATGAGCTAGGCAAATCTAACAATTTCTCGTTGTTATGGTATACTCACACTTGGTCGAATCCAAATACCTCGCCAGAATTATATATTTTATTTATCGGAGTTATTTATAATCCTCATTTATAGTGTTCATATATAATCTTATAAGACATATCATATCATAAACCTATTTAAAAACGAACTACAAAAGTAAGACATTTATACGACAGTCCATTTCCCTACATCTCTCCTATTGAAATTTGTTATAAACTATTAATATATTCAATTTTATTTTAAATTTATAATACTCGTAGAATAAAGTAGTAAGATAACATAACAAGAGTGTTTCTTTAATTCACGTTTTCGATTATGATTTACCCGAAAACCGTTTAACACAAATTTCAAGAGTGATGGAACGCATATTTTGTTGAATTGTGTCATGCATATGGTAGATTATACGGTCAAAAATCATCTATTTTTTTGTGTATTTTTTATGCCGCATCATTAAAAAATTAAAATTAAAATTTGAATTTTAAATTTTAAAACTTAAACTTTAAATCTTATGCCATGAAAGGTACACCCTATATTTGATATTCTAAACTTTAACCTTAAACACTAAACTTAATTTTTTTAATGATAGTGTATAAGTAGGAACACCGAAAAATAACAGACGATGTCTACTCATGATATTAATGACAACATAATTAGGAAAACAAAAAAGAGAAATTAAAGAAAAATGCGCAATTTCCTAAAGTTTTACTCATAGAAGCTTCTTGACTTGAATGATCCCATAGCATGTGACGTGTTAGTCACGTTAGAATTTCTTAACCAACGGGTCAAAGGCAGAGTAGACTACACTAATCAGAAAGGAGACGTATGAACTGGGAAGCTTGCCAACGCGTTTGAAGTTGAACCCTGAATATACGGTACGATACAGCAACGAGACAATTCAATACGAATCTCAATCATGCTTAATTTCTTCAAATTCTGTATATATATATATATATGTGTGTGTGTGTGTGTGTGTGTGTGTGTGTATCGCCAAGTACCAGAGTCACAGATACCATAACTTAGGCAACGGCAGTGGCAGAGCAAGAGCAGGTCAAGCCCTTTGCCCCAGTCACCTTCGGAGCTCGCAGCAGCGACAGCGATGAAGCCTTCTCTACCGAACCGCAGTCGAAAAAGAGAACATCTATCCTGTGCATCGGCGGTATCGCCGCACTCTTTTTAGTCCTTGCTGTCACTGTTTTAACCCTGTGTTTCACTGTTTTTCACATACAGGATCCCACGATCAGGCTGAATTCTATGACAATCCAGAGCTTGGATATTTCGCCGAAGGGGATTCTAAGGACTGATGTGAACGTACAACTTTTAGTTGATGTTTCGATTAAGAACCCCAACGCGGCGAGCTTCAAATTCAACAACGGAACGGTGATGGTTTACTATGGTGGCAGGGTGGTGGGGGAGGGCAGCCATTTCCAAGGAAAGGCTAAGGCTAGGCGTACACTGAGGAGGAATGTAACGGTGGAAATAGACCCCAAGAAATTCCTGACTGATCCGGGGTTTGTGGCGGATATTATCGGTTCAAAGGGACTGAACATAAGCAGTTACACCAGAATCTCAGGCCGGATTAATGTTATGAACTTTATCAAGAGAAAAGTTTTGGTGAAATTCAATTATTCCACCACTTTTAGACTCTCCCCCTCCAGCGGAGGCTTGCATGGAGACAAGTGCAAGCCAGAACTCGATTTCTCAATATAATGTACGTATGTATGTATGCATGCATGCATGTATGGTAATAGTTAGTACTTCATTATTATCGCATCAAGTAAATGTTAGTACTTCATGCAATTTTGAGAATGCAAGTGGCTAAGATTTTACCCTTAAACTTTGAGTAAAGTTTATTATGACTCTTGTTGTCAGGCCTAAATGTTTATATTAATCTATCCTTTGTTGAAAGTCTATCCATAATAAAGTCTATTTTTTGTGATAGTTTGTTGATGTACTAAGAACTCGCAGCAGAAAAAAATGCTTAATACGTTTAGCTTTCTGGTTAAAGTTTATCTTTGTTGAATTTTCATTTGGAACACGAAACAAATTTTCTTATGAATGATTGTGTTTAATGTTATCTTTTACGCTTTTTATTTTTTAATGTTTTTATCTCTATAGATATTATAGTATGTTATACTTTACGATTCTTCTTTTCGATTAATAAAATTCAATTAAAATTCTTCGTTCAAAAAACCTATAATAACATACTTTAGAAATATATTTAAAAAAAATCATATTTAATTTTGTCACGACACCTTGTTTCTACTCTCTTTTATCTTGCTCCAGAGAAATAGAATCGAGAACTTAGTTGTATCAGTTAACAAATTACTCAGTTAATTGGCTTTTTAACTCTCGTTTTAAATATTTTCAGACTTCAACTAATATTCCATTGCATTCAAAATAGCTAAAAACTTCTCCTAAGTACAATTTGTTTAAAAAAAACAAAAATCAGTTTCATTAAAAATACGCGCATGAATTTTATCTAAAAAATTGCGTGCGTGAAACCAACCAACCACCAAGGGATGAAAATTGTTTGCACTTATCTATTTTTCATTTCGCGTCCCATTTTAAAATAGTGAGTTTAGAATCTAAAATTTAAAGTTTAGAGTTTAAAATTTATGGTTAAAGTTTAAAAAATTAGAGGTAAAATATATTTTTAGGGTGCTCTTTTAACCTAATAGCACTCTCAAACTTGAAATCGTAAATTTTGCTTCAATTCACTTTAACTCTATTTACCGGTGGATTCTTTTATATATATATATAACGTCAAAAAATATCTAACATTTCTCTAAATAATTATTTTGGTCCTTATTTTTTTGAAGTAATTTAACTCCAAATGTTATATTTTTTTATTAAAATGATCTTTCCACGGATGAAAATTGTTAGTTAACTGGCAGTATACAACATAAAATGACTTGATAGAATGACACATCAGCATAAAAAATATTATATTGTATATAATTTTACAAAATTCTTTTTTAACTAGCGTGACATTCTTTTAAGTCAACATCTTTGTCTATATGACACATCTATGTCAGCATTCACTATTACGTAGGTTTGTCACGTCATTTCAAGTCATTTACCGTTAGTTGATTAATAATTTTCATCTGCATATAGGTCATTGTGACACAAATAAAACGTTGAAAGCTAAATAACTTTAAAATAATAATAAAAATTAAAATAATTTTTCAGTCAAATATTAAGGATATTAAAAATATTTTTTGACTTTTCAGTCAAATAATAAATACAAAACTTACTAATAGTCTTCCTTAAGTTTATTTTTTAAAATATCACTTTCAATAATTTATCTTTAAAAAACAATTTATCTTTAAAAAACATTATTTATACAAAAATTCACAGGTGAAATCAAGGGATTGACAAGGTCATAACCCCTAAAATGATAAATTACTATTAACTCCCTCCAAAAGTAAAGAATTTATACATTAATTCATGCTAAAATTACATTTTTGGCTTTTTAAAATAATAAATTATGATTTAATTCTTCTAAAACTTGTATAGTTATAGACTAATACGTGATTGTAAATTACATTTTTATCGCTCATAAAAATTATATAATTTAATTTGACCCCTTGGGAAAAAAAGGCTTTCACCCTTAAACATGCACGCATAAGAGAAAGGAGTCAATTTTTTTCCTGAGGTTGATGGGAGTATTTAAGGTACAACAACTTAATTTAAGGTTAAAAAATATAATTAAAATGTAAAAAAATACAAAACTTAAAATGACACCACATAATTAAAATATTATAAAAAGAGTATAACAATTTAGGCGGGTGGTTTTTCGACAAATTTTGAAACTTTATTTTTTGTTTCATGACAAGTTTCGAAACTTATCATAAACTTAAAATATTATATTTTTATAACATTTATGTTGTGTAGTAACAATTTAAGTTTCGTATTTTTTAACATATCGATTGTACTGTATTTTAACCTTAAATTAACGTGTTGCACCATAAACTCACCGAAAGTTGATGACAATATGTTTAAAATGAATAACCGAGATAAAAATATATTTAAATTTCGTGTTTTTTAATATTTCAATTCTCAATTTATATTACACTCTCAAAACACAAAATATTGGAGGATGGGTGACCGAGGCAAAAGCATTCCTTCCCACGCCGGCAGGGTCGTGATGGGGTGGTCTTAGAGCAGTCGCAGTTTTTCATGGTGGGTGGTTCGTAGATACCATTTATGGAATCCAAAAAAAAAACAAAAAAGATGAAATGGCTATTGGTTCATGAACCAGAATCACAGCCCACAATATTGACGGCTTAAACAAGTATTTTTTTAAGAAGAGGAGGAAGAGATGCATAAAATTGGAGTATCTTAAAATTTCGGTGAGCATCTTGAAACTTTAGTTTCAGCCGCCCACAATATTAAAAAAATAAATAATATTTGAAGAAGATAGGGCAATATAGTTGCTTTTTATATATAAATAAATAGTTTTTAAAGGCAATATCGACTTAACTTTCAAGTGTTGAGGTTTATATGTTTCGGACTTAGATCATATTATAATAAAATCTATATTTGACCCGCCTCTTATTAGGACTCTAATATTTTTTAATTTCGGACTATTTATAATCGAATTTGAATTGAATTCGGACTAAATTGTCACCCCTATATTCACCAATCATGTATAAATTTTACACCAATAACATATCAAATATAAATTATAAGTTTAAATTAATACAAGTGTTTTTATAGATGATTATTCCATACATTGATAATAAAACAATATTTGTACGAATTATTGAGCTGCAATGTATTCTTGTTTTTTATATAAAATAATATTCTTATAAAAAATTTGAAACACAAGTTATAAGTTTACGCAAATTTGTTAATTTTAAAGTTCATGTGTTTAGTTTAAGATGATAATGTTTAGAATTTAAAGTCTGAGATTTAGAACTATAGATTTATAGTTTTAAAGTCGGGATTTTTTTTTACAAAACGATAAATTCGTAGCCAACAACACCAACATTACAAAAGAGTCCTCAGGCTCGGAGGAACATTAAAAAGGCAGATTTTGGAAGCTTAGAATGATTGTAAGATGAAAAACTGAAACGAAAGGATCACTGGAACGTGCATTGAATTAAATAGTTGTCTTTCCGACCATTAGAGGATAAATCTGTACAATTATATGCATAAAAAGGGTTGCCAACATCATATAAAAGAAGCAGAGACAGACTAAAAATGAAAGGTGGCACAGCGTGCTGGCCTCGACTTCGAAAGTTTCAACCTTTAAGTTTGATTGGAAAGGTCCATTTACACTTTGTAATATAACTTCAACTACCAGTCAAAGCATTGTTCCCAACAGAACAATGCCGTTACTGTGTCTTCAGTGTAGTTCCAGCATGCAAGCTTCGGACACTAAACCCGAAAGATTCACCCTTAATATCCAAGCTGCTCGGTTGTGGATAATAAAATAGTCGGATTGGAAAGATCATAGATTAAAACGAAAACCAAAAGATTCTACTGCAATCATTTACTCGGTTCAATACATTAACCGAGCAAATAAATATAAACACAAAATTAATTATTTTTCAAAATAAAAGGGAGTTTTTGCACATAAAAACATAGCTCAAGCAGAGTGGCAAGAGCGGGCAGGCAGGCACCGAGGGCTCTGCACTAAGCAGCTGTTTTGTAGGCCCCAAGCTGTGCCGCAAAGAGACAAATAGTAAAAATTTCATTGGCAACGAAGAACAAAAGAAAAATGCATCGGCATCATCAACATCCATGACTTCTCGAGTCCCAATAACCAAAAGTAAAGCAATAAAGAAATGTTCATTACAGAAATCTCTCTTTTTCTACTGTTCTGGTCTGCACTTTCCCACTTCTCTGACCACAAAAGACAGCATTTAGTCCTGACCATGGGACCCAAACTAGCAAATGCAAATTTAAAAAGTAGCCACATTATCAAAATGAAGGAAATTTTGCTGATAATGATGGAGCCTTCGTAATCCAAACTTGATTTTTTTAAAAACAATACAAAGATCTGATTCTACTTTCACTTTCACAGAAAGAGGAGCTTTTACATACAGTAGGACATTTCTTCAAGTTATCTAGTAAACAAAAAAAAAACATAATATTTACAGGGATAATCAATGCTCCATTGGAGGACATTTCTTCTTCTTCAAGCACTAGCTTCTTCTGGTGATGGTTTTCTTGACAAATTAACTGACTTCTCATGGGATGGGTCACTTACAGACCTTGGCAGAATGGAAGACTCTGAAAATAGAAAAAAGTCAGATTAAAATTAAGACATATTTAAAAAAGGTGTCATTTTTAAGCGATGGTGTTTAAATGTAATACCTTGACAACCATTGAAGGATCTCTTGCAATGTAGTATGGCTCCTTGGATTCCGTCTTGTTGCTGCAGGAGAGAGTCGTCTCTCCTCTTAGATACAGCAGGTGCAGGAGGGACAGCGGCGACGGCGGAGGAGGCCGATCGGCTCTTTCCCAAATGCTTACAAACCACCCTAAGACCTGCAGGGATGTTCACCTGTTTGGGGTTCTTCCCAACCTCCGTCTCCGTCTGTCCCTTCTCCGAAACCGGTTTCGGAGCAGCGGTAGACGGTGGCGTTGTTGGTTTTAAAGACCCCAAGCTCAACTGCCCTGAAAACTTCAGCTTCTCGCCATACCTTCTTGAAACGCGAACATAAAGTGGCTTAACTTTCTTCAAGTATTTCTCCATTACATCTTTGGAGAATTTCTTTTCATCGGAAACAGTCTCTTCGGAGCTCTGTTGTTTCTGCGGCTTGCTGTTGTCCCTAGAAAACAGAGACATTATAGGAACCTCTTCAACCTTAAATTTCACTGTAAAAAGCTTGTTCTTGTTGCTATTGTTGTTTTCTTCTTGGGTTTTTTCTTCGTTTTTTGTAGCGGGGACCGAAACAGGTTCATCAGCAGAAGCCGACTCTGTCTTTTCAGCTGAGTTGAACTTTGATTTCTTGAATCTTAACAAGAAAACTCGAAACTTGGTGGCTGATTTCAACAACGAAACTGGGAATTGAGGAGGTTTCGATTCGGAACAAGAGTCAGTCTCAATGGGGACAAGCCTTCCTTTAAAGAACAAATCATCGGAAGGAGACAAACTCAGGCTCGGATCAGAAGGGTCGCCGCCTGAGCCAGAGGAGAGCGTGAAATTGAACTCCCCGTCACCGTCAGAGCATCCGTCATCAGATTTTACATCAACGCCGTCGCTTTCTTCCTCTTCAACATTGCCACCTTCTCCCTCAACCTCTTCGTTCTCATCTGCTTCATCCTCGTCACGAACCGCAAACTCCAAGTCAAAGAAAGGCCCATCGTCGTCGTCTTCATCATCCGTCTCCACCACCTGATGATTAGTCACAATCGTAGTTGCACTGCCGCCGGCGGCAGAACGTGCAGCAACACAAGCATTATTACCACCTCCACTCCCTCTCCAATACTTAAGCAAGCTAAAAGCTTCCATTGTTGGGAGAGCCAGAATAGAAAAAACACACAAAGTTTGAATCTTTCTTGAAGATATGGGGTTTTAGAGCAGATAACAAGTAATAAAAAATATTTCTTAAAGGTTAAAGGGAAGTACTGAAAATGGAGAAGAAGGGCATTGCCTTTATTTTGCAATGTATAGTGTACGTGGTTGCAGCAACCAACAGGTCAGTCATGTGAGCGCGGAGCAGTCTGAAATTTGACAGGGCAGAAAACAGGGTTAAAAGACAAGAAAAGGTAGGGAAAATGCGTGTACGATTGTATACATACACTGTTTGTAGTTTGTACTGGTATTTATACAGTGTAATACGGGTAACTATTTTTGGCTCGCTTTTACTGTATTTTCTTTTTGCAGGTAAATTAGTTGGGTAAGGTAAATTCACTTCAATTATGGATGAGTATGATATTGTCACGGCCCAAACCTGCACGTTCGGGACTACGAGATTTTACGGGCGTGACAATATCGACTTAAGTCGAGTTGAATAAAATAATTAAGTTAGTCGAGTTTACGAATTTTATTTTATAATTTTAATTTTATTTAAACTTTTTTTAAGTTAATTTGTTTGAGTTTCTATTTAAATTTAATTGTAAACATTATAATATTATAATACTAATGTAATGTACATTTATATTTTTCATATATGATATATATATATATATATATTATGCACTAATGAGAGACCCGACTCAAACTTGAACTTAAAAATTAATTTATTAATTACTAAAAATATTATATTATTCGCGTCTTATTTTATAACTCAAATTTTATTTAAATTTTTTTCAAATCGTATTAAATTTATAAAATTCCGATTTGAATCGAATCAAATAAAAAAATTTAATTTTATATATCAAATTTAATTTTAGTCACCCTTTACTTCAATAATAACCACCACTCCACCAGGTCCTCTGTCTTAAATCTATAATCTTTATTTTTAAAAACCCTTGAATCATTATGGCAATCATATGGTTTATTACGATGTTAATTATACCTCAAAAACACAAGCTCTGTACCTACTCAATTAGGAAAAATTTGGCTCTAAATCCTTTCAAAAAATAATCTTTGACGTAGTTTCTTTTATTTTATTCAATTTCCATCTCTTTAATATTTTGTTTAGATATATTTGAATTTTTTTAATCATTTTGGTTAATAAATATTTTACTCTTCAATGAAAATTATAGCTGTTTTTATTTCGCTCTTGTAACATTTTTTCCTCTATTTTGAAATTAGATTTGATGTTATATCTTTAATTGACGTTTATTTAGTTGTTTTGTTAATTTACTCACTCTTAGACTGATTCTCTCATATTGATAGTTGTTTGCAATTGCAGTCAATAAAGATGAATCGTGATTAAATTATGATAAAGTTAGTTTCTCAAAGTTTCACATTGTTATATGCATTTTTTATGTTAGTGTTTAGTGTATTTACTATTCACCGATGACATCAGTGCTTATTTGTATTTATTATTTTTTTGAATTTTTTTTAGTTTTTACATTTCCTTTATTTTATTCTTTAGTAATTATTTTGTGAGTAAAACTTTGATACACAGGTCGTGTAAAATTAATTTTACGCAAGCATGTGTATTTACACTATAAAAACTCAAATCCTAAATTCCTAACCTAACACTAAAAAAACTAAACCCTAAACCTTAAACCTTATACTCTAAATTCTAAACACTAACTTTAATTTCTAAACCCTACAACTTAAACCCCTAAACTTTAAACCCTAAACTAAAACTCTAACCCCTAAAACTAAAAGGCACGTGTAAACTAAAGTTTGCACGGTTGTGTATCAAAGTTTTCCCTTATTCTGTATACTTCGACAATTTTATATAAAATAAGAAATGGGTTAATCTAGTTCAATTTTCGTGATTTTTTCTTATAACTTTGGTATATTTCTTCCATATTCAAGAAATTAGTGTCTATAATTAGTTATAAAACTCTGTAAATACAATGAGAATTTACTTTTATTAGTTTGTGGAGATTCTTTTCCGGATAAAGCATTAACGTTATAATTGCGCATTATATCTCTTTGACACTGAGTGATTCTATGTTAATTGGGGGCACCGACAAAGTAGTTCATTGAATTCTAATTTAGCAGGCTAATTACTATACACCATAATTATTGTTATTATTTTCTTCCATATTTACCCGAATTATCAAAAAAAAAAGTTTAGTAGTTGAATTGAATGGGGAAAAGGTGTAAGAGTCAAACGAAATAAAGGTGGTTTCAGTTTAGGGTGTTATTGGTTGGTTAATTGTACCTTTTAGTTTAATCAGTCGATTAATTATTATAGTAATTATTGAATCGTAACATAATCGTTAAATATATAAGTAGATCTTGACACTTAACTTTGGGGACTAATTAGAGAGTTTTTTTTCGAAGTGGCCTTTTATATATATATTATATAACACAAATTTTTGATTGTAAATTCCGTCGTGGTGTTTTTCACTATATAAATACACAGTAATAAGAATTTTCAAAATTTTTAATGAATCAGTTAAAATTGTTCAATATTTAAGGGGATTTAATGATATTTTAAAAAAAATTAAAGGGACAAATGAAAAGTTTTTAAAATTTTAGAGGGGTCAAATGATCATTTTAAAAATTTTAAAGAGTCAAATAATAAATTTTTTAAATTTTGTGGGGCCTGTGTCATGTAATTTCGCATATGGTTAAGAAACAATTAACTATTTTAACCGCTAATGGTTAACCGTTATTAACGGTTTGGTTACACATTAACATGTAAGTTATTACAATTTTTTCACATGTTCATTGCTTCTTTCGAAAATAATAAAATTATCTCCCCGGTAAATAGGGATGGCAAAAAAAACCCTGAATTCGATGGGTTTCGACCCGACTCGACCTGACAGGGTCGGATTTTTTTAATTTCTGTTTTTGAGTCGAGTTTAGGATGGAAATTCTCCGGCCCGATCCAGTTTATTTATAAATATATATTTACATTTATTACATTTTTATATATTATATTCAATATTTTTATTAATTTTCTTTGGGGCAGGTTGGGTTTAATCGAATTTTTTATTAAAGTTTTGAAGTCGACCCGGAATTGGGTTATACTTTTATTATATCGGGTCGGTCGAAGATAAAAATATATTAGGCTTGGATCAAGTTGTGGGCTTTAAAATTTCGGGTCAGGTTTGGGTGGTCAAAAACTCGCCTCGATCCGCCCCGTTGCCATCCCTACCGATAAATATGAAGTATATTATAAGAGGACCTTGAGATTGACGTAGTCAATTTCGTAAAACAAAATATATGTATAAATTAACTATTAATCATCATTTTTAACAATTCGGTAAATCGAAACCGTTTAGCTTTTAATTGATTAACTTGTGGATGTAACAATTATATTATTTAACGGTTACAGTTTAATATGCACATCCTTAATTTTTATGTTTAAATCTATACTAAATCATAACGAGCCTATTACTCTCTTTTAAAAAATGTCAGTATGTCCTTTAATCATAAATCTGTAACTGAGTTTTTCGCTGAGAAAAGATATTATTATGATAATACGATTTTAAAACATAATTCATTTAAATACACACATATCAAGTATCGAATACGTATCTGTGTACAGTGGTGGATCAATGATGCATTGAATAATAGACTGAACCCCGGGGTCCAAACTCCTGCAAGCGGCAGAAGCAGAACCGTAACTGGCGTTTACTTCCGTAGTAAAATCACGTGGGTGACTAACGTGCATGTAGGGGACCCTTTCCCTTTGCATATAATCCATCCCGATCATTGAAGTCATTCGCTTGCTGAAAAGCTTTGACCTCGAAAGTGGTTTAATTCCGGCCCGAATGGAAGACATTAACTTTGTGTTTTGTTATGTGTTGTGTCGCAACAAAATCGAGCAAAGTTTCCTTACATGAACGACAAGGACTGGGTTCTGTAATCGATGCGTAAATAAATCGAGAAAGTGAGGACTGGCAGCAACCGTCGGATGTATGGACAACCCCCGTGATGTTTTTCATTTACACGGATCCGATGAGGGTCCAAATCTCATTATAATTGGCTAGGCAAGGCAACTCCCTTTGATCTTTTAATGTAACCAACGACCAGTTTCCTTGCTATGCTGTTTCGCCGCTCCCCTTCTCCTGCCCTCCAGCCACGGAAATCTCGGGTTCGTCCTCTCGAAAAAAATATTTTTTTATCGTTTGAATTTTCGAACAAACACCCACAATTATCAAATCTGAGAAAGCTCTCAAATCCAAAATATAGTAATTTTTTGTGTTTAATTGCGTGAGCTTTAAAAAATTCTGGATAAACTTAAATTAATAGGGTAATAGAAAATGATCAAACGAGTTCGAAAGAGACTAGAGTGACCGCAAAAGACGTCAGAGAACGGTAATATTCAATAACAGCTATAGATGAACGAAAAAACCTAAATTTTGATGAAGAAGACAATTATGTCAACATAAAATGAATAAAAAATATACTCTGACATCCATGTAAGCACAAAAATGCAACATCATCACATTGTTAATAAAAGAGCAATTTAAAAAATTTAACGATTTAATTGATTTTTTTAAAATTTAAAAATTAAATTAAAATCGTGTCTAAAATAAACAATCAAACTCAAATCATATTAGATGAGACAAACATGAAATTTCCATTAGAACAATCCCTTGAATTCATGATATGTATACTATTTAAACCTTATTTTTAGAGGTGGAAGTGGCCTAGACCGCAAGGAATGCTTTAGGACTTTTCTAAAGGGCCCGCATTCCAACAGTTCAAGTCAAGTAAAGACCCCTCCCTACGTTCTATAGGTTTTCCTGAAAGCTTCCTTTTTAAAGTAGCAATGGTTTGCGGAACTGGGCAGCACCAATAACAATTTTTATTGAAAAAGTAATATGAAATGAAATTATTTATGTATTAAATTTTTTTGACACATTGTTGATAAATAAAAATATATCATAATTTAAAAATTTTCAGAATATAAAAAACAAGAAAAGAAAAAAAAACAGTAAATTTGAAAATAAAATATAAATGTTGCACCAGCTAGATCAAACACTTTTTCTTTACAACAAAGAAAATCTTTATAATCTATTACAAGACTGGTCATTGAGAGTCGTCAAAACACGATTAGATGAAATCTCCATAATTGACATGAACTATCTTTCACGCATATTCCCGAAGACGACAATTCACTATAAATTACAGCGGCAAACAACCCAAAAGGATATCAAACTCTACGCAACCACCGCCAAACACGAATAAAAAATAAGTGTTGTGAGGATCATCGTACGAACACCAAAAACTTGCAAAATAACCATAAAAACGTGTCATAAGACAGAGACGTATTATAAAGACAAAGAAAACGTATAATAGAGACAAAAAAAACGCAACAACATATATGAAAAAAATAAAACAAACAACATAAAGCAAAAGTAATATGAATCGTCGGCTGTCGACATTGTCGATTAGGCAAACAATATACATTTATGTATTAAAAATTAAATATGATTGTAATTCAAATAAGGTATGGAATTTCGATATAGTTAACTAATTGACACGTAAGTGTTAGAATCGAAATAAAGTTGATATAAAATTGAAAATTTAGAATCGTATCAAATCATTAAGGATACAAAATTAAATGTGAAAGCATGGCTAAGCTTAACGATAAATAAAATTTTAGGTTTTGAAATTTTGATTTCTAAAGTATCACAAGTATTTCTTCTGAAATACTCAATATTCTACGTGTACAATTTGGAGATCAAACCATAATATAATTTTATACATTAACTTTAATCCCTAACCGGCTCATCATAAATTATAAATTATTTGTTTAAGTACCTACACATATTTGTTCGTAGTTATTTTAATCGTTGAACCCTAATTAAGCTTAATCGTATCAAATCAATTTAGGATTAACTTTTTCATGATAGTAAATAACACACAACTATTATTATTATTACATATAATGTTGACATGATTTAACAATAACATGTTAATTATTATTTATAAAGAAATGTTAATTATTACGATTTCAATGCGTAGTAAAGCGTTTATTGAGAGAGATTTTAATCTCTTTTTACGTAGTCCAATTGATATTATGTGGACTAACTTAATTAGGTTCTAAAACTGACATTATTGTTATTTATAGGTTCTAGAGAAGTAGAGTGAGCTTTTACTTTAGTTTAGAAAAGGGATTTTTGTCCACTAAAAATCCCATAATTCCTAACTATTTGTCTTTCCTATGGTAGGCAAAGGCGCAATACTTTGATACCCTACCCCCACATTGCATCAATAAATGAGATCGAATTTAAAATTTAATATCAATAAGAAATAAACGGTGTTTTTTTTCCGATACTCATTGATGTATATAATTCTAATCTTACTTAGAGAGAGGTAAAAAGGACTCAGTCTCTAGAGAAAGGAAGAGTGTGTTCCTATTGGGTCTAGAACCCATATTCATATATATTTTTGAATAGTCTAATGACGATTACAATGTAGTAGCTGTTTATAGATATTCGCTTTGACAATGCACACACGTCTTGCAAACATTACGATTGAACTCGAGTCTTTTAAGATGAATATCATTCACTTTTCTATTGATACTACTTATTGGGTATGATCCATATATTTGAATATTGTATAGTTGCGAAATAATTATTGTGCATTAATATGAATGAAGTGAATGTTCCTGGAATTGCTCTAAACAAAGATAGGATTCTCCTTAGGCCCAAACATTTTTAGTCCACAGGCTGCTAAAGAACAAACCAGTTTTCTGGATTTTATTAGCCTCTCACTGATCCTACTCACTGATCCTCTCAGGCTTAGCCTTGAAGGCAGATTTATGCATGTGTGACGATGTCATTATCCTCTTTCTAAAAGTGGAATTATATCTTTCTAAAAGACGCGTTTAGTAGAAATAGCACAAAATATTTTAAAGATTTTTATTTTCTTTTATGATGTGGGATTAATATCTCTCACCTTTATAGGGTGGGACATTGTCCCTGATTTAAACTCGTAATGAGCTTATTCCACCCTGAGACACTCGATGTAAAATCATACAGTCAAAGTATGGCTCCGATATCACTTGTCACGGGGTCATTGTCCTCTTCACATGTCTTTTGGTGAGAGGGAAATGACCCGTGACACATGCCTAAACTGCGTTTGAAGTTTTGTTTAGTCTACATAGCAACTAATGACTTTGAAGTGATGTAGGATACCAAATTTTACTTGGACATCATCATGATGCTGATGATTGTTTACTAATGACGTGCATGCTTGCCATGTGAAGATGAATGCCAAAATTTGACATTTTGGGTTCTCTTCACTCAATCATTAAGAAACTGAACATCTGTGTTGATGCAAGATCAGTTATGTCCATGTATAGATGTCTGCAGAAATCAACCAACTCTACTTGCATTTCATCTCTTCAATTTGCAGTTTTGTGAACAATTTGCTTTCTAGATGAATCAGATCAAATTTGTTACATAAAATACAAAAATCCATATAGCTATTTAAGGTTTCTCTTCTATACATTGATCATATTTTGATTGGTTATAACAAGCACCAGAAAGAGGAGCATAATGACATTACTTCTTTCTTCATTTTCCTCCTCCTGAGAGCGTGGAATCTGGGGTTCAAAAGCATATATGGTATTAGCCCTTAGGCTGAATCTGTTCATACTTTTTTATCCCTTTGATAAGGTACACACCTTAAAACAAAACTCTCGAACCAAGTCTCCTAAGATGAACATCATCATATTTTTCACTAGGACCACTCATTGGGTTTGGTCGAACCTGCATTTTCCTTTTTACAAGCGTGAGTTATCATATTGATTCTGTACTAGTTGGAAGCTGGAAATGCAAACCCTGTCTCACTTTTCACTTGTTTGTGGTAGTAGTAGTCATGAATCATGATCAGTGTGCACCTTTTTTCAAGTCTTTGTCATGTAGAAGCTGGAGGTAGGGTCAGCCACATCATGTCAAATATGGCTTGTAATCTCCCAATCCTGTATCAGCCCTTTTAAATTTTAGACAAAGTAATCTTCTAAACAAATCTGACAGACAAATGTTGCTGATTTACAAGTTTTGATGCCTGTTCTGTCATCAAATCTTTGTCTCATGTTTGCATGTTTTTGTTAGCTTTCATTTGGAGAAAGGATATTTGTTCTTCAACTGGCCCCATGATGGTCCAAGCAAATTTTCACCAGATAGCTTAACTTAAAATCCCATACGAAAGTGCGAATGAGATTGATTCAAGTGATATTGTTTTCGTAAGTCTTGAGTTTGAGGCCTTATGTTTACATAAATCTCTGTTGAGAGACTCACGAACCAAATTCAGGTGCAGTATACCAGAACTGCTCGAACCAAGTCTCCTAAGATGAACATCATCATATTTTTCACTAAGACCACTCATTCCTTATTACAATTAAGTATTATTAGTTTCTAAGTTTTATGTTTTATTATTACACTTTTTTTTTTACCATGTTTGGTTATTATTATTATGTTATTACCCGATTGAAAAACCCAAAATATAAGTAGTATATTATATCCTTTATGTTATCTTAAGTATTAGTAGCAGTACTATTATTGTTTTTGTTATTAAACTAAACTAAAAATAAAAAAAAGACAAATTAAATAAATATAACATCCCATATTATTAAATACCAGTGTATTTAATTACAACCCAAAAAAATAATAAGTACATGTATTTGGCCCGTCTGGGACTATAACTGAACAAACCCTCGGAGCCCTAATCTGATAACCCTCTTTTTCATCTTTGTGCAGCCAAATTTGGACCGTCAGATCTGGTCACAGATCGAACGGTCCAGATCACGCTAAGGGAGAAAACCTTAGGGCTTCATCTTTCATTCTAGCGTCGCATCCATCGTGATCGTTGGATCAGAATTGTCATCAACGACCAAGATCAAAGGGAGGGGAAGGTTATAAACTCGCACGCACCACACGCGCGTCGCCCCAGCTACGTCACGCGCGCGTGGATCTCATGCATGCCCCTTCGTGCGCCCACGCACCCACGCGTGTCTCTCCCTCTCCCACGTCGGCCACAACAATCCTTTGTTGGTCCCCTCCCCTCACCGAGAGCTTACATGCAAGAAAATGCAAAAAAAAAAACATATTAACAGATAACTAGCATATCAGATGCATTCCCGACCAAAATTTCGGAGGCAGAAACCGCAGACGAATGCAAACAAGAAAATTGTTTTCATAGGTTTTTCATTTTTTGTAATACTCGGTATATAAAACCGAAATCGACTATTGTAAAAGAAGGGGAGGAAAAAAACCTAAGAATCATTGTAAACCCTAAGAGGGATATACTGAGAACAAGCAATACAAAGGCAAAGAGAGCTTTTTAAAGGTATCCATATTCTTCTTTTTCATTTTAGCAGCATGCATGTAGAAAAGAGATTAGGGTTTTGTTTTTTTTACCTTTGCTGTTTCATCTTCTCATATTTCGATTGCTCTCCCTCACCGTAGATAAGCCCCTTCGGCCTCTCAAGGCTGTACATGGTGAGTGGGTGAGAGGGCAAACAAAAGAGGTTTTTGTTTAAAAAAAAGGGTTTCGATTCTATTTTTGCGGTTTAAAAGGAAAAGAAAGTGAGTTTTGAAAAATGAGGGTTGGATCAGGGCTTAGAAGAGAAATATGTTTTGGGGGTTGTTTTTCGAGTTCGCCAGCCACTGACAAGTGACGACCGACATGGTAGCGCACGACAGAGAAATCACCAAAAACTGGAAAGTATCACGATTTTCTGGGTTTGGGATGAACATGGCAGCGATGTTCATCAGAGAAAAGGGGAGGATGGAGAGTATATCCGAGGGTTTAAAAAAATGCTGAAAACTTTCCTTTTTGGTAAAAAATAGCTTTTATACCAGGTTGCAAATAACAAATGGGTTTATTCGTTTTTTAAATCCCCGCCCCTGTTCAATCGCACTTTTAGTCCTTCCGCTTTTTAAAATCTTGGCCATAGTCCTCAAGTTCTTAGGATCTGTCGCATTGCCCCTTTTTATGTATTTATTTAATTTTAGCACTGTAATTTAGTTTCCTTTTATTTCAGTCATTAATTTTAGCTTTTTATTACGAGGAGAGTATGTTAAATGCAAATGTGACATGTATATAATATGTATAGTTTTTATATAATAGGTAATATATAGTTTTTATATAATACATAATATATGGCTTTTTTATATAGTCTATGATTTTACCTAATATATAATATATTGTTTTCTTTATATATATAATATATGGTTTTTAATAAATATATGTATATATATAATATATAGTTTTAATGAATATTACTTGTTTTACATGTTACATAATGCATAGTTTAAATGAAGATATTTATATATAAGTATATATATACTTTTGTTTATTTATGTGTACATAGTTTAGTTTCTTTTGGTGCTGTTTTTTCTTTAGTTTTTTTTTTACTAGGCTAAGCTTTTTAGATTAGTTTAAGGTAATTTAATATTTGATACAATCCTAACAAAAATAAGGATTACACCAAACCACCAAGCTAACTTAAATACTTGATACAATTCTAACAAAAATAATATGTAAATGATACTGCAGTTGAACTTAATTTCATTTATCTCGTGATATAATTTTAAAATAGTATGTAAAAAATCTTGAAATTCTAAAACTTTCTAAAATAGTCCCATATCCCTAAATTCTAAATCCCCAAATCCTCACCGTTACCGCCGCCGTCGCCGGCCCACCCTTTTGGTCGTCAGACCTAGCCAACCATTTCCCCCCACTCGTCGTCGCCAGAAATCAGCGAACAGTGTGCCAACCGACCATTAAACGTCGAACGTGAAATAACCGTTCGATTGGCACACTATTCGTCGATTTTCGGCGACGACGAGTTGAAGGAAATGGCAAGCTGGTTTCGGTTACCGAACAAGTGGGGTCAGAGACGGCGGCCAGTGACGGAAGCGGTGAGAATTTAGGGATTTATGATTTAAACATTTTTGTAATTTCTGGGATTTTTTAAAAATATATTTTAATTTTTTTTCTCAAAAATAATTAAAAATCAATATTCATGCCATGCGTCGTGTTTTAAATGGATAATAGTTTTTTTAACGGCCGGACACCTAAAATTATAACTTTTAAAACTTTAGACACCTATTTTTATAAAAAAATACTTTAGGCATCTAAAGTTCAAAAGTGGTATACTTTGGACACTTATTTTTTATTTAAGCCTAAATATTATAAATTATATCATGAGATAAATGAAATTAAGTTCAACTCCAGTATTATTTACATACTATTTTCGTTAGGATTATATTAAGTATTTAAGTTGGCTTGGTGGTTTGTTGTAAACCTTTCATCTTAGAGGTCTTTGGTTTAATCTTCCCAAAATGCAATGTTTTCTTAAATTTTTTTTAACAAAACGACGACGTTTTGGCATATCTTAGGCATAAAAACAACTATGCCAAAACGACGACGTTTTAGACGTAACGGTCCGTTACAATTTACGGTCGAGTGCTTGGATTGAAAAAAAAAACAAAGTTAAGTGGTATTTCGTGTATCATTTAATAGTTTAGTGGTATGATCGATACAAAAGGCTAAAGTTTAGTGGTATTTCGTGTAGTTTACCCTTTAATTAATTTAAAGTGTGCATCCGGCTTCTAGGGGAATTATGTTTAAATTAATTAAATTAAATTTAGGGTTAGTTTTTTGGAGCCATAGTTAGACTTAGGGTTCGAATTAGTTTGGTGAATTTAAATTTATCTTTGGCTTATTGGGATAAATGTTAAATTCATTAAGTTAGTTGAACAATTTCTTAATTACTCTTTCAGGATAAAATTGACATTGGACATAGGTGGACATTTAAATTAAATTCATGATTGATTAATTTGACTAATTTTAAATAATATCCTTGGCTTATTGGGATATTAGTTTAAAATTAGTCAAGTTAATAATCACGATTCAAGATAATCCATAAAGTTCTTAGGGTTTTCTAGTTTTTTAGGGTTAATTGATTTAGGGTTAATATTAGACGAACCTAGTTGATAATTAGATCACCAATTAGACTTTCATAATTTGGGCCTTTTAGGATAGGACTTTAGTGGGTCTAGGATTTATTTTTAAGTTCTTCTTTGCCATGATTTCTAGTTGTTATTCATATGACTTTTAATATTCTAATTTGCATGGTATTTAACTTAAACCCTAAAAAAGTATTTATTAATTTCAATATTTGTGTTGTAACAGTCATGATTTATGGATGTTGACCAAATATTTAAATTAATTATTACCGTCCCATGGTAAGTGATAATTAAAATGGAGTAGTCATAACATCATATCTAAATGCTTGCACCATGAATAAAGGTGACGTACGAAATTTAGACCATAAATTAACATGACAATCATACTTATTTGATGTCGGTTTAATCTATGGTCCGATGTATCGTCATCCTTATTAATTAAGATGTTCAATTAATTTGAAGTCACCAATTTGATAAAGTTCGTTCAATTAAGGTCAATTTTCGATTAACTACACTTAATTAAATTCAATTTAAATTTCAACAATTTCCATTCTTTTAAAAGCAACAAATATTTTGGTACCGATTTCCGGGCGTGATGGGAGTGCTAATCCTTCCCCACACGTAACCAACTCCCGAACCCTTTTAAAATGAATTTATGATTTTGTGGTGTCTGGCTTACCTTACTCAAGTGGTTAGTGGCGACTCCAAATATTCATTATTTTCAATAAATACGAATTTTTAAAAGAAATTCCCTTTAAACTAAATTTTAGAGATGATGGGGATAACCCGTAGTCGATTTTGATTTATCGAAGAAAAGGTTGCTACATAATGCTAGGTGAAAAATTGAGAGAGCTATCGCATACAAGGACAATACGAGAGTATGATGAAGATTTTGCTGCGTTGTTGCAGGACATCATGGACATGTGGATGACAATATGTTCTATTTTCTGGAATGGCTGAAGCTCTGGGCAAAGTCCAAGATCCAGAGACAAAGACCCAAACTATGGCTAAGGTTATAATTGTTACCGAAAGTCTTAACGACAGTGACTAATTATTTCATTGCGAATGCTCTCATTTTATATTTTAAATATTTGATTCGTTTTGTTATATTTGAATTTTCATAATTTTAGCAAGTAATTAACTGTTTCAATGTGATATTATTTGTTTGAAAATTATACGACTATGTATATTACATTAGAAAAAGTAATCTAATTCTACAAAACGTAACGAACAAACATGTAAAAGTCAATTTCATAATCTCTTGCTAGAAAGTCTAGATTTCTTGTTTATTTATTTAATTTTGGTCTACGTTTCATTTAAAACTATGGTGGAAGGCACATCGCACCAAAATTCCATTATAAAACATCTGGTTTGATAAGCATACCTCACACGGAACGCTATAATTAATATTTAAAGAAAAAAATATATGAACCTAATGATTAATTATTTATATATATATATATTTGTTTTCTTTTCGATTTTTACGGTTTTATTTTAACTAATTCAAATCGATTTGCACCACACATTTAAATTTAGTTGGTGAATCTCACGAAAATATTTTATATAAACAAGACCTCAAACTTAAAATCTACCTAAATAATATCAAACAGTTTATCATTTAGACTAACCTACTTGGTTTAATTATTTACATTTATTAATAAATAAAGATTAATTTTGAAACACTAATTAAGGCAAAAAAATCTATATCATCTCAGTTAAATCCGTGATTAAATTCGTCAACCATTTTACTTAACAATTAAGGACCGACTTTCTTTGCTGCCACATGCACCCACAGTATTAATATGACTCACTTTTACAAATCAACACGAATCATGAGTCTCCACGTGTCGGCTTTATAATCGTTTGGTTGTGTCATTCTCCGTCAACATCAAACCGCCGTTAATCCTCGAGCCTATAAAACATTTAACGAAATTTCCCATTCATTTATCTTTTTTCACCTGCTCCACCTCGGTCTTGTTTTCTCCGAACCTCAACGCTCGCATTCCAAACCTATCAACGGTCCAGATCTAAATCTTCCATTCAGGGGTCCTGATTAAATCTAACGTGTACGCTCTCTATTTAGCCGCAAAAAAAAAAAAAAAAGGATTCGAGCGCAAGAAATAACGCTCGAAATCTTCATTTCTCAGTTTTTTTTTTCGGGTCTTTTCTTTCTCTTTGGATCTTTAAAACTTTTTTTCAAAAATGGCTGAGCACGAAGAGAAGAAGCACGAGGAATCGTTGATGGAGAAGATAGCGGAGAAGATCCGCGGCCATGATTCGTCGTCGGATTCCGATGATGACAAGCCATCAGAATCGTCGATCAAGGCCAAGGTCTTCCGTCTTTTTGGACGAGAAAAGCCCGTTCACCACGTTCTCGGTGGAGGCAAACGTAATTAACAAAAACCCCCTTTCTTCATTTTTAAAATTTGTTTGTTGATGAAGTATTTCCCGCTCTAGAGCTTATGAAGTTAGAATAGTTTCTCTTAGGCATCAGGTTTACAGTCAATACCAGTTTCTAGTCAAGAGCGTGGACTATGTCCGTTAAGGGCTATACAGAACACCAATTCCGTTGTTGGTGAATTAACATTATTGATGCACGCTCTGTTTGGAATGCGCCATTTATTTTTTTTAAATTCCCGAGCTTTCAGTTTTGATTGATTGAATTTGTTTGAGCTTAATTTTGCTTCGATCTGTTAATTGTTTGTTTTAGCATGAAAATAAAAAATAGGGGTATTTGTAGATCTTTAACTGAACTGATTCAATTAGTTCTGGTGAAGTTTAGTGGGAAATTTATGGGATTATTTTGTTTTCTTAAAAGTTTGAGAACGTTGTAATATACTAATATATATGTTTTTGATTGTATTGAACTGTTCCTTGTAGCAGATTTTTCTGCTCTTGGATAATAAAAATCAATTATCCAAAAAAAAATTATTGCCCTTTTTAGTGTAATTTGTTTATGATGCATAGTTACTTAATGAAACTGGGTGTATGTGTAACAGCTGCTGACATTTTCCTATGGAGGAACAAAAAGATATCAGCAGGAGCGCTTGGTGTTGCAACTGTGATATGGGTTTTGTTTGAATTGCTCGAATACCACCTTCTCACTCTTGTGTGTCATTTGTTGATGCTGGTTCTTGCGCTGCTCTTCTTGTATTCAAATGCTACTACCTTCATCAACAAGTAAGCAGACAACTTTGTCTACTTCTTTTCGGGTTAACTTTGGATTCTGTTTTGTTTTCAGTCACGGCAATGTTACGTTGTTGTGAATAGGTCTCCACCGCACATCCCTGAAGTTCAAATTCCTAAGGACCCGGTTATGGAGTTTGCACAAGCACTTAGGTTTGAGATTAACCGTGCTTTTGTTGTCCTACGGGATATTGCATCAGGAAGAGATCTCAAGAAGTTCCTATCTGTATGTAGTTTACCTGTACCAAATAGTTATCTTTTTTTGGTTGATCACATGCAGTTATTCATCCGATTTGCAATTAAGATAGGGATAAGATGTTGTGTGCTTTGTCATTTCCTGATCGTTTTATTCATATGAAGATGCTTGAGCTATGCTATTATGTATTTGACAATCATATTGGAATGGGTTGTGATTGTTTAGGTGATTGCCGGCTTGTGGATCTTGTCTATAGTCGGAAATTGGTGCAACTTCTTGACACTATTCTACATAGGTATTGCAGTTTCCTTCAGGTGCTTTTTCCTTTTTTTTCCTATAAACATTTTGATTTCCTGATTTTGTTTTAATGGTCTTGCAAAACAGTCTTCGTTCTACTTCACACCGTACCCGTGCTGTATGAGAAATACGAGGACAAGGTGGATCCGTTTGCTGAGAAAGCAATGCATGAGATCAAGAAGCAGTATGCAGTGTTTGATGCAAAAGTTCTAAGTAAGATTCCAAGGGGACCTTTGAAGAGTAAGAAGGATTAGATTTGCTGGCCAAGATGTTCTTTTGCTAGGTTTCTGACATACATTTGGTAGCTGCCTTCCATGAATGTGTTCTTTACTCTATACACTGTATCGGTTAAAACCCGGTTTTAAATTTAATCCCTTGTTTTTTATAGTAAATGGGTTCATATGTTGATGAATATTGCATCTTTTTGGAAATCTTGTTTTTGCTATGGATCCATATGCTATGTGACAATATGTTGCCATATTGCATGTTGGTTAGGGTCCATTAGGTTGAAAGTTCTTTCAACTTGTGCCGGATATCTTTTCAGAATGATTTGATTTTGCCTTGTGATTTATGGATTGGTTGACTTATCAAAATGTTGTTGCTTTTATGATAATTTCATTAGAACGATGCCAAATTTTTGCACCATTTGCCAAGAGCACCCAATATCATACAATGCTCTAAGATTTTTTTTAAATACTATCCATATCTAATTCATTGGTTGATTATTATCTGAATTAAATTCTATCTATTATAAGTAGAGCAGTAAATAAGACAAGACATACTATGAACTACTCGAGTTCTACTTGATCAATACGTGACTTTATTGGACTTAAGTTCGAACATAACTCGAATTCTTAACGAGCCAAAACGAACAATTTAATATCCAATTTTAAAAGTTCATGAGCTACTTGGAAATACAATATATTAAAACTTAAATTTTAAAATAAATTATTAATAATATTTATTTAATATAATAACAATAAGAAAATTAATAATTAAATCCTAATATATTATAAAACCATATAAATATACAACAAATGATATTTAGTCTTAATAATTTTAAGCTTGTGAACTTTCGATCCGAGTTGAGCTTAGCCTTGAACTCGTTTCAAATGACTAAGCAAACAATGCTGCAAGAGATCTTTGATTCTTTCTGCTGGTCGAATAATTAACTGACGATGCCTATTCATACAAGGCCTCTGTCACGTTCAAATGTGTAAGCAAAGCAAAAACCAGAAACCATGTTCTCCCTCTTTTGAATGTCAACATACATGAGTCACAGTCCCCCGCAGTTTGATGGCAATCTAATAATTTCTTGCAGCAAAAAATAGACAAACCACTAATAATTTCAGAAAACACGAACTGTTACTCGATTCCAGGTGGTGAAACTCAGTTTACGTGAGATTGTCGTCACAACAAAAAGAAATATACATCAACAAAACCAGTAGAGAGTTGAATTTGAGCCAGCAGATACGCAAGCAGCATTTCGGCTTTACTTGCGTCGTCTGTTATTGGCCAACTCTGGGCTTCCTTTTCTCATCATCGCAACAAACTCATCGTAGTTAATTCTTCCGTCCTGCAGGAGGAACACGGTGCATCAAATACAAAGAACGCAATCACAACACTCCAGACAAAAAAAAAACAAGAGGATTTGGTTATCTCTTTTATATACATGTTTCTAAAGAGGAAGAAGCATACCCTGTCTGTGTCAACTTCTGCAATGATTCTTTTATTGTTTTCTCATCACCCATATTATACTTCTTCAGGGCCTGCTCCAGCTCTTCCATTGTAATGTACCTAAATCGAGTAGTAAACAAATATGTTCAATCATCGCCATAGCAATATGGCTGGGGAATGAAAATTACCACAAAATAGTTATATAAATAAACAAGACGGTAAGGTGGCTTACCCGCTATTGTCCTTGTCAAAGTATTGGAAAGCAGTGTACAAGTGTTCTTCTCTTTCCATTCTATTCATATGCATTGTAGCTGTTATAAACTCAATGTAATCAATTGTTCCATTTCCATCAACATCAGCCTGGGGAAGTAACAAAGAAGAATGATTTACATAATGACAAAACATTTCAGGTATAATAAAAAGGGTATACCCTTTTTAAGGTTCTAAAGATTCTATTTGAAAGCATGTTAATCAAGAAATAGCTAATTCGTGGAACATACTATGACCAGATCCCGAGATGGTGGATTGCAAAACAAAAAAATGACATGTTGAGCATAGCCTAAGCTACATATTAGTCTAATAATTTAGAGCAACTGTTTAAGCTTGTCACGTAAAGGTTCTTCTACATTGTTCCTAATACTAGGTTTTGAGTTATCTAAGGTTTCTCTACCTGGAAAATCCTTTCAACATGTTGAGCTGGCAGAATAGAAGGGTAGCATGGAACTAGAGTTTGCAAAAATCTGAATTATTACATTGTCATGGGATGATGGGATAATAATAATGGCAATTTATTGGTTCTAAAAGGAAATTGTTCAGAGGCAGTTTTCAACCAAGAATAGAAATTGATTTTGCATTAAGCTGATTAGAATTGATCATTATAAAGGTTCAAAAGTCATGTTTTCCATCCAAATCATTAGAAAGAACAGTGATTATCATGTAGGATGTATATAAAAGGACAAGGCATACCGCTTCCATTAACTGCCTCACTTCATGCTCAGAAAGTTTAGTACCGAGTTTAGGAAGGCCAGCTTTCAACTCCTCAAAGGTGATTGTTCCACTATTATCAGTGTCCATAGATTTGAACATCTCCTTCAAACCTATGATTTCTTCTTCGGATAAATTTTCTGCAATTACCTGAAAGGAGAGAAGGAAAGAATAATCAATAACGATGATGCCACATTGCTGTGATCGACCAATGGCCAGAAATAGACTAGAAGTCTTCAGTACTACTCAGCTTGAAACCTTTAGGCCAGAACACCTCATTGCTAATTCCCCATTATATTATCTTCTTTTCAGTTTTATGAAATTTGTAGCTTAAATATTAATATTTCACAATGTAACAGAGAAAGCAATTCACCTTTAAAGCAACTTTTTTGAGTTTGTTCATTGCCCTGAATTGCTTCATTCTAGATAAAACAGCAATATCAAGAGGCTTATCAGATACATCACCATCTTCACGCATCCATGGATGATCTGCAGCGCAATTGGTAAGCGAAATTTCTTTTTTTTTTACAGAATTTACAAGAAACTTGAAGCAAAATGTGGAACAAAGGAAAAACTCAAATTTTGATTTGGATAGCCAACTTGATAGTTTCAAATTCAAGACTTTAAACTTCCTTATCCTTAAAAAAAGAACACAGTCACCATCAACTTGCAAAACCAAAAAAGACTTACTTAAGACTTCAACTGCTGAAAGTCGTTCTTTAGGATCATCTTGAAGCATCTTCCTCACAAGATCTTTGGCACTGCTGGAAACAGAAGGCCATGGATCTGATGAGAAATCAATATTCCCCCGAAGAATAGAATCAAAGATACTCTGTTCAGTTTCTGCATACAAAACCAAAAGCATGGATGAGAGACCCTCTCACTCATCCACCACTGACTAGTACTCGACTACTCGTATTGCAGATAAGCTCTTATTCCACAGACAAGGATATGGCTGTACAACATTATTGTGGGGATCTTCTAATCATCACAAGAAACAAAAGTAGTACCTCCGTAGAATGGTGGGACTCCACTAAGGAGAATGTAAAGAATCACCCCAGCGCTCCAAATATCAGTTTCATGTCCATAGCGTCGGCGCAATACTTCTGGAGCTACATAATAAGCACTTCCAACAAGATCCTTAAAAACATCTCCTGCATGCATCAGTAAAGAAAATTTCTAATTAATATCCATCAGCAATAAGTCTTCAGAAGTAAATTTGAGGAGAAAAATAACCGTCTTGGCCAACATTACTAGGTTAGAAAAATTGCTGATAAAAGATGAAATTTTCAGACCAACTTTAAATAGTAACAATTTGTTGTAAAACATCTAAGAGCGACAAAGATATGAAGATTTTCATTCAGTCGTTGATAATCCACTGTAGCTACAATAACTGCCCAGCAAGATATACTTTAGAGTTCTCTTTGTCATTGTCTCTACTTGTTTTACATTACATTACATTACAACATAGACACAAAAGGAAATCCAACTAATGGATTCAACCACATAGCTCCAACTCGCCGTACTAGGATGGAAATTTAGTATCCCTCCCTTCCCTTTTATCATCTATAAATCTATTGTTCACATTTTCATAGCACTAATAGTAATCATCAATTCGTCTCGAAAAATCAAACCGTTTCGAATCAGAGAAACCAAAATTGCTTACCTGGATTAAAAAATACAGAGAGGCCGAAATCTGTGGCCTTCAATGGAGAATCCTCATCCTTACTCAAGAACAAGAAATTCTCAGGCTTTAAGTCCCTATGCATAACCCCCATGGAATGACAGTTATGCACCACCGTCACCATCTGCCGACACAAATTCGCCGCCTCCCTCTCTGAATAATGACCTTTCGCTATAATCCGGTCAAACAACTCCCCTCCCGCACAAAGCTCCATTATCAGATTCACGAAGTGCCGGTCCTCATAAGCCCCCTTCTGCTCCACAATATTCCTGTCAAACCCATTGACTTAAAATCTCTAAAACAACTATATATATGACATAATCAGATATGTAAAATCATGGTTTTGTTTGGTGGGGGAAACCTGTGGCCGGTGAGGTGGTACATGATCTGAACTTCACGGCGGACGTCCTCCATATCATCACGGTTGATAAGCTTACGGATGGCAATAGATTTGCAAGCGAATTGCTGCTTGGTTTCTTTATGAGTCACCAAGTAGGTAACACCGAACTGCCCACGCCCGAGCTCACGGCCGAAGTCGTAAGTTGACCGAACATCCTCCATGGGCGGCCCAGAACACGACCGATCTGCGGAGCAGTGGAGGTAGCGGTGTGGTGATTGGGGGCGGCGGAGGACGAGTGGTGGTGGATTGGAGGTTTTGAGGGTCTTGGAGCCGATGCATCAGCGGGTATAACATTGATGCCATGGTGGGAATCACCGCCGGAGTTGGTGGCCGGTCGGGACTGGTTATCGGCGGATGGAGCACCGTTACAGTTGCCCATTCTTCAAAAAACCAAAAAAGAGGGTTTGCCAGGTCAAACGTGAGTCAAGCGAGTTAGGAGGGTGTAAGAGGAAACTGATAAGGGAAGGTTTTTCTTTTGTTTGGTCCGAAACTGAAAGTGTAAGAGAAACGGAGGTTTTACGCGCGCGTGCATGATTCACGCGCTTCCATGAGATGATACTTCACGCGGGTTTTGCGGAAGTAGCAATAACCCGTTTTGGTATACGAATATCAATAGATCAGACTTAAATCAGATTTTATAAAGTCTGAGTCCAGTTCAATTAATAATCGGACCTTAAAAAAATTTAAGTTCGAATCTAAGTCTAATTACATAAATCTAAGTTTGATCTAATAAAATATCTAAAATTCAAATTTGAAAGTTCGAATTTAATTAATTTTTTTCTTTTTTAAAGCAATAACTCAAATAAATATCTTTAAATAAAAAATAATTTTCAGCAAACAAATATATTTAAACTAATAGCACAAATAAATCTCAACAAATATTACAGTCCAATATAAAATAAATTAAAATAACAATTCAAATTTAACTAAAAAACTCAACAACAAATAAATTATCCTTACATAAACTACTATTATCTTACTAGTATACTAACATAACTACTTTTCAAATTACAATTATAAAATATCTAATAAATATATAATCTAAGATGAAACAAGTTAAAAATACAATCAAAATGTAGTCAACAACTCAATTTTTTTCAAGCTTATCCCAATTCTTACAATGCATAACTTACTGAAGTTAATACTTAAGCCCAATCATACTTCAAAGCTTCTCAGAATTCTCTTCACATTTAGTATATTTCCTCGTCTTGATTCAGAAATCCTAATTAACAGATTGGCTGGAGGTTTAGCGAAGACAGGGTCAACCAGAGCAGAAATCTTTAAAGCCTGGTGGTAACTTGTTGTTTACTTTTGATTAATCTGTTTTGATAGGAAGATGGCAAAATTGTGTAATGTATTACCAGGTTCTATTTTTTATTTTTGTTTTGGAAGAGCATTAGTTTGTATTCCGGCTTATGTGTACCCTTTTCCTCCACTTAGGATTAGAGAGATTTTGAATGAGGCAAATAATGTCGGGCAGGCTTATATGAAATTAATAAAATCATATTTGCTAAGTAAAAAAAATATAATCTCAATTCAACTTAATTAGAATTTCAATATATATCTATATTAATATACATAATCCCAATTAACTTAATTAAGATTTCAATATATATCTATATTTTTTAAATCTAAGAGTTTTAAATGTTTTTATTCGGATTCATATATGGATCGGATATGGATTTGGATCGGATTCAGATCAGATCATGGCAATGTTTGTCTTCGATCCACCTTCTATTAGGATTTGGACCTTTTTTCAAATTCGGATTCAGACTTTTTTCGATCGGATTTGGATCAGATTTTTTCTTCGGATTGAATCGGATTCGGATCGAATACGGATTATATTGCCATCCTAACCTTTGATTCTAGTTCCTACACTCTTTAAACTTTTGAAATTCGGTTTCTCTTCACAATAGTACGAGAAATACTTTCTCAATTTTTTCCTCTCAATTCTTGTGGGTCTTGTCTTGACTAATCTGGATCGATTTGTATTGCACACCTGATTATAGTGGTTGAGTCTCCTAACGAGAATATTCTGCGTACACAAAGTCTCGAACTCGAGATATACTTACACGATACTAAGTTGCTTACCACTTGGACCAATCCGATGATAATATTTTCTCAAATTTCAATCATCTAAATCCATTTCTCCATAGTACATATGTATATTCTTAGAGAAAAAGAGGAACTTTCTCATTGGCAAGAGAAATCCCATTGACTAGTGCTTAATTGACCCACATTATATGTCGTTACTCTTTATCTTTTGTATGTTTTTTTGTTCATTTAGTTTGCATTTAGGTTAGATTGTACATATTTGCATATAGACAAGGAGTTACACCGCATATGCTTAAATGTCATATATATTGGTGCTTTTTACGGGAAAGATTGTGTTTTGTGGTACATGTGCAGGATGCTGGAGGATTGCTGAAGCTATAGAGGAGTAGATCGCATGGCTCGAGCTGACGAGGCATGAAGAGTTGAAGAATAATCTATCTCTGCCCACGTGAACTTTCTCCCAGATACACAACATTTAATGAAGCAGAAAACCAATGGCTTTTCTTTAATGAAGCCACACAAACTTTAGGATACTGAAACCCTAGTTTCATTATCTATATAAGAGAGACTTGGACGCTACTTCATAGAGCACGATTTAGACGACAATCCTAGTTTGAGCTTACGGAGAACCACCGGGATAAAACTAGACGATTTTCCTCAACGAACGACGCCATCTAGAGAGACTGGCGGAGAGGAGGCCTGCGGCACAATTAGACGGTACAGAGGGAATTTTGTTGAGGACGCTCAGCTTCTTTCTTTTATTGCTTGATAAACTATCGTACTTTATACTTTTAATTATGATTGTTTTAGGCTCGGACACGAGCTAAACCTTTTAGTTGAGATTATTGTGACCTAAGATTTTATGTTTTGATTATTCTGTTTCAATGTTTTAGTTATTTCCATCTTTGTCTATTTTGTTCATGTTCTTAATGCGTATTTAATTGTAAGAGCTATTCGAGAGAGGCCTATTAACTTTGATATATGACTTAATATTCGAAAGAGTTAGGTTATACAAACATGAATAGTGGGGCTAAACTGTCAACTTAGTCTTAATCCAGTTCTGACATAAGTTTAGGGTTTCAACGACTAAAAGTGAGTTATTAAACAAATAATAGAGTCGTTAGGATTAACACAGACATGTATCACCTTAACCACAATATTTTTAACTTCTAAGCATCGAGAGAGTCAGAAGTTTATTAAAAAAATCATGTCGAGTAGATAAAAAAATCCAAGGGTTTACGCAGACATGTATTGCCCATTGATATAGCATTGAGATATGTAATCAAGCATATATCCTTAGCAATAATCCCAACATCCATAATTATCTATTAAGTCGCTACAGTTGTTTGTCTTAATCATAACTACCTTTAGATTAGTTACATTAGTTTACTTAAATCGACAATCACCAATACTTGTAAACACATTCCTAAGTTTGATAATGCCTATAGTATACTACAAAATTTGTCTCGTAGTTATTGTTTCAATCCCCGTGGGTTCAACACTATTCATCACTTTATTACTTGATACGACGAGTATACTTGCTCTAAAGTGCATAACTATTTGACAAGCATCAAGTTTTTGGTGTCGTTGCCAGGTATTGACAATTGATAATTACGTTGTAATTACGCTTAGGACTTTTATTTTTATTGCATTTACTTTTTGTTTTTGTTTTCATTCTCAGATACGCTCTAGTGCATGACCAGAAGGTCCACCAAAAAACCTATTCTTCCATATAATCCGGAGATCGAAAGAACTTTTTGGAGACTTCTACGGGAGAACAAGAATATGGTGAACGACGAAGAGATTCCACCAAGGAACAACCTTGAGAATGCGCGTAATCCAGAAGTTGTACTTCTAGTCGATGGACAATAAGGTGTTGGAGCGAGAGCAAATGGCCAGGTAGATCTACCACTTTCTAGGCCCAGATGATTTATTAGAGACATCATTGAGCCCGTTATCAAAAACCTCAATCCACCGATTGTAGTACTTGATCTAAGGACAGCCCGCTTTGAGCTAAAGCTTGTATGTTCAATAAGCTCAACAATATTGGAAAATTTAGAGGATTAGCAAGATAAGATGCTCAAGAGCATATCCAAGCTTTCTTGGAAGCCTGTGATTGTTTCAGGTAACCAAACATACCTATTGATGCATTGCGCCTTAAGCTATTCCCTTTCTCACTACGAGATTGAGCTAGAGCATGGTTGAAGACTTGTTCCGCGGGATCAATTACATCCTGGGACGACTTGTGTATCAAGTTTCTACACCAATATGATCCATCCAATGTGCACAACCAAAAGCGAAGCAACATCATATCTTTCCAAACAATATGATGATGAATCCATGTTTGAAGCATGAGATAGATACAAAAGATCTGTTTCGGAAGTGCTTGATCATTGGATTCACAGATTGGCTACAAGTCATGACGTTCTAAAATGACGTCAATGCCCAAACAAGTATGATGATTGACTCGTCAGTTAATGGTACTTCACTCTATAAAGAACCTGACGAGGCTTTCAAGCCACTTGACCGGATAGCTAACGCCGACTATCAATTCTCACGAGGGAGATTGAAGCCTGGACCTAAAGCAACTGGAACACTCCAATTGGAATATTCTCATACTATAACAGCTCAGCTCTCTACCATCACCAACATGCTCAAGAACATGCAAGGACCATCCAATGTCTGAGAGTCCAAGGTAATGTAATAAACTTGTGAGCATTGTGATGGGAAATATCAGTCGAGCAAATACCTTCAACAAGAAGAATCTAGATGCTACGTAGGGAATACCAACCATAACAACAATCCCTACTCTAACACCTACAACCCAAGGTGGCGACAACATCCAAAATTTGGTTAGGGAGGTAATAAAAGAAATACAGGAGCACAACCATCTACATCAAACGAACCTCCTAGATTTCAAAAGTCTCAGAGGCAGAACTAAGGAGCTTCTAACTCCAATTCTAATTATTTTGATAATTCTTATCAACCGTTTATAGAAACTGTCTGTTTCATTATGTAAGATCAAGCAGCCCACTTGAAGAATCACAATGACATGCTCACAACGCAGGCTGCCATGTTGTAAAACTAGTAATTGATCATGCAAAACAACACCGCCTCGATTATGTCTTTGGAAAGTCAAGTTGGGTAGATTGTCTAGATGTTGAAAATGAGACCACCTGGTGGATTACCTAGTGATACTGAAGTCACTAAGGCCTTTAATGTAGAGGAATGCAACACCATCACTCTATGTAGTGGCACGCAACTTAGGACAGAAGACAAGTTTGGGGAAAGCTCTTCAGTAAATCCTACTCTAAGAAAGTCATTCGCTGATGCTCTTGCACCAAAGGAACCAACTCTTGTGTCTGATACAGTGAGCAGCCTTACTATTGAAGGTAATGAAGATAAACTAAGGATGCACCTGTATTCAGTAAGCCACAAGACGAGCCCAGACTACCACATTCATTCTCACAGAGATTGAAAGCTCAGAAATAAGATGTCCAATACCAAAAATTTCTAGAGATGCTTAAATAGTTGCACGTCAATGTCCTACTTCTAGGGGTCATCGATTAGATGTCGATCTATGCAAAGTTTTTGAAAGAGATCGTAACCAAGAAGAGGAATGTGGGTGGCATTGGAACTTGTTACCACTATGGGTGAGTTCGTGGTTGTGCTGAGTGATTTGCCACCCAAGATGAAAGACCCTGGCAGTTTCATTATTCCATGCTCGATAGGCCACAACTACTCTGGCCGCGCCTTATGTGATATTGGTGCAAGTGTGAACTTGATGCTGAAATCCGTGTTTAAAAGATTAGGGATGAGAAAAGTAATACCTACATTGGTGATCCTTCAATTGGTCGATCAATCTCAAATCCGACTCGAGGGTAAAATTGAAGATGTGTTTCTTAAGGTAGATAATTTTTTTCCCGGTAGAATTTACCATCCTTGATTGTGAAGCTGGTGAGAATACTCACATCATCATGGGGATGCCATTCTTAGCCACCAGACAGATCATGATTAACTGTGAAAATGTCAATTTCACCATGAAGATGAATGACCAACAAATCACATTAAATGTCTTCAACACACTCAAGTACACGGACTATTGTGAAGAATACCAACTCGTGGAAAGCAAAGAAGCCCTAACTAAAGAAGGTTTGCCCGAGATACATTGCATCAATATTCTTTCTTATGAGAAGCAAGCTGAATTTGATGACTACACGTATACAATTGATGAAAGAGAATAACAATTGATAAATTGACATCTAGCTAACTCAAAGAGTGCAAACTCACAATTGTGAAGATACAAGGCGTTGATTGCTAATGTATTTAGCAACTCAATCAAACCAAGACTCACCCCTACCATGAAAACCATGCTTATGCAGAAAGTGTTCTTCTCCTTGTATAATGGAGTGCTGATTCTTCGCGATAAACATGTTGAACTAACACCGGATGATTAGCACATCCAATCCTTATCCCTTTTCATTTATGCATTTAATTTATTTCATGCACTTTTACTTTCAGCATTTAGTTAGCTATTTTTAAGTTTAATATTTTATTTTGGCAGTTATCAAAATAAGAAGGCTGACGGGAGAAGTCTATCCAAATCTCAGACACACAATGACCATTAAGATAAAGACATGTCTGCGATTAATGTGGTGATACAAGGAGGTGCTGACTTAAATCCCTTCATCTGTTAATCACGATGGGCACTCTCTACGTATTCCTCACGTGGTGTTCTAATTACGACCTTATTCACTGCACCCATAACTCTCTCGCTACCTATAAACTAACCCAACCTTTTGACTTTCCACACCCATCACTCGCCACCACATCTGAAGAATAAGTATTTCCCTCCTCTTTCAAATCCCAAATCTTTACAGAACCTCAACTATTTCTGAATGGCATCCAGTTTCCCAACTTCTAACTCCATCTCCGATGAAGCCCACTCTGAGATTCCAACCAACTTTCCAGACCATATACCCATTCCATCTAATAAAGCCAATCTCTTTTTCTCAAAAACCCTACAACAACGATACGAGTTAATCTACCAACAAGGAATACTTGAAGAAGAATGACTGAAATTCATTGCCACATACGAGGAATGATTTGATCCTTACGTGCATTATATGCTCTGAAAACAGTAGTGGGACGCATTCATTCAACAACCGAGCTATATCAATGTTTCATAGGTTCAGGAATTTTACACCCATGTGGGGCAAGACGGAGAGAAACATATAATGGTTAGGGGAAAAGAGTGGATTTTTTTTAGGAGGTCATAGATCAGCACTATCAATTTTCTAACCATCATGAGGAAAACCACACAACAAGCTAGGACCTTGATTATCACACTACAATTCTACGGGAACTATACGTCCCTAGGACGAGATGGACTAGCGAGGACCATGAGAGAATGGTACTATGGTGGAAATTGAAGCATGATTCATGATTTTAGGCCCACATAGTAAATAATCATCTTCTGCCCACTCTTAACCGAGAAACTTTCTTTATCCGATAGATGCGCCTATTAGACTACCTTATAGAAGGGTGCAACCTATTTCCGGCACAATTAATTCGAGTTGATGTCATGGAAGGCGCAACCACCATAAGTAAACTAATGGGCTACCTTTTTTGAACTTAATCACAGCTCTTTGCACACAGGCATGAATCCCAACTAGGGAAGGGAACATGATAATTGTTCTGACTGTGAGAGTACTTGGCAAAAGGGGTAGAAAATATATTGGAAATGTATAAAATAGTGCCAAGATTTAGTCATTTGAGGAGGTAACAATAGTAAAAGCCCATCAAGGGTTGCTTCAATTTCAGGTGAAGGAATTAAAAGGATACGCCCGTATTGCACCCTCCGCTATCCCTTCCGACACCTCTCTTCCCATTACTGACATTGTAGCAAAAATCGTTGGTACCACCCTCCAATCATACTTTTTAGCTGCTAAACGGAGGGAAGCACACTACAACTATATAGGTTTTTAGTGACAAATTGACTGTGACTAAAAGAAAATTTGTCACAAATATTAAACTTTTGTGACAACTTTTTTGTGTGACACAATTAGTATAAGTAATTGTGATGTATTTTTATTTGGTCACTATAATAGTAGTTATTGTGACGATTATATTTTTCACAAACAAATTCTCACTATAAGTCTATAAATGTGACACAAAATTCATTTTCACTAAAACTTTGACACATGATAATGACGATATATGAAGTGATCACTATTATTTGATATTTGTTGTGACAGTGGAATTTCTTGTCACTTAAAATTTTACCTTTTGTTGTGATAAATTTTGTCACCAATTAAAAATAAAATAATGAAAAATTAGTTATTGTCACAATAATAAATTTATTTTTATAATAATAGTAATAATAACAATTATAAAAAATTGAAGTTATCATAAACTAGTTTGTCAAAAGGTAAAATATTTCTATTAGTCTCTATACTATGTGTAAATTGTTGTTTTATTCATTCTATTTTGATCAACTTTAGTCCCTATATTTTTCAAATTCTAAAATTTCAATCATAATCTTATCAGAACACCGACAATATGACTAAATTACAAGACTAAAAATGATCAAAACAAAAATTAAATAAGTAACTTATGTATAACAAATGGGCTAAAAGCAAAAATTTACGTAACATGTTTAAAGACTACCATTCATATCAATATCGAAATTTCAAAATTTAAAAATTATAGAAACTTAAAGTGACCAAATTAAAGTAAAAAGACTAATATATAATTTTAGCATAATATACGATAGAAAAAATTTCTTTCAAAATAGTTTTACTTATAATAACTGCTACAATTAATACATATTTTTAAAATAAATAAAAATAATTACAATTTAATCTATATACCATTTTCTTTTAAAATAATATTAAAATTCTTGCCTAGCCTAGTGGATAAGTATTGCACTCTCCCTCTAAAGGTTCCAGGTTCGATCCTCCTTGAAGTCATGTATTGTATTTAATTATTAAAAACTAACATCTAAATGTGCTACAACATCTTTAATTAAATTTCAATGACTTAATGAAAATGTTAAAAGTTTGTTGATTACAATGCCAAAAGCTCCATTAAATTTTAGGGACAATTAGCGTTTAGCTTAAACCCTAAATAAAATGGTTACAACTAAAAATATAATTATTTTTTTATTATTGAAAGTGACAACATATTGTAGACACTATTTAAATATGTATTTGTGATAAAATGTTTGACACTAAAAAGAACAACATCTGTGTCATAATTTTAGTCACTATTAATAATCATTTGTGTCAAAAAGTGTAGTCATAAAAAAATATAACTAATTGTGACGAAATGCATGAAAGTTGTCACAAATATAATAGTGACAGAGTTATTAGTGACGACTGGTGACGACTCAGAAAAATAGTCACTGTAATTTTTAGTGGCTAAATTTAATAGTTTTTGTGACCATTTTCAATGTCACTAAAAATAAATTTTCTTGTAGTGGCAAGACTCCAAATGCTATTGCGGAAGCTTTTGCCCAATGAGCCAATTGACTTTCCAACGTTTCCCCAGCAACTCTTACAACCAGCCACCATCCTCCGGAGGCAGCAGCCAGATACTGATGTTGGCGCCTCCACCAAGAAACAAGTGTCCACTTGGGACAAATGCAAGGGCATCATCATCAGGGAACCACCACCCCAGTAACTTTCTAGGTTAGTTTTTTATTTTTATTTTTTAGTTTAGTTTAGTTTATTTTCATATTTCATATTTTAATTTGTTTTGCTTTTTATTTTCTTTTGGCATTGGGGGCAATTCTCTTCTCAAGTTTGGAAAGTACATACTTATATATATATTAGGTTAAATTTAGGTAAAATTTAAAAATTAAAAAAAAATAGAACTGTAATTAGCCTAATATGCCCGATAGGTTCCCTTTACTGTGATTCTTTTGACTCTGAATCTATTGCTGCGTTGATCGTGACTTCATATGATGAATCTATGTTGATGCTTTGCAAGGTGTTAAGAGCTTTCAAGTTTCTGAACTTAATGATAGATCTGTTGTAGCCCTTAAAACCACAAATTGCATACAACTTAACACTTAAGAAACCTTAGGGATGCTCTAGGTCGACTTTTTGATGCCAAAGCATAAATCAAAAGAAAATGAACTTAAATGCTTAATGAAGCAAAACAAAGGCTATAAAATCCTTGAAAAATCAAGAAAATAAATTAAGACTTGATAATTTAAACAAAACTGTTGAGGGGCACTCTTCTATGCATTTTGCTATCTTAGTACACCAGGTGAGTTGTGTTTGCTCCATTTAACTTTTCATGGTAGGAATGATAGTACTGGCAAAGGGTGAATGAAAGTCTTCACGGGATGACATTGCTCGTAAGGCTCGGGGATGAACTGTTTGCTCTACTCCATCTTCAGGTATCGAAGGGTTAGTGTGATAAGCTGAAGCCCCAAGGATACAGTTTCCAAACGTAAAAAGAACAGGAAGTAAAAATGTGCTGAAAAAGGAAAAATAATATGCCGAGGCAAAAAAAAAGAAAGCAATCCTCAAGCTTCTCTAAGGCTATTAAGTGATGAATGCATGTAAACTGAGCACACACTGTACTTACAGTAGATTTAATCTTTTGAATAAAACTGTAAGCTCTAATACATTTGCTTATCATCGAGATAGCTGAGGAATGAATTTCTGCTGCAGCATAACTTGGAATCACTGTAATCATAGCTTAGTGGAACCTTAAGACTCATGGGTTGTTTACTGTTCTTCTTTTCTATTTTTATTTATTTTCTTGTTTCCATTTTGTATTGCTTGAGGACAAGCAACAATACAAGTTTGGGAGTATTTGACGAGTGCTTAATTGACCCATATTATATGCCCTTATTCTTTATCTTTTACATGTTTTCTTGTTCATTTAGTTTGCATTTAGGTTAGCTTGTACATATTTGCATATAGATAGAGAGTTACACCAATTGTGCTTAAATGACATATATATTGGTGCTTTTCACGGGAAATGTGATGTTTTGTGGTTCATGTGCAAGATGTTGGTGGATTGTTGGAGCTGGGGAGGAGCATATCACATGGCTGGAGCTGACGGGGCATGAAGAGTTGGAGAAGAATCTATCTCTGCCCACGTGGACTTTCTCCCAAATACGCAACATTTAATGAAGCGGGAAAGCAATGGCTTTTCTTTAATGAAGCCGCGCAAACTTTAGGGTACTAAAACCCTAGTTTCACTGCCTATATAAGAGAGACTTGAACGCTACTTCATAGAACACGATTTAGATGACAGTCATAGTTTAAGCTTACGGAGAACCACTGAGATGAAACTAAACGATTCTCTCAACGAACGACGCCATCGAGAGAGGCTAACGGAGATGAGGCCTGCCCCACAATTGGATGGTACAAAGGGAATTTTGTTGAGGATACTCAGGTTCTTTCTTTTCTTGATTGATAAATTGTCGTACTTTATACTTCTAATTATGGTTGTTTTAGGCTCAGAAATGAGCTAAACCTTTTAGTTGAGATTATTGCGTCCCGGGATTTTATGTTTTGATTATTTTATTTTAATAATTTAATTGTTTCTATCTTTGTCTATTCTATTGATGTTCTTAATGTGTAGTTAATTGTAAGAGTTATTCGAGAGATGTCTGTTAACTATTGATTAGTGGCTTAATATTCGAGAGAGTTAGGTTATACAAACATGAATAGTGGGGCTAAGCTGTCAACTTAGTTTTAATCCGACCTAGACATAAGTTTATGGTTTCAACAACTAAAAAGGGAGTTCTTAAACAAATAATAGAGTCGTTGGGGTTAACGCGGACATATATCACCTTAACCACAATATTATTAACTTCTAGAGATAAAGAATCCAAGGGTTTACGCAGACATATATTGCTTGTTGCTATAGCATTGAGATAAGTAATCAAGCATATATCCTTAGCAATAATCCCAACCTCCATAATTATCTACTAAGTCGTTGCAGATGTTTGTCTTAATTATAGCTACCTTTAGATTATTTAAATTATTATACTTAATCTGACAATCACCAATACTCGAAAACACATTCCTAAGTCCGATAACTTCGTAGTTATTGTTCCAATCCTCGTTGGTTCGATACTCTATTCATCACTTTATTACTTGATACGATGAGTATAATTGCTCTAAAGTGCACCATTATTCGACAAGTATCACCCACCTATATTCGTAAGATTCGAATTTACAAAATATCTAAAATTACAAAATAATAGAGATTATTATCCCATACACAAGAGGGAAAACCTTTTGTTTCCACAAGCACCTCAATTTTAGGGTTTAGGGTTTAAAGTTTCAGTGCAGAGGTTTAGAATTTAGGGTCCATGGTTATTTAAGATTTAGGGTTATGGTTTAGTGTTTAGGGTTGAGGTTTAGGTTTTAGGCTAATATGGTTAGGGATTTAGGCTTCAACCTTCAAACCTTAAATTTTAACCCTAACCCTAAAATTCTATCAACGACCCCTAAATTCAAAACTATTATGCTTAAACCTCTAACCCTAAACTCTAAAAGATCCATAATCCCTAAAACTAAGACGATTGTGTAAATAAAATTTTTACAAGCGCTTGTACATAAAATAATTACTATAATAGTAAAAAATCGATTCAACTATAAATAACGTGGACTGATCCAGTGGGTTCTGCTATCAGCCAGGGGCCATGGCCTTTATATTGGGCTACAACGGGTATCGAAGACCCAAAAGGCCTGATATGAAAGCTCTTCGTCCACAAAAAAAGAAGCCTAATTTACAATACGAAAACTTGTAGGTCTCTCAATTTGAGACGAAAATACAAATTGAAGAGCAGCAGCAGCAGCAGCAGCAGCAGCCACCTGTGAGATTGTGCGAAGATTTAACATCCTATTAAGGGCACTGGTTTGAGCGCCATCATCTCCTTTCCTCCCCCGCCTTTAATCTTTCTCCTTTGCTCCCAATCCCTACCTTGTCTTCTTCAACTCGTCTCAGGCAACACAGAGGTAATAATTAGCTGTGCCCACTGGCAGGTCTTGGGCCGTCAAGTAATCCTAGTTATACCTCTGAAGATCCCGCCCGTTATTGTTTCAGCGGCGAATTTCGGTTTTTCGTGCCGCGTCGGAGCTAAAATCGTTTGCTGAACGCAGATACGAATTATTTCCCTTTGTAGCATATATAGTGCCTGAGAATCGATATACCCTAATTACCCAATTTTTTTTAAGATCCCCAATACGTTACACGTGAGATTTTTGTGGTTTTAGCTCTTCAACATCTTGTTGTTGTTGTAACTTAGAGAAGAACAAAAAGAATGGGTGACTCTGATACTAGGAAGATTAGGAATATATGCATTTTAGCTCATGTTGATCACGGTAAAACCACATTGGCTGATCATTTGATAGCCGCTACAGGCGGTGGTGTATTGCACCCTAAATTAGCTGGTAAACTTAGGTTTATGGATTATCTTGATGAGGAGCAAAGGAGAGCGATAACGATGAAGAGTTCTTCTATAGCTCTTCATTATAAACACTATGAGATTAACCTTATAGATTCCCCTGGTCATATGGATTTTTGTAGTGAGGTGTCTACTGCTGCACGTTTGAGCGATGGCGGATTGGTTTTGGTTGATGCTGTTGAGGGTGTTCATATTCAAACACATGCAGTCTTGCGGCAATCTTGGATGGAGAAGGTTACCCCATGTTTAGTTCTTAATAAGATTGATAGGTTGATATGTGAATTGAAGTTGAGCCCTATGGAAGCTTATAACCGGTTATTAAGGATTGTTCACGAGGTCAATGGGATTATGAGTACATATAAGTCGGAGAAATATTTGTCTGATGTTGATTCCATACTTGCTGGCCCTTCTGGTGAGGTGAGTGATGAGAATTTGGAGTCTATAGAGGACGATGAGGAGGATACTTTTCAACCCCAAAAAGGAAATGTGGCATTTGTGTGTGCTTTGGATGGGTGGGGTTTTACAATTAATGAGTTTGCTAATTTTTATGCTTCTAATCTTGGGGCGAGTACATCTGCGCTTCAGAAGGCTCTTTGGGGTCCTCGCTATTTCAATCCCAAGACCAAGATGATTGTTGGGAAGAAGGGAATAGGTGGAGGAAGTAAGGCTCGGCCAATGTTTGTGCAGTTTGTTCTTGAACCACTTTGGCAGGTTTACCACGCTGCTTTGGAGCCAGATGGGGACAAAGGAACACTTGAGAAAGTGATTAAAACTTTTAATTTGTCTATTCCGCCTCGTGAACTGCAGAATAAGGACCCAAAGATTTTGCTTCAAGCTGTTATGAGTAGATGGCTTCCTTTGTCAGATGCAGTTTTGTCAATGGTGGTGAAGTGTATGCCAGATCCAATTTCTGCTCAGTCTCTTAGGGTTTCACGTTTGCTTCCCAAAAGAGAGATTCTTGATAAGGGGGCAGACTCTAATGTGCTTGCAGAGGCTGATCTAGTGAGAAAGTCAGTTGAAGCTTGTGATTCTAGCCTTGAAGCACCATGTATTGCTTTTGTATCTAAGATGTTTGCAGTTCCAGCAAAGATGCTTCCCCAACGAGGTCCACAAGGGGAGATTTTAAACAATTTTACTGAAGAAGGTGGAATTAGTGAGTCTGATGAGTGCTTCCTTGCATTTGCTAGGATCTTTAGTGGGGTTCTTAGATCAGGACAAAGACTTTTTGTGCTTTCAGCTCTATATGATCCATTGAGAGGGGAATCGATGCAGAAGCATGTGCAGGAAGCTGAATTGCAGTCCGTATATTTGATGATGGGTCAAGGTCTTAAACCGGTGACCTGTGCAAGGGCTGGGTATATTGTGGCAATTCGTGGACTTGGCCAACATATATTAAAAAGTGCAACTCTTTCGTCCACAAGAAACTGTTGGCCTTTCTCCAGTATGGTATTTCAGGTTTCCCCTACCCTTAGGGTTGCAATTGAACCTTCTGATCCTGCAGATATAGGTGCTCTTATGAAAGGTCTGAGGCTTCTGAATCGAGCTGATCCATTTGTGGAGGTCACTGTTTCCTCTAGAGGGGAACATGTGTTAGCTGCTGCTGGTGAGGTTCATCTAGAAAGATGCATCAAGGATTTGAAGGAGAGATTTGCAAAGGTGAGCCTGGAAGTCTCTCCTCCTCTTGTGTCCTATAAAGAGACTATTGAGGGTGATTTATCTAATGCAGTGGACGATTTGAAACTGTTTACTTCTGGTTCAGACTATGTTGAAAAAAAGACTTCAAATGGAAGATGTACCATCCGTGTTAAAGTCATGAAACTTCCACCTACACTAACCAAGGTGCTTGATGAAAGTGCTGATTTGATCTCAGATATTATTGGAGGTAAACTGGGGCAGAGTGCTAAAAGCTTGGAAATGCATACATTAAGTCTGAGCGAAAATGAGAGTCCTATTGAAGTGCTCAGAAAGCGCATTTGTGATGCTCTGGAGAGTGATTTTTCGTGTGGAAGTGAAAATGAAAAAGATCAGGCTGAAAAATGCAAAGGTAAATGGCTCAAGCTTCTTAGGAGGATCTGGGCACTTGGTCCAAGGCAGGTTGGCCCTAACGTCCTTTTCACTCCGGATTACAAAATGGATAATGACGATGGCTCTATTCTGATACATGGCTCTCCTTATGTATCTCTGAGATTGGGCTTAGCTGATACTTCTAGTGCTAGTGATATTGCTGCTATTACATCTTCGGAACTAACTCAACCACTCTATGGAGAAGCAGAGAGTCTGGAAAGTAGCCTGATGTCTGGGTTTCAACTGGCTACTGCAGCTGGCCCCTTATGTGATGAACCAATGTGGGGATTAGCCTTTGTCGTTGAAGCTTATATCTCTCCCTCAACTGTGCAGGCTGGTGACTCAGAACCTAACCAACTATCTGAGCAGTATGGTCTTTTCACTGGACAGATAATGACAGCGGCCAAGGAGGCCTGTAGAGGGGCTGTGCTTCAGAGGAAGCCTAGGCTTGTTGAAGCCATGTACTTTTGTGAGTTGAATACTCCAACCGAGTATTTGGGCCCTATGTATGCAGTGCTTGCCCGGAGGCGAGCCCGAGTTTTGAAGGAAGAAATGCAGGAAGGCTCTCCTCTTTTTACGGTGCATGCCTATGTGCCAGTTTCTGAAAGTTTTGGTTTTGCTGATGAGCTAAGGAGATGGACATCTGGGGCTTCTAGTGCCCTTCTTGTTCTTAGTCACTGGGAAGCGCTTCCTGAGGATCCATTTTTTGTACCGAAAACAGAAGAGGAGATAGAAGAATTTGGTGATGGTTCTAGTGTTCTTCCAAATACAGCAAGAAAGCTCATTAATGCTGTGAGGCGGCAGAAGGGTTTGCCTGTAGAAGAAAAAGTAGTTCAGCATGCAACAAAGCAGAGGACGCTAGCTCGTAAAGTGTGAAAGGTAATCAAGATCTATGTTATTATCTTCACATATGACGGGTACTATGTTCTTGTATACAAATTACTTTTCTTTATCATTTTTTTTTCTTTCCACCCCACTGGGAGTAAATGTAGCACTCTTTTTGAAATGGAAGTTTGAACATTGATCAATGAAAATGCTGTTACAAACTGGATAATGATCCAGTCCAGGCATAATCAAGTTGCCTTTATTATTTCAATTCGATCATCTTTCGAATATTTTTTGCATATTGCTGTTGTGAGATTGAGTTTTGTTACACATGCTAAAAGCTGAGCAAAATTCTTCATATCATATAATGATTGGTAGGTTCCTGGAGGCAGCTACCCTGGAACTGGTGGCAAAATCAGAATTTTATTCCATTTTCAAAAGTGGTATCCTACAATATCTTGGTTGACCTCTCTCATTAATCATAAATTTTCTATGCAAGTTAGCTTACTTTCAGGAGTCTTGGTTTTATTGATTTCATCATGTGATATGAAAGAAACACAGGGTTTGTCATTGCTTTATTCCTGGAATAGATTCCCAATCCAAATTTCACATTTGCATTACAGTTTATATCTTTCTCAATTAGTCCATATGTTTCTGGAGAATTATGTTATTAGTTATTCATTCATATGCATGAAATCAGAGTATTTAATTGTGATTCCATATTTCAGTTAAGATTTGATTCAGTAGGAGCAATCCCCCCTTCCCCCTCCCCCTAGGTAGAAATTGTTCAAAAAAAAATTTGATTTAGTAACCAAGCATGATTAGAAGCAGATACCATCAATAACAGGAGCAAAAAATTAAGTCTTAATTAATAATTTCACAAAGAATGTGATTTTAGTTTCTCAACTCCACCCTCTAATCCACAATCTCAAACAAAGTTACAGCAGCAAAGACAAGAAAGAGGGTACCGCCGATGTAGGCAATGGCCTGCACAGGAATAGGAAGACTCTTAGTTGCATTTGATGAATGAAATGCATTCAAGAAAACTAAATATCCTTCATTGCTTAAAATTAGCAGTTGATGTCCGTCACCATTGACTAAGGAGATTTATGCAATAACTTGCCATTCAAGTTTGAAATCACTCTGAACTCAATGAGGGTTGTTCTAAATCTATGCAGAATAGCTCAAAGCTTTGAACTATCCACAAAATGGACAAGAAATACCCCATGATGTCCTTTGATGAACAGATGAAAAAAGGTTGAAACCTTAAATTTTACCTTCTCTGATAAGAATGTTCCTAGTAAAGATCCTCCCAAAACAGCAAGCTGTACAAAGAATTTGCAAGTCAATCAGGTCTTTCTGTTTCTGTATGATTTTCTAAAATGAAGTGGAAATTTTTATTGGATTAACAAGGGGTTGAAGTCAAAAGGTTGTTCAGATGAGTAATGTTTCACAATTGCAGTTTACAGAATAGAAAAGATTTGTATCAGTAGGACTATCAAATACACTAGTAGGGCCTGTGCACTGTGGCATCAGAGAAAGACTATTTTTGTGTTTATTCTTTTATGCTCAAGTATAAGTTACAGAGTAGCGACACCATGACCGGCCAGTGCGCCTCCAATGACTCCGAGAGGAGAAGAGGCTGCCGCTAGCGCTGCATGAAAAGAAAATGTATAAATACTTAATGGAAAGGCAGGCTTTCTTGGTAGAATGAATGTGAAGACTTGACTCTGGTTTGAGAAAATTCACCAGCTAAAACTTGTAATGGCTAGACTAATTGAAGATACGATAAATTAATTAGCAATGGCACTGACCAATTGTGGAGAAGAATGATTTATCGCCCCACTCGGCTACAAAAACCAAGAAGAAAGTGCTAATAACAGTGCTAGCAGCAGCTAAGATCCCAGTTCCATTTCCAGAAAATTCTGAAACTGCTAATTCTGCCTGTTTGATACCCCAAGATGTGAAACTCATTTAAATTACTCTGGAATGAAATCATTTACAAGAAAAAAAGGATCAATATTGGAGCTTGAATATCCAAGCCAAGCCGAAGGGTGATTTCACCTCCTTTTGTTCATCTTCTGCTTTTTGATTATCACTTGAAGCAGCATCAAGCAATGTTGAAACTCCAAAGTATACCTGCAATTTTTACAGTAGCTTACACTTCTGAGCATATAATGTGCTTGTTTTCCCATCTTTACCTGACAAATAAAGCATAATTCAAAAGTTGGAAGATAATATTACCAGAAGGCAAACTGCAGCTATATCATCAATAGGCAGATCAGACTCACCAAACCTGGGCATTATTATTCAGATATTAGAGAAAAACGATATATATTCGAACCGACCAGACTAAGGATCAGAAAAAGAAAACTGCTTGGTCTAAGCTAATTTTGAAAACAATCTAGTCATTCTAGCTTTTTTGAACCGTATGATTGTTTAAAAGTGTACTGATATACTTCAAAATTTTCAGAAGAGCAGAAAATTGCAACTCTTCCACTGATTAAGTTTACACTGCAAATATCCTAGGTGAAACCGGTTGGAAAAAGGTCTCAAAATTACACATTTAGTGGTTTGCAATATTCATCAAATCAGAGTCAATTCTTCACATTCATTCTACCAAGAAATCTCAAGGGAAAAACCTGAACGGAAGGATTTCATCGACATAGTGAAAAGTTCTTCCGAGTACAACAGATACGATTGTCATTGCCCTGCACGTATAATAGATAAACACTACATAATTTAAAATGACAATCCATGTCTTTTCTGAGAGAAGCACACACCTATGAGCATCTCATTTAATGAAATTATAAAATGCAAAGGACTTATAAATCACCATGCATGGGCAGAACAACGTACAAGTGCTCCAAAAGTCCCAATGAAAGTTACAACAGCAGAATTTCTAGCAGCTAAAAGTGCCTGCATATACAAACATGCAAATTGGGGTGAATTCAACAGTTTATGTACATGTAATAAAGGATTCAAATACAACAATCGACAGATTCTTTCTCGAACCAAGCGAGATATTACAATAAGGGTTCAGTCTTACTGCAATGAAGAAGGTTTTGTCTCCCAGTTCTGAGAAAAATATCAGCAAGAATGCCTGAAACAAAAGAAAATGCTTCAATTACAATCATTCAAGATGTGTGGTCATATTTGCAGAAACTTTAAACTACTGGAGAAGAGTAGCATCGGTTTTCTTCTGTCATTTTCCTTCTTAAAGCACAGTGATTTTGAAAGTATTTGATGTTTACAACTAAGCGGGGGAACAAGAAATCAAGGAGTGGCCAGAACCATAACAATCACATCAACCATTTACCTAGATTGAAAAGACAAGTCATTAACATTACAACTCTTAAAGAACACTGGGATCAGTTTAGTTCTAAATGGTTAACAGAAGAGTTTCTACTTTCTATAAGTTCGCCACAACGAATCCGAATCACTATGCATAGGGCCTTTATTTAAACAATAAAAGCAACAAATATAAAAGTTACAGGGAGATTTCCTCACTGAAGCAAAACCTGTGCTAATATCACCAAGGTCTCCTACATAAGGAATTGACTGCAACCCACTAGCAATATCCGGGAGAGCAACTGCGGGTAGTGAGCCTTGGAATGTGAGCAACCCAAAAAGAACCATAAACTTTAGTGCATTGTTGAACAATGTAGTTGAGACAGCCGAATTTGTAGTTGTAAAGTTTCCAATTCTGAAGTTATTGTTAACAGGTACGTGATCTGAAACACCACAATCTTCTGATTTGTGCCCCAATGCTATACTCTCTCCCCTTTTCTTGCAATCAACATACTTATGTTCCTGGACGAAAATGAAGCACTCAGATAAACAACTTGTAAGCCAAGAGAACTTCCATATAGCAAACAGAACATCATAAAAGCACTTTACTTTTGAACTTGTCCAAATATTAGCTGAAATTCACTGAAACAAGGAAGCAAGGAACTTGATTTAAGAATTCTTACCAGGCCATGCTGACGTTCAGTGACCTTTTGCAGAAGATCACCAAACCACTCCTCGCATGTGCTTAAAACACAATTTCTGTAACTAGTACAACTAGATAAGCATGGTTCAAACTTCAAAGGAACAAGGAAAAAGAAGCTCAAAAGCAGCGACCCTTAAATGGGTTGAAAAGGAAATGAAAGTATACCTGGAGAAAAGGAGGCTTTGGTGGTGAGAAGATAGCTTGGAAGATTGCTTCTTGGAGAGAGAATTAAGATTGAAAGAAAGCAAATGAGAGATGAAGAGTTGGGAGGTTTAGGACATGGAGGTAACAGTGGATGAACAACCAAGCTGCTCTCCCTCAGCGTTATGCCTTTCATTCTTCTCGGGCGGCAGCTCTCTGGCTTCAGTCTCAGTTAAAGTTGTGGCTCTGGTTCTGGTTTAGAACTTTTGAAATGACTAATAATGGCCATAGATATAATCTGGGAGATGGATAAGTAGGAGAATAACGCCAATACAAATTCAGCCGTTATCTTTAGCCGCATTGCATGTTGTCGACTGTTTAAAGCTTAAGTCTTGAAATCAATGATTTTTTGTTTATTAGAACTTGTGAACCCATCAATGGTCTTTCTAATAAAGCTTAAAGAACTGGTGGGTTCACAAACAGCCCTCAACAATAATATGGATGGTTCATAAACAAGTTCGAGATAACTCTTCTTTTTTACTAGGGGCAAGGGAAAAGATTCTCCAGGCTTGAACTCGAGATTTTGCATCAAGCAAGAATAACAGCAGATTATCTACATCAAGAAGAAGAAAGAAGAAGATTAAATTTGTTGGTGATAATTGAAATAGTGAAGAGCTTTGGAATCCAATTGATATAATTTTAAAATTTAGAAGATTAAATTTGTTGATTTATTTAATATTAAGACTAAATTGATAAAAATATATAATTAATGAGGACTAAATATGTTATTATACAGTTGAGTGACCGAACACCGTAAATCATTTTCCTTTCTTCCTTCTCATCATTCCAATTTTCTACCAAACCAAGCCTCCTGGACTGCCTATAACAGGAAGAGAAACAAGAGACTATATTCAAGTTTGGGTCATGTTTGCAGAAAGGAACTATAGCCCAGCACTGCTGCTCCTCTATCAATTCTAGTTTCCCTCAATGAGTTCGGCAATCATCTGTTGGACCGGATAGATTCCATTCGCATTTGTTGGTATCTGTACTTTTCCAATGGCTCAGCCAGATTCCACCACTAACCAGCTATGGCTTTCTCAAGCCATTCCAAGTCTGCCGTATCACTCGAAAATGTTGCAACAACCTGGTAAGCCAATCAAGGTTGAAAAGTACTTCCATGTGCAATGAATTTTCTTTAAGATGTAAATTGTATATCAAAACATTGCCAATTAAAAAGAATACAAACAAATCAATTCAATCAAAGAAATAAATTCACTGAAACAATTCAAAGAAAGGTTGAAAGTGATCATAAAACTTCGTCTTTCAAAAGTAAGGCTACACGACAAGAATAATTCCCGTCAATATTTAAATCAGCCAAGCTCCTAGAGAGGGCAATACTTGTCCAAATCCATGCCATGTTACAAAGAAACTCACCATACTAATCCTTCGATCACAATCAGCTGTGAACTTTAGCATGATGAATCAAGTTCGACCGCTATAGGTGCTTTTCAAAGGATGTCAAATTGCTTCTTCTCATATACTCTCCACAGAACCCAGTTTTCATATTTGGAGGTTCCTCACCTCAATACCTACTGAATATTAACAAATAGCAAGAGCATAGATTTCATGAAATCTACCCTGCTATCCACTTGCATCCTTGTTACGAAGCCGATAAACTATTCGCCCCTTGGTTGAATCATAAGGACTCATTTCAACTCTAACTCTATCTCCAGGCAATACACGAACAAAATTCTTCCTTATCTTTCCCGAAAGGTAACCTATAATTAAATCCTTATTGTCCAAAAGAACTCGAAACATACCATTGGAAAGTGACTCGGTAATTAAACCTTCATGAACAAATTTCTTGTCATCCTGCTTCGCCGCAGTTTTTTCAAACTTACTTCTGACTACCCTATCAGTTTCAGGCCCCCTTGAGCTTGCTTTCTTGCAAGTGATTATTCTCGTTGACACCTTACTCGGATTGAATTTTACCCTGCTACTGTAAAACAAAGAAAGATACTTAAGGTGTTAGAATTTCATTGTTTCCAAACAGCATTTCAAGATTCGAATTTTAGAAACCGCACCATCCTCGATGACGAAATGGTTATCTAAGATATCAGTTTTTTTCATGAATCATCAGACAAATGCTTCCATATGGGGTTGGATTAAAAACAAAAACTTTACACAAATTAACACTTGATTATTAGATTAGAGTAGCAATTAACCACAAAATTATACACATAAACCAACAGCGAAATTCAAAACTAAATCAAACCCATATTAAATTCGGCAGAACCCAGAAGAAATATAAAGTGAATCTTAGAAATTGGTGTTTCACAGTGAACAGAAAGAAGTACAAAAATTAACCAAAAGGGGGCATAAAATTATAGAACAATTTACACAAAGATGATGACTTACTTGATGAAAAAACAAGTGGGAACCTTATGTTGAACCGGAAAGGAAAATGGAGTGTGAAGATTGGTGCAGAGGGAAGCCATAACGTCGAAACCCTAAGCTCACACTGTAAAGCGGGAATGGGTTGGATTTCAATCCTCTCGCTCAAAACTGATGTTATGTTATCCAATTAGAGTTATTCGGTGCGTCAATGCCTATGCTTTTTAAGTTGCGCTGCTTGACAAATCAAATAGTCAAACGACAAATAGCCTCTTACAAAGAATTTTTTTTACACAATGGTAAACTATTTCATTTGGTCATCCAACTTTTAGGGTACTTTTATTTTGGTCACCAAAAAGATCTTTACAATTTTGTCACTGTCGTTAGAGAAACGTATCGTTTTAATCATCCGGCCTAACAGTGCAATGTCGAATTAATCACCTCTCAACCTCCTTCATCAGCCAACCCATCATCTGCAAAACTCAATTTTTAAAAATCTCCACCATATTTAAGGTCTAATAAAACACCATCAAAACAAACTATTAAAAACCCACCGAGTAAGTGTACGAGTGGTGGTGGATTCGGCAAAATTGGGATTACTTAATTTTTTTAGAAGTTAAATTAAAATTTTCAAAAACTTTGATATTTAATGAGAACTTAAAAAATGAAAAGGGGGTTAATTAAAAATATTCAAAGTCAAATACTAATTTTCTAAAAAATTAAAGGCAAACCTCTTCTGGCCCATTAGACCATTATTGTCCGCCTATGTATAGGAGCGAAGAACAAAATAAACAACTCAATGCCCTTTTCGCCCTTTTCCTTTGGCATTGTTATGATGTTATCTTTATCTCGCAACAAATATATATTAATATGGATCTTCTCTCGGTGTTTTAAAATTTTATTTTGATTAATTTTGATAGATTTGCGTTATATATTCAATTTTAATATATGTATTTTAAAACAAAATATATCAAATTATTTATCACTTGGACTAAGTATTGAAACTCGAATTATAATGTATAGTAAATTTTGTAAAAACTCATTTTATAAATATGATAATATTCAAGATAAAAAAAAATCAAATTCTTAATGAAAAAAGGCAGGAGTAGAGGTGAGAAATGGATAATTCGGTTCAGGTCAGACTATATTCGGTTTAATTTCGGTTTAGGCCGGCTCGGACGTTCAGTTTTAGTTCAGGTCCATGGTGATTTTGATTTGGGTATCGGTTCAGGTCGGTTGGTTGGTTTTCGGTTTGGATGACTTTTGAGGCAGATCAATATTGGGTTAGTAGGAGATTGATCGATTTTAGTCGGATTTTCATGTCGAATTAGGTTTTTACACTATATATCACTTTATATAGCATGTATATTTGACTTTTTCGTGAGTTGTGTAACAGTTCACGTCTCATCTTTCTTTATTTATTTTAATATATTTTTCTTTATTTCAGGTTGCTTTCGGTTCGAACGAAATCAGTCTGAGTCCATTTGGTTCGATTGAAAATTGATTCTGATCTATTTTCGAGTCAACTAAAATTTGAGTCAATTTCGATTCGATTTGTTTCAAATTTGGAGTCATATTCGAGTCTAATCGGATTTTGAGTAAAATTTATCAGGATCAAGGAGGAATGTCCAAAAACAAAAGGAACACCTTGAAAGAATTTCACGGAAGTGTCTCGTCTAATACTTAATGAAATAGTTACATGAAATAAATCAAATATAAATGGAGAGGAAAAGTCAAAAATGACCATTAGCAATGGTATTTTATAGGTATATAAAAGTCACCATAGCTAAAAAAAATTATAAATTTTAAGTTTTAGTATAAATCAAATATACTTAATATAGTATATTTCAAAAAGGTACCATAGCTATGGTGGGGAATTCATTTATGATAAAAAAAATTATATTGTTTTTTTTTCTTTATAGGTCTAATATTAAAAAATAATTTTTAAGTTTTAGTTTTAAATTTTAAATTTAAACTTTAAAAAATACAATCAACCTAAAATTTTTTAAACTTTAATTTTAAATTTGACTTTAACTCTAAATTATAAATTTAAATTTTTAAAAAGTATTTAAAATAAAATTTTAATCTTAAATCCTAAATTTAAATGGTTAGGGCATCAAAAAGTAACGAAGACTTCTATTCTTCGTTTACCAACTAAATTACCACTGTAATCAAAGCTTTTTCATTCACAGCGAGCTTCGTGCAATTGACAATTTGGCGGGTGGCTAACTAAATGATTGACAAATGACAGGCAATCCAATCAATTCTTAAAGTTTAAACCTTTCTTCGTTTCTCCATGCTTCCATGGAAGATCCATCACAGTACTAATCTCTTAACCCAAAATCAGAGTAAATCAATATGGAGAAAAGAAGAAGAATAAAAAAAGTATTTTTTTTATTCGGAACCCTTTTGAAGGCTAAGAGAAAGAGAGATAGAGAGAGAATGAAAATTGGAAGAAAAAAGTGAAGAATGGTTAGCAGAAAAGGAGGAAAATTTGTGTGAAAAGTTGAGTCGGAAGGGAAAAGGAAAACAGCGGGTCCCTGTACCCCGCTCCCTTCTTGGAAACTTTACCACCCTCAGCCTCTTCTTCATCATAACAACAACCACCCTCCTCCTCCTCCTGCTGCTGCCGCTGTTTCTGCAAGAAAGTTAGCTGCTTCACTGTGGGAGTCCCATCAATACCTTCCCCATCATAAAATGCATAGAGGTGGTGGTGGTGTTAGCAACACTAATGGCCGGTACCACCAACGCCACCACAGCAACAAGAACAAAGCCATTGTTTTTTCTCATTTCTTGGCTGATCATTGCCCCAGCTCCGACTCTGACCAGGTAATTTTTCAACTCCTTTTTCTTTGTTCCATACTTTACTATACAGGTCGTGTGTGTTTATTGTTGTACCTGCATGTTAATTTTGTTTTTAAAGGGTGTTTTTATTTTTGATCTGTTAGTTGTTGAGATTGATATTGACTGATTTGGAATTTTGGGTCTTGTATTTGGTAAATGCTAACATGTTTGTTTGTTTTTTCCCCTTTTCTTTTACCTGGGTTGAGATGATGCTCTACCTAAATTTTCACTGTGTTTTTGTTATTCCATAGAGTGTTTTTAATGTCCTTTCTTCATGTTTATTATGTTAGATTATATGTTTGTAATGTCCTTCTTTCATGTTTGATTGGGGAAAAACAATTTGTCAAGCTTTTTAAACAAGTTCAAAACCTAATGGAGCTAAATCGGATTACGATGAGGAATGAGAATTAATTGATAATTATTAGCAAATAGATGACCCAGCAAAGTATTGCTAGTTGATTTAATCTAGTCTTTTGTGACTTCAGGACAATTTCTTCAGCCAATTGTGTAAGAACAGATCTTTAGAGGTTATTAGAGCTTGTAAAAATACCTTCTGCCTCTAACTTTCTGGTTTATTTCTTATATCAGCCAGAGAGTTCAAGCAGTTTGAGGAGGCATATTATTCAAACACTAATGAAACACCATCCGTCGATTGAGAAAAATAATCAGGCCCTACAGCCTGTATCGCCTGCAAGTTATGGCAGTTCAATGGAGGTAAATTTTCTTTTCTTTCTACTGAAAATGGTGCTATCTGTAGAATAAGTACAGAATAGGAAAGTTGGTTTTCTTTTTCTGGATAAAAAGAAGATTTATTTATCCAAGATGCAGAATTGCTGCTACAGTCAATATAAACTGCATGTGACGGTCGCATACACAGCTCAAATGCATAGTTTCATGCAGCCACCAAACCAATACAATCTGCTGCTATATGCAGCAATATATCTACTTATATAAGAAACATGAGAGTCGCAATGCTCCCAAGTTGAACGAATGGAATTATTTATTAAATTGATTCTTCAATTGAAGCTACTCGACTTGGAGCTAATGAAAGAATGACTGTTAGGAGTCCTGTGTATGGTGACAAGCTTCAGCCTTGTGACCAAATTGATTCATCTTGGTTGTAGTCTGACTATTGTCCCCTTGTCTCTAACTAAAAGTTAACTCTTTATGTTATTGAGTTAGGTTCTAAGTTGATAAATTGCATATATCTTATGTTTTATTCGAAACATAGAAATATTTAACATGCATGTCTTAGGAAAGCATTTGAGAATTGAGTTTGTAGGGTGTAATTTGAGATAAAAACCATCACAAAAAGCATTTTCAAGTAGGATTTCTTACACATTGTTATTAATAGAAACAACAGTGTGGAAATTGAACACAGGAATGCCTTACTCAAATAAGATCCTCCTTAGGAATCACTCCTTGTATTGTTTTCTTATTAGTAGGTGTTTCCCACCTGGTTTTTCACATTCCAATACATCTGGAGTTTCGACATGCCTTTCCTCCTTTTTCAGGTGGCACCTTATAATCCTGCAGTCACACCTAGCAGTTCCGTAAGTTTTAGGGGAAGAATCGGTGATTCGCATTATAATCTCAAAACATCTACTGAACTGCTGAAAGTACTAAACCATATTTGGAGTCTGGAAGAACAACATGTATCCAATATATCATTGATAAAAACATTGAAGAAGGAATTAGATCATGCCCGTGTTAGGATCAAGGATTTGCTACGAGATCAGCAAGCATGTCGACGCGAAATTGATGATTTGATGAAGCAGATTGCCGAAGACAAATTTGTTAGGAAGGGTAAAGAACAGGACCGGGTTCATGCTGCTGTACAGTCGGTAAGGGATGAACTAGAAGATGAGAGAAAGTTAAGAAAACGATCTGAGAATCTACACAGGAAGTTGGCTCGGGAAGTGTCTGAGTCAAAAGCTTTTCTTTCTAATGCCTTGAAAGATCTTGAAAGGGAAAGGAAGTCGAGGAAGCTTTTGGAAGATCTTTGCGATGAGTTTGCAAGGGGAATAAGAAGCTACCAACATGAGGTGCATAGACTAAGACAGAAATCCGATGAAGATTGGACAGGAGTGGCTGACCATGATCGTTTGATTCTTCATATATCTGAATCCTGGCTTGACCAGCGAACGCAGATGAAACTAGATGAAGCTCAGTCCGGTTTTCCTGAACTGAATTCAATAGTGGACAGACTAGGCTTTGAAATAGAGACCTTTCTTCAAGCTAAACAGATTGGTACTTCAGTTTCTAAGCGTACTAATTATTTGTCACGAAAGGATCGGAGGAAGTCACTTGAATCTGTCCCGTTAAACGAGGCTGTAAGTGCAGGTAAAGATGTTTCTGACGAGGAAGATTCTGCTAGCAGTGATTCGAATTGTTTTGAGCTGAACAAACCAACCAGTATTGACCTGAAATCACATGAAGATGAAGCTCTAAACTGTGACGTGGAGGAAATAATGAAATCAAATCATGCCGAGAGAAAACTTTCATCTCATGAGAAGATTAAAAGCCAGCATCCGTCCAGCTTACAAGTTAAGTTCGAAGAAAAGATGGCCAGAGCCAGGAGTACTGAAAATAAAAAGTCCCAGTTGGCAGTTGCAGAAGAGGAAAATACTGTAGGAACCGCCGCTGAAGCAACAATATCACAAAAACTCGAAAATGATGAAGCTACTCAATATGGCAAGGAGGGAAGAAAGAATAAGCTTGATGCGATACATGGACTAAACTCAAACTACATACTGGATAACTTGATAAGAAATCATATAGCAATGTTGGAAGGTGATAATACGAACACGGAAAAGGACTGTGGTGAGGCATCTTCTAGATACCAACCACCGAGGAACCAGCCTAGCCCAGTGCGCCAATGGATGACAAAATTTACACCCCCTGACCTGGATGTATCGGAGTCTTCTACGAAGCTACCTCCAGGAACGAAGGATAACACTTCGAAGACCAAGCTTCTTGAAGCAAGGTCCAAAGGGCAACGTTCCCGTTTAAAAATATTCAAGGGCAGGTCATAGCTCAAAGTGGTGTTTTTAGTTTGAACAATAAGCTGAAGGACTCGCGGATTGGCTGCGCTTCTGCGTTGCTTTTCAGTCCAACATTGTGGTTTATATGATTTCTGGCCATGGTGCACATTAGTCTGCATGTTGCCATCTGTAATTCTAGAATTTTTTGTTTTATGTCTGTATATTTGATTAATTAATACCGTACAGTTACAAATCAGATAAACTTTGGGTCCATTACAATTTTAGCAGTAAAGATTTGTGTGGGTTTTAAATCCGTTGATACTATGCTGATTAGTGTTCGAACGCCACACAAACAAAGATCGAGTTAGATAGCAAGTTACATTATTCTCTCGAGTTAGAGACTGACATTTATAGGAGGGAGAGCAACGGATCCCGAATTTATTTACCTAGTGCAGGAATCAAAGCGATTTTATACACTACAAGTAACAAATTATTAGTTAGTTTAGGTTTACAGTTTGTTGGTTGTACAGCTGTCACTCTAAAGATTTAGGTTCTTTATTAGTATTTAAACAATATATTTTATTTTATTAATGAATAACAGATTTTTTTTTCTCTCACAAGGAAACAATACACATTCTCTTTCTTTGACGTTTCCTCTTCCAAAATTCCCAATTCTTTTCCTACCAACCCTAAAATCACAAGATTAACATGGTATCAGTTGATGTTTCAGATTCGCGCACCTCTGATTCAACTCAAGGCTTTTGAGTTGATGATCCTTCCGATGAGTTTTACGTTCACCCAAATGAGAATCCAGCACTTGTTTTATCCTTCGTCTTGCTCACCGGCAGTAACTACCACGGATGGGCACGATCTATGCGGATGTCCTTGATCTCGAAGAATAAGTTCCTGTTCGTGAATGTTTCTATCAAAGAACCCAAAGAAGATGATGTTCGTTACCAGGCGTGGGTCAATCTTGTGTTGTCTTGGCTGCAACGAGCGATTAGCCCGGAGATTGCTCAGAGTGTCATCTAGATTGATACGGCGTATGAGCTTTGGAGAGATTTATATGATCGATTTAGTCAAGGAGACTTGATTAGGGTTTCAGATTTACAACAAGAGTTTTATTCTCTTTCTCAAGGTAACAATTCTGTCACTAATTTTCATACACAATTGAAAGTTTTTTGGGACGAATTGTGTAATCTTAGGCCTCTGTCTGTTTGTAATTGTCTGGTCATGAATTATCGAAAGCAAGATTTTGCTCTTCGATTTCTTAGGGGTTTAAATGATTCTTTTTCAGTTCCTAAATCGCAGATTCTTATGATGAAACCCTTTCCATCCATTAATAAAAAAAATTCAATTGTTATACAGCATGAGAGGTCTATTCCCTCTTCTGTTGTTCCTCATGATTCTAGTGTCTTTCTTGTTGATATGGGTAGCATGAAAATGGATGATTTTAATCCTAGGTATGACAATAGATTCCAAAAACGGTTCAATAACAGTTCTAGTAGTCGCAAACCCTTGTGTGTTTTTTGTGGCTTATATGGTCACTCAGTTGAGAAATGCTATAAAAAACATGGTTACCCACCTGGCTATAAGTATAAGTCATCTAGCAAAGCTAATCAGATAGGGAATCCAAATCTTGAAGATGATTCTCATTATGATAGCTTGTCCAAAGCTGAAATGAATAAAGGGGTGACCGGTGATATTTCTTTTACGAAAGAGCAATAATGAGGGTTTGATGTCTATGTTGCAAGAAATGGGTTTTTCTGTTCAGAATGTGAATTCTTCATCTGCTGTCAATGTTCTTTCATCTAATTTTGCATCTGGTACTGCCCCTGCTGATGATTCAGGTACTGTTCTAACTTGTTCTATTTCTAATTATGTTTCTTCTTCATGGATAATTGATTTCGGGGCTACAGATCATATAGTTAATACATTAGAGTTGTTTGTTTACTTATTCTGTTGTTAATAACAAATATGTTAAATTGCCTAATGGAAATTTAGTCAAAGTTTTACATAAAGGAGTTGTTAAAATTTCTGCAGATTTGGTTTTATATGATGTTCTCCATATTCCCTATTTTGGTTTCAACTTAATATCTGTTTTTCGGTTAACTTCTCATTCTAATATTGCAATTTTTTTTTCTAATGATGTTTGTTGTATACAGAACATCAGCTTATGGAGGATGATTGGTTTAGCTAGGAAGCTGGATGGGTTGTATCAGATTCAAACTTTGAATTCTGCTGGAGAATCAGATTTATCTCTATTTAATGCTGTTAGGTCAGATTCTTTTCAAGTATGGCATGCTAGACTAGGACATCCCTCTAGTCATAGGATGCAATTTTTTTACAAAGCTTCATTCTGCTATTCCTGCTACTGTTCCTTTTGAGTGTGATGTTTGTCATTTAGCAAAGCATAAGAGACTGCCATTTTCTTTGAGTATTTCTGTTTCTTCTTTTCCTTTTGATATTGTACACATGGATATCTGGGGACCATTTCCAATAAAAAGCATATATGGCCATGTTTACTTCCTAACTATTGATGATGATAAGACTAGATTTGTGTGGGTTTTTCCTATGAAACTTAAGTCTGAGACTAGGTCATTAGTCATTGATTTTTATGCTTTAATTGAAACTCAATTTTCTAGGAAAATTAAATGTATTCGAACTGATAATGCAAAAGAGTTTGACATGTTGGATTTTTTTAAGTCTAAAGAAATAATACATCAAACGTCATGTGTTCATACCCAGAATAGTTTAGTTGAAAGGAAACATCAGCATTTACTTGCTGTTGCTAGGGCTTTGAGAATTCATGCTCATTTACCTATTTCTTTTTGGATGGATTGTGTTATACATTCGGCTTTTTTAATTAATGTAACTCCAACTCCAGTTTTGAATAATAAAACTCCATATGAGGTTCTTTTTGAGCACAAACCAAACCTTGCTAATCTTAAAATATTTGGGTGTCTTGCTTATGCTTCTTATCTGCCTAAGGCTCCCACTAAGATGCATCCTCGAGCTATTCATTGTATATTTCTTGGATTTCCGAAACATATAAAGGGATATAGGCTATTTGATTTAGACACAAGGTCTGTTTTTGTCTCAAGGGATGTTGTCTTTAATGAGAACATTTTCCTTTTCAAAAATCAAATATTTCTTCCAATGTTATTGTTTTACCTGCTTCTGATCAGTCTTTATCTCTTGAAGATTTCAGTTATGATACTGAACATACCTTACATCATGAAGACTATAATTCTTTAAATAATAAAAACAATGATGTTGTTCATGCTGTTGATCAAGTTGAAAACAATAATTCTGTTAATCAAATTCATGTTGATCAAATTAATAAAGTTGTTATTCAACCTTCTACTGAGTCTGATCACTTGGTAACTGATCAGGCTCAGCATCTATTAACTGATTCTTTGTCTGTTGATCCTATTTCTCAAATGCCATCCTCCATTATTTCTTCTCGGCCATCAAGGGTTATTAAAATGCCACAGAAGCTTAAGAACTATCAGGTCAGCTTGCCCAAAGTCAAAAACATCACCACACACAGTGGCTCAGGTGCTTTCTTACCATAATATTTCCTCTAAGCATTATTCTTTCATTAATAATGTTGATTTGTTAACTGAACCTAAGAATTATAAGCAAACTGTCATGCATGAATGTTGGAGAAATGCTATGGTAGAAGAAATTAAAGCTTTAGGATCTAATCAAACATGGGACTTAGTACCTCTTGCTCTTAGTAAACAGACCATAGGTTGTAAATGGGTCTTTAAAACTAAACTGAAATCTGATGGAACTCTTGATAGGTATAAGGCCAGATTAGTCGCTAAAGGGTACACTCAACAGCCTGGGGTTGATTTTTTAAATACTTTTAGTCCTGTTGCAAAGATAACCACAATAAGAACTATAATGGTTGTTGCTGCAGCTCAGAACTGGAAATTACAACAACTTGACATTAATAATGCTTTTCTTCATGGTTTTCTACAAGAAGAAGTATATATGGATTTGACTCTGGTTTTGATAATGATAATACTAAAATGGTATGTAAATTAAAAAAGAGTCTTTATGGTTTAAAACAGGCCAGTAGACAGTGGAATGAAAGATTAACTGTTGCTTTACTTAAACAAGGTTTTAAGCAAAGTGTTTTTTATAGTAGTCTGTTCACAAAAGGAGAGGGAAGTACCTTTAATGTTTTGGTTGTTTATGTCGATGATATAATTCTTGCTAGTCCTAGTTCAGCTCCAATTTCTGATATTAAAATCTTTTTACATGATACTTTTCGAATAAAGGATTTAGGTGATTTGAAATATTTTTTGGGTCTTGAAGTTGCTAGGTCTTCTGCTGGTATTAATCTTTGCCAAAGAAAATATATTCTGGAATTGCTAACTGAATCTGGATTCTTAGGTTTTAAGCCTGCTTCTACTCCAATAGTTGTTACTAGGGGTTCTAAAAGATTATCCAAGTCTGATGGTGAAGTGTTACAAGATATCACTTCATATAGAAGACTTATTGGCAAACTTTTATATCTTACAAACACTAGGCCTGATATAGCCTTTTCTGTACGATGACTTTCTCAGTTTTTGTCTGCTCCTACTAACATTCATTTAGCTTCTGCACATAGGATTCTTCGTTATTTAAAAGGCACTCCAGGTCAGGGGTTGTTTTTCCCAGCTGATAATCAACTTAAATTGAATGCCTTTTCTGATTCTAACTGGGCATCTTGCCCAGACTTTAGGAAGTCCATTACTGGGTTTTACATTTTTCTTAGAACAGCTTTGATTTCTTGGAAATCGAAGAAACAACAAACCATTTCTAGATCATCTAGTGAAGCTGAGTACCGTGCTTTGGCTGCTGTTACATGTGAATTGCAATGGCTTTAATACTTGCTTACTGATTTGCACATTCCATTTGATATTGTAAATCTTTATTGTGATAATCTTTCTGCTGCTATTCAACTTGCAGAAAATCCTGTTCATCATGAACGAACTAAACACATTGAGATTGATTGTCATTTGATTTGGGAAAAAGTTCAACAAGAGATTGTAAAGCTGTTGCCAGTCTCTTCTCATAATCAGCTTGTGGATTGCTTCACCAAAGCTTTACCTAGTTATTCTTTTCATGATTTTATTTCCAAATTGGGCATACATAATATATGTGCTCGAATTTGAGGGGCTAACAAATTATTAGTTAGTTTAAGTTTATAGTTTATTGGTTGTACAGCTGGCACTCTAAAGATTTAAGTTCTTTATTAATATTTAAACAATATATTTTGTTTTATTAATGAATAACAGATTTTTTTTTCTTTCAAAAAAAACAATACACGTTCTCGACGTTTCCTCTTCTAAAGTTTCCAATTCTTTTCCTACCAACCCTAAAATCACAAGATTAACAAGTTTCGTGCAAATGACAAATTGGCGGGTGCCCAACTAAATGCTTGACAGGTAATCCAACTAATTCAAAGCTTAAACCTTTTTCGTTTGTCCATGCTTCCATGGAAGATCAATCACGGTCATAATCTCTCAAGAAAGAAGAAACCAAAATCAGAGTAAATCAATAGGGAAAAAGAAGAAAAAACACCCTCCAAACAGAACGAATTTTCACTGTAGAAACTACAACCCAGAGGCAAAACAACAGTAAAAAAAGAATAAAATAATAATGAAGCCTAAGGAGGACGAGAGAGAGGTGAAAAAGGAAGGAAAAAGTGAAGACGTGTTAGCAGAAAAGGAGGAAAATTTGCGTGAAAAGTAGAGTCGGCGGGCCTTATTGGTAGGGAATTGGAAAACTGGAGGTCCCTGTACCCCACTCCTTGGAAACTTTACGACTTTCAGGCTCTCCTTCATCATTACAACACCCTTCTTCTTCCTCCTCCAGTCCTCCTGCCGCTGTTTCTGCAAGGAAGTTAGCTGCTTCATTGTGGGAGTTCAATCAATACCTTCCCCGATGCATAGAGGTGGTGTTAACAACAACAATGGCCGGTACCACCAACGCCACCACCACAACAAGAACAAAGCCACTGATTTTTCCCATTTCTTGGCTGTTCCTTGCCCCAGCTCCGACCCTGACCAGGTATTTCAGTTCCTTTTCCTTTGTTCCATGCTTTACTTCTGTATATGTGCATGTTAATTTTCTGTATAAAGGTTTATTTTCTCCTTACTATTAGTTGGTGAGATTGAGTTGGTATTTTAGGTCTTGTATTTGGTAAATGAGGACATGGTTTCTACCTAAAATTTTTACTACGTTTTGTTGGTCCATAGAGTCTTCCTTGTCTGTTGCGTTAGATTTTATGTTCCTAATGTCCTTTCTTCATGTTTATTAGGTTAAATTACATGTTTGTAATGTCCTTTTTTCATGTTTGATTGGGGGGGGGGGACAATTTGTCAAGCTTTTTAAACAAGTTCAAAACCTGATGGAGCTAACTCGGCTTACAATGAGGAATGGGAATCATTTAATTGATAATTATTAGTAAATAGATGACCCAGCAAAGTATTAGTTGATTTAATCTTGTCTTTTGTCTACAGCCACTTGTATAAGAACAGATCTTTAGAGGTTACTAGAGCTTGTAAAAATACCTTATGTCTCTAACTTTCTGTTTTGTTTCTCGTATCAGCCAGAGAGTTCTAGCAGTTTGAGGAGGCATATTGCTCAAACACTGATGAAACACCATCGGTCGATTGACAACAATAATCAGGCCCTACAGCCTGTATCACCCGCAAGTTATGGCAGTTCAATGGAGGTAGTTTTTCTTTTCTTCCTACTGAAAATGGTACCATCTGTAGAATATGTACAACATAGGAACGTTGGTTTTCTTTCTCTGATGTTTATTTCTGGATAAAAAGAGGCTTTATTTATCCCAATATTCTGAATTGCTGCTACAGTCTATATAAAATGCATGTGACGGTCGCATACACGGCTCAAATGCACAGTTTCATGTGGCCACCAAACCAATACAATCTGCTACTGATAGCAGCAATATATCTACTTATATAAGAAACATAAGAGTCACAATGTCCCCAAGGGAAGAATGGTTTGTAGGAGTCCTGCGTACGGGGACAAGCTTGAGCCTGGTGACCAAGTTGATTCAACTTGGTTGTAGTCTGACTAATTTCCCCTAGTCTCTAACTATAGTTTAACTCTTATTGTTATTGAGTAGGTTCTAAGTTGATAAATAGCATAGCCGGCTCTTGTACCGGCTTGTTGGTTTCGATGTGCTTAGTTCAGAGCGCTCGATCTACATGTCCTTGGTTCGAGGGCTGGTGAGAGAGAAGAAGAGAACAAAAACAATGATGCGGAAATTGAACAAAGAGAACGTCATTTCTCAAATAAGATCCTCCTTAGGAATCACTCCTTGTATTGTTTGTTTGCTTATTAGTAGGTCTTTCCCACTTGTTTTTTCACATCTCAATCCACCTAGAGTCTCAACATGCTTTTCCTCCTTTTTCAGGTTGCACCTTATAATCCTGCAGCCACACCTAGCAGTTCCGTAAGTTTTAGGGGGAGAATCGGTGAGTCGCATTATAATCTCAAAACATCTGCAGAACTGCTGAAAGTACTAAACCATATTTGGAGTTTGGAAGAACAACATGCATCCAATATATCATTGATAAAAGCATTGAAGAAGGAATTGGATCATGCCCGTGTTAGGATCAAGGATTTGCTTCGAGATCAACAAGCATGTCGGCGCGAAATTGATGATTTGATGAAGCAGATTGCTGAAGACAAATTGGTTAGGAAGAGTAAAGAACAGGACCGGGTTCATGCTGCTGTACAGTCAGCAAGGGATGAACTAGAAGATGAGAGAAAGTTAAGAAAACGATCCGAGAATCTACACAGGAAGTTGGCTCGGGAAGTGTCTGAGTCAAAAGCTTCTCTTTCTAGCGCCTTAAAAGACCTTGAAAGGGAAAGGAAATCGAGGAAGCTTTTGGAAGATCTTTGTGATGAGTTTGCTAAGGGAATAAAAATCTATGAACAGGAGGTGCATACACTAAGACAGAAATCTGATGAAGATTGGATAGGAGTGGCAAAACATGGTCGTTTGATTCTTCATATATCCGAATCATGGCTTGACGAGCGGGCACAGATTAAGCTAGAAGAAGCTCAGTCTGGATTCCCCGAACAGAATTCGATAGTAGACAGATTAGGTTTTGAAATAGAGACCTTCCTTCAAGCTAAACATATTGGTACTTCCGTTTCTAAGAGTACTGATTATCTGTCACGAAAGGATAGGAGGAAGTCACTTGAATCTGTCCCTTTAAATGAAGCTGTAAGTGCAGGTAAAGATGTTTGTGACGAGGAAGATTCCAAGAGCAGTGATTCAAATTGTTTTGAACTGAACCAGCCAAGCAGTGTTGACATGAAATCACATGAAGATGCAGCTCTAAACGGCGACGGCGAGGAACAAACGAAATCAAATCACACAGAAAAAAAACTTTCATCTCATGAGAAAATTAAAAGCCGGCATCCATCCAGCTTACAAGTTAAATATGAAGAAAAGATGGCCAGAGCCAATGAAAATAAGAAGTCTCAGTTGGCAGATGCAGAAGAGGAAAATATCGGTGCAGGAAATGCCACTGAAGCAACAATATCAGAAAAACAACCTACTGAATACGGCAACGAGGGAAGAAAGAATAAGCTTGATGAGATGCATGGACTAAGCTCAAATTATGTACTGGACAACTTGATAAGAAACCATATAGCATTGTCGGAAGGTGGGAATATGAACGAGGACAACGACTGTGGTAATGCTTCTTGTAGCTACCCTCCATGGAGGAACCAGCCTAGCCCAGTGCGACAATGGATGATAAAAATTACACCCCCTGATCTGGACGTATTGGAGTCTTCTACAAAGCAACATCCGGCGACAAAGGATAACACTTTGAAGGCCAAGCTTCTTGAAGCAAGGTCCAAAGGGCAACGTTCTCGTTTAAAAATATTGAAGGGCAAATCATAGCTCAAAGTGGTGTTTTTACTTTGAACAATAAGCTGAAGCACTGACGTAACTCACTGGATTGGCTGCTCCTGCGTTGCTTTTCAGTCCAACATTGTGGTTCATATGAATCCTACCAATGGTGCAATCTGTAATTCTGGAAATTTTTGTTTTATGTCTGTATATTTGAGTAAGATGAAGTTTGCGATAATACATGTTTTTAAGCTGCCAAAAATTTGTATGAGTTTTTTTTTGTAAACACCTATATCCGATTCATTAATTTAATTCGAATTATTTTGTTGGTGAAAACTAAAGAGTATATAAAAAGGAATTAAAGAGAATAAACAACCTTGGGACGAATTGAACCCAAGAGTGTGAAACACACAACTTTGCCGCTGCAGAAACATGCTCCTAATGATATAAAATGCACCCTTGTATATACATATTTTATACTGCAGTAAAGGTTAAGAAAAAAAAGTAAAAATGGTCGAAAGGTGACTCGAACCTGAATCACTTGGAATGTGTAATCTATTAAACTAAATAAATTAAAACTTAAAAAATATATAGGACACGTGTCATCATCTAATTGGTTGATTAATTAAAATAAAATTAGGATTAAATTGATTTAATAAGTAAATAACATGGACTAAATGTGTAATTTTATAATTTTTCGTTAACTGCCACATCACCCGTCCGTTAGTTTTTTAATGGCGGTGGTCAAAATAGGTCAATTTAATAAGTTCGATGGTCTGATTTCGTTAGTCCGGTGATCACTGGTGTAATTTACCCTAATAATAATTGTTAAATGGATTTATTCAATAATAATAATAATAATAATATTATTATATGCCGATTTACATTTTAGTTCACTTTGATTTTTTTTTAAAAAAATTAGTATATTATATTTTCAATTAATTTATAAATTTTTCGAATATTAAATAGCTCGGCTCGTTATGAACTCAAATCAAATTCGAGCTCAAATTGAGTTCAATTAAATTCAATTGAATTAAGTGTTACCGAATCGAGATTCGAATAACTAACAATCTCTCTGGTCATTACTGCCCTACAACAGTGAAACAGACTACAACGTTCAATTTTGTGTAAATTCCTTTTCAGTCCTTTAATTCAGAATGTTGTTTTCCATTTTGGTGAGTGGGGCCTGGGCCTAAGGGAAACTCGAAATCGTAATAGACAAGATGGCATTATGTTTTGGGCTGAGCAGCTGCAAATTGAGGAAGTGAACTGAAAGGAAGGAGGGTGATGGCGTCGTTTAGGTGGTTGCTCCAACTCCACAAGGACGTTCCCAAGGCGGCGAAGTTCTACTCACAAGGGCTCGACTTCTCCGTCAACATCTGCACGCTTCGATGGGCCGAGCTTCAGTCCGGTCCTCTCAAGCTTGCTCTCATGCAATCCCCCTGGTATATTGCTTTTACCGACATGGAAAATTCATTAAATTTCTTTGATAATTTTGAACTTGGTTAGAGATGCACAAAATGAATAAGATTGTGGGTATTCCCAGATTTACATAGCTTTTATAAGTATACAATTTTCCATGAAAAATAAAGAGAGATAGGAAAAGCTGTGTTGAAAATAGATAATTCTGACCCAGTTTTGTTTTACAGTGATAATGTGATGCAGAATGGTTACTCTTCAGTTTTATCATTCACAGTAAATGACATTAATAGCACAGTAACAAAACTAATGGCATTAGGAGCTGAACTAGATGGTCCCATCAAATATGAAATCCATGGCAAGGTATTAGCCCCATTATTTCTTCAACCATGATATTCTTATGCTTAGCTTGATAGTGAACTGAAGCTGCCGGTCTGAATTTCATCGTTATTTCCAGGTCGCTGCCCTGCGTTGCATTGATGGTCACATGGTTGGCCTCTATGAACCAGCATAGACCGATTCGCTGTTAAAATCATTTGAAGACATCGAGAAGACATGAGAAACTTTTCCCTTCTTTGGATTTCCTTCATTATTGTAAGTGTTTTTTCATCCAAATCAATTACAGCCGTGCAGAGTGTATAAAGAGTTGGACCTGCAGTAATACCAATAAGAGTAAGTTAGTTACAAATTACCATTGAATAGAAGCTGCTCTGCATTTCCATCCTTCAATGTTTACCTGTCATGTAGATGGGGTACTTTGTATCTTCTGTATCGCCTAGAAGAGACAGGAAATCTGTTTTTGATCCTTGTGGTAGAACAGCTGCTCTTTTTTGCCTGCTTATTGAGTTTTCATCATGTACCTTTATTGCAAAACATATATTTCAGTTCTAATGTATTGGAATTAAGTTACTAAATATTTTATTGGGAACTGTGGTAAATATCAAGCATATATGTGACAATGCATCTATTTGACATATTAGAAAGCTTTTCCACTGCTATTCCTTGTAAGTCGGTCGAACAAATTGAAATTTTTGATGTTCAGCTTAGAGGCCATTTATAAATCTAGGTGTAAATGAGTATCAGCTGTAATGTGCTGTGAATGTCACACTTGGCTTGACAATTATGGTGGTGGACCTGGTGGTGAGGTGCTCTTGTCCTGACATAGTGATACAAGGAAATTCCGGTAGCTAGGGACTAAGGCTAAAGTAGGAGAATTAAGGGGTGGAGAATAGCTCTCGAACAAAGCAACCAAATAAAAAAAAGTGAAATTACAAAAATAGAGAGGAAGAGAGAATGAATAGGTGTGTAATTTCTTGAGAAATCCTCAGATGAGTACATATATGATCTTAACAGCTTATTTATACACCGAATGAAAGAGAGCTGCTAATAACTAACCTTCCCACCAACTGTTAACTACTAATAACAGACTTTCCTAACAACCTGAAACAGACAACTGACATTAACAACCATCTAAGCTGATTAAGTCTTCCTCATATCACATAGAATCATAGATTCCTTCTCTTATATGTAATATTGTTTACCTGCTTAACCTGAAGATGGAGATACATGTTTGCATGGAAAAATGGTGGTGTTCCAACCTCATGAACTGAAACCCTTGATCTTGATGCAGTTTCTACATTCAAGATCATACGCCTCTGTATATCAATTAAATTGTAACTGTGACCCACAGAAACTTCTGCTGAGCGTATTCTCTGAAGTTAATCCATCTATCAATACCTTAACGACCAGGCTGATTTTAAATTTCGTCCGGTACAAGAAACAAACATTAGAGGATCTTACAGCTAATGCATCTGCAATGCTAGTTGCTTCGAGAAGGTCCCTAGAGACAAAGTTCCTTCCAATGCCAGCTGGTACAATCTCAACTTCAGCTGGGGGTACTGAATTCAGTGTGAATGCCTAAGGTATGTATGAAGGAAATATTAGATTTCATTGAATATAATTCTCCTTCAAACGACATCTATCTAACAGAAGTTGAACTGACAATCATGTTTTTCTTTTCTTTTCTTTTCTTTTCTTTTCTATAAACAATCATTATTGCTATTTTCATTTCTTATCTTTTGATATGGCCAGATACGTGCATTTCATGAGGTTCATATTTTGGCCTTTTATTTCACCTCACTCTTTTTAGTATAACATGGTCCAGTACAGATTTCATATGTATGAAAGAAATTTTACCAGTCCATGACTATTAAATCCAAAAGCACAACTTGGAAGCTCTCCTGCATATGTGTAAGCTATGAAGGATAATCCGTTTGACAGTTTTCCCTTGATCAAATAGCTGCGAACCCAGCATAGAAATGATACATGTTATGAACATTGATTTTTTTAAACATATTGCATTCAGTCCTAGAATCTGAACAGGATACAGGAAGCTAAAGCATACGTGTGGCCGACTAGAGCAACATTTGCATCCTCGTTATGAGCTGCTATGGCCATTGAATCACTAACAATAAGAATATCAGAACAGTCATCTGCAGTATCAGCATTTGAATTCATTGCTGTTTTTGAAATGAATGGGAGTATCTCCTTTCTGAAGTTGATAAGTATTATCTGCACACGAAGGAATATAGTACGACTTAGTCAGTGGAGGAGTATATTGATCAAATGAACAGTTTGTATTAACTACATCAACAATCGGCACGCCGCTTCCTTCAGCAGTCCCTAGAAGTTCAGCCCAGTATCTTGGGAACTTCTTCTGGTTAGTTTCCGATAGTGCTTTGATCAGTGCTTGTGCTTGTGGTGTTTGAGCAAAAGGAAGGAGCTGGTTTTGAAGAATGAGGTCTCTGGCCAATCTACTTCTTATTCGATTACAGAACCTTTGACCTATGAGAAAACCCAGCTGGTAGTCATCTTCACAGGGCCCAACCTCAAACATTTCCAGCATTTTCCCTTCCATGCTCAAGTTCCCAGACTTTGTGGCTGAAGTCGTTTACATTAGAGGTATATCTTATCCCTTTTTTCTTGACCCCCAACACGGTTGTGCTTGAGCCCCAATGTTTCATCACGCTTTCCTAGGCCATAAACCTTGAAAATGACATTATTGGACTTCTCTTTTTTTGGGCTGCTCGCACTGGTTGTGGTAGGCAGATGCTAGTTGGATTTGAAAATGATATCCATGAGTTAATATGGATGTTATTGTTTGGTTTTTGATTGAATGGGACTTGGAAATTAGGGTAGTAAATGAAAAGAGAGAATGATGAATTGTTCGTGAACCGTTCATATAATGTTTGTTTATTAAGCTAAATAAATGAGTATAAACAAAATTCTTATGTTTATTTAATGAATGAACGAACACGAAAAATGGTGTGTTCAGTTCATTTATGTTCATGAACAAGCTCGTTTGTAAGTTTGTTTATTGACTCGTTTATCCGATTTCCCTTTTCTTTTTTTTTTTTCATTTTAAATATTGGTGAAGGTATGGACTAAATTGAACACATAGTGAATTTTGGAGTTCAAACTTGAAGCCAGAGGAACTTAAGGACTAGTGGTATAATTTTATCATTTTAGGAGAACATATAAACGAATATGTTTGTGAAAGTTAAACAAACAACAAATGTTTTCATGAACACTAAACAAATTGAACATGAATACCTTCAAAAGTTAAAAAATTCTAAACGAACGTGAACACCTTAAAAATAAACAAACAACATGAAATTATTGTTTAAAGTCCAATTATGACGGAGTCACCTTATAAAGGGGCAATAAGAGTTTTGAAATTATTGCAATTAAGCCCTTGGCTCTCTCAAAATTTTATAGTTTATTGTCTTTTAGGACATATAATTTATAAAATTAAAATTTGATCTTATTTTTTGGTTTAATTATTTTTTATGACATTTTAATTTATAAATTTAAACTTAAATTTTTTTAATTTTTATAATTTAATTATTTTTAAGATTTATTCATTTTAAAGTTAACCAATATATCCTTCGTAGTTTAATCTTAAATCCTTTCCTCCAGTTCATTTACACCTGTACTTGGAATGAGTGAAGGGAATGACATGGCATGCCGTGAGTGGAGAAATGAGGTAGTGTGGACCGTCGGGGGCTGTTTCTAACCTACACATAGTACATGAAATCAAAGGGCTTCAAACTTTGTCTCAGTTCCCTTTGAAATTCTTTTCTCCATTTCCTGTAATGCCTCTACATTTTGTCATATAGAAAGCTAAATCAATTGCACAAAATGAAAATTTGAGATTCAGCTAACTAGCCACTTATAAATCTACCCGGTGTTAAGTTGAGGTGACAATCATGTTTATTTTTTTCTGGTATTTAACCTATTAATTGATTAATTCGGATTAAATAATGTAAAAATTTATTATAAGATGACCCTCCCAACGCAATTTATTTCATTTACAACATCAACACCTAAAAGAAAATGTAAGCTATGAAGCTGTCCTGCATATGTGTAAGCTATGAAGGATAACCCATTTGACAGTTTTCCCTTCATCAAATAGATGCAAAACCCAGCATAGACACGGTACATGTTGTGATTGTAACGTCCCAGAATCTGAAGAGGACTCAGGAAACTAAAGCATTATTGTTGCCGATTAAAACCGAAGACTGCATCCTCGTTATGTGCTGCTATGGCCATCGAATCACTAACAATTAATGAGAAAACATCGAAACAGTCATCTGCAGTATTGACATTCGAATTCATTTCTGCATCTGAAATGAATGAACTTAGACATCCTGTGAATAGAGAAATGAGGTGGTGTGGGACGTAGGGCCTGGGGACTGCCTCTGCTGCCATATTAATTGATTGTCGGAGGTTCAATCGACTGTCCAACGAACAATATTTTATCGAGGAATCAACAAATCCCTCAGCACAATTTAACTCGATTAACTGATTCCTGTTTGCTAACACAAAGATACCACATATATAATTCACTCCCATATTTGATAGAAACCCATTGGATGCATGCTGAATAAATATATCCCTAAAAAGAAGTGATGTTGGGTTGGAACAAGGAGTTTTCATCAAGGGATGGATCGACATCTTTTAAAAAATTTAAAATTCGTATATGATTTAAAAATTTTTTTATATTTTCAATCTATTTTCAGACTTTTAAATCTTAAAAGTTCACCCTTTAAAATTTTAAAAATTTGCCCTTTAACATAAAATTTTGTACCACTCCCTAGTCCCTGGTTTCATCTATAATTACAGTTCAACACCCAACCTTTTTCCAAATGGGATGGAAACATCCAGTCCCCATGAAATAATTCAAATATCAAATTTAATTTACATTTCTTACATCTTACCAACTAAAATACAGAACATCACATCCTTATCACCCAACTTTAAGCACCCTTTATTATTTCTTTTTCTTTAAACCAAAAAAAAAAATGGACCTGAGGGGGCCACTAGGGAACCAGCACGTGGTAAACTATCATTCCATTGGATTATAATTATAATGATTCAATAATGACAAAAAACCATGTCAATCATGCTTGTTAAAGATGGTGCAAAATGATCGACCACTCAAAAACCTTATCCCATATTCGTGTCTGTATGTTCAGAAAGGGAAAAAGAAGAAGCGAGTAATAGTAATATACACAGAGTTAGAATTTTCGTATAGTAAAATTAAAGTAGAGTATAAGATATGAAATTTTTTATACTATTACATTAAATATTGTTGACCTCATATATCAACAAATCAAGTAAAATTAATTCTAATATTTTTATAAAATAATCTAATATAATTCTAATATTTTTATATGATGAATATTTTTAATAGGGTCAATTGCACCCTTAATTTACCATGTACATCCGCCCATGGTAATATATACATATAGATGCATATGATGAAGCCAATGATCTAAAGATATGCACCAGACATCTTTGGTTGGATTTTGTTTATATATCTTCTCCTCAAAGATTCTTTTAGGGGACTTGCCATTTATTGGTTAATGATTTAGGGTTAAAATTTAAAATATAAAGATTAAGAATTTAAAATTGAGAGTTGTGGTTGAAATCTAAGATAATATGAGTAGAGATCTAAATTTTAACCTATATATAAACCTTAAATTCTAATCATAATTCTTAAATTATAGTTGTATCCCATCAATTCTAAACCACTAAATATAAACTTCAAACCTTTAAACCCTTAAATATTTCTAATGTTTATGTATTGAATAATTACCTAAGTTAAAATATAATTTAAGGGAAAATCAGCTTGGATGGAGAAGATATCTATTTTGCAGACAAAAATTCTATGCCCTTTTACAATGACCTAATACTAAAAATATTAAATTTTGAACTTTAACCTTAAATTTTAACCTATAAACCCTAAATTCTAATCATAATCCTTAAATTATAATTGTATCCTATCAATTCTAAACTACTAAATATAAACTTTAGACCTAATTTAACCGCGAAAACTTTGTTTCTAATGCTTATGTATTGAATAATCACCCATGTTAAAATATAATTTAAGGGAAAATCAGCTTGGATGGAAAAGATATCTATTTTGCTCTGACAAAAATCCTATGCCCTTTTACTATGGCCTAATATTAAAAAGATTAAATTTTAAACTTTAACCTTAAATTTTAACCTATAAACCCTAAATTTTAATTATAATTCTTAAATTATAATTGTATCCCATCAATTCTAAACTACTAAATATAAACTTCAGACCTCTAAACCCTTAAATTTAACCGTGAAAACTTTATTTCTAATACTTATGTATCGAATAACTACCCATGTTTAAATATAATTTAAGGGGAAATCAGCTTAAATTTAACCTTAAAACTTTGTTTCTAATGCTTATGTATTGAATAATTACTCATGTTAAAATATAATTTAACCTTTAAACAGCTAAAAGATATCTATTTTGCTCATAAAAATCTACTCTTTTAAAACCTAATTTATTAAATTTTAAACTTTAACTTTAAATTCTAAATCATAAACCCTAAATCTTAAACCATAAGACATATATATCCACCCTTTCTCTAATTCTCTAAACCTTATTTTTAATATAAGAGCATACATAGAACACCAACAAATTACAGAAGATTTCTATTGTTTTATTCATCCATTAGTTCTTTCCTTTTCCAAATCCTTCCATTTGAAAACTTTTGATACTTGCACTACAATTACGAAAACTTGCTCAAAATTTGTAAGATCAAACAGCATCTCATTCAAAACATACATCAAAAGTTCATAGAAGATTTATGACTATATATTTTCATTTTAACTTGATTTTTTCTCAAAGTCCTGTTAGTACTTGCAATTAATTAATTTATGTCTCCTGAGAACTAAAAGAAATATGTTCAACTCAGTCCATGTATAGTACATTTTACCCATGAGGAAAACAAGCAGCAGTACAGCCAAATCCATCCTTGGACGTTACATGAAATGGAATACGTCTTTATAAACACCAAACAACAGCTAAGAACCAACGAGTTGTCCAGATTGCTCCAAATCTCGGTCCCAACACAGGTTTAAAACTGGCTGAAGGGATATTTCTGTAATTGCACATGAACGGAGGGGGAGACATGTCTGGGAACTTGTTGCAGCGACAGAGCAAGACCAAATGAGTTTTTTTTCGTGGAGCGTGAGCTTCGCCTCTCATATGCTTTGCCTTTTTAGGTGGGAGCTTTGAACAAAGAAACTGCAACAGCAGCATCACAGTAAAACCCTAAAACATCAGAATCATTCAAGATGTAATAAAACCAACAGCCAATCTAAAGAAGCTAACGCAAGCTCAAGTTTAACAGTACAAACCTCAGCCCTAGACTCGGGAAACAGATGCACAATTTTCATCTAGAAGCAAAACCGAAGCTTTCCTATAAGAGCAAAATCGATCATTGTTCCAGCACTGTATAATATTATATAAAAGAGGTTATTGTCATGAAAAACCTAGAGGAATGTACTTTTGGGTGTTGATAAAATCGTGATATGAACAAGAAAAAGAGGAAATATAAATGGATTAAATAACAGCAGAGGGAGCTCCCTTCAGTCCAAGCACAGGAAGATTAGGATTCATTTTGTCTCCCGCATCATTCACTCATTTACTGGGTATAATAACTTTCTGCTGGCCCTGGCCGGTCCTTTTAACTCAGTATTTGGATGAATGAGTGGGCAGCTAATTAAATCCCCACCGCCAACCCATGAGTGGACTGAAGAAAGCTCTCTCTTACCTACTAGAAGATCAATAAAAAGGTAAAAAAAAAAAAACTAAGAAACTAAACTACTAGTATATATGTAGGAGAAGTAACACTTGAACTGCAGGATTTATGAGCTGCATAGATCTGTTAAACCACTTTCAGATTTAATTTACAAATGAAATGCAAGAAGACCATGTTTCTCATGCAAACCTAGAGAACTGTAGACAGAACAGAAGTACAAGTCAGCTCATAGATGACAGGGAAGGGGGATGGGAAAGGGAGAGTAAAGAAAGCGATTGTTCAAAAAAGGAAGATCTTTGCACAAAGGCGAGTCAAAGAAAGAGAATGGAGTTGAAGAAGAAAGAAACCACAGCTCAAAGAATGGGGAACCTGATGGCATTATATAAGCTAAAAAGGAAAGGGTTTAGTGCACATTAAAATGTAATCTCCTCCTTTTTTTTATCTTTCAAGTCCGCGTAACGATACATATCCGGAATATAGATGGTTTCTTCTAACAATATTTTTCTAAGATTTAAGTTTCTTTTATTATTCCATTTAATATTTATTGGCAACTAATTTTATTTTTAACAATTTCAGAACCTAGTGGAAAAGGAGGATGCTAACGAAAAATTTTAACCATATGCTTTAAAGATTATTAACTATAACTATTTTTTAGTCTTTAAAAAACTTTACTTTGAAATTTAAACTTGTAAAGATGAAATAAATCGAGTTAATTTATTTAGATTCAACCATGTTCCTTCATTTGTCGATTGCATATAGTTTAATTATTGTACTATATACGAGGACATGAGATTGAGCATACTTAAGTATTCAATATTTTTTTTTTGAATAATTTTTACCTAAGGAAAGAGAAATTTTACTCCTACTAAGTCTTAAACTCACAACTTAGGGAATAGAAAATATGTCAATTGAACGCTCATTATTCTTAAATTTATAAATAGGAAAGAGATTAAATAATATATACGTTGTACATTAAATGTTCATAAAATAATTCTTTCACTTAGGTGAATTTGATAACTCTTTAAAAATATTTATTAAGTTTATATTAGTTTGAATATCGGTCAAAATAAGTCTCGTCCATCTCGAATTTTAAACCAAATATTTATCAAGTGCAAACTATTTTTTACGACTTAATTAGGTAAAAAAAACTGTAATATTTATAGATTTCAAACAAATAAACTCATATTACAGATGATTTTAATAAAAAATCTGGTCAAGAGTTTAATTGATTTAAATTATTGCTTCAAGAGTTTAATTGATTTAAGGACTTCAATCACCCTTTAAGCTTTTTTGTTAACTTTAAAATTTGATGACTTTACTCATTTAATTGTCTAATTTTATGTTCATCCATATAATTAGGGATGGGTACGGGTCGAGTTTTGACCCACCCGAACCGAAAAATAATTATCATCAACCTGAACTCGACCCGAAACTTATATACCTAGACCCGACATATTAAAAAATCAATTTGAGGGACCTGATTGTAAAAAAAATTTAAAGACCAAATTGTAAAAAAATAATTTTAAAGATCAAATTGTAAATAAAAAATTAAATTCTAAGGACCTAATTATAATAAAAATATATAGAGAGGGTGTATTATTACAAAATATTATTAAAAATATATAAGGGAAAAGTACACTATTAGTCGCGGGTCAAATTTTTTACCTTAAATCCGAACATGATATAACTTAATCTCACTCTTCAAAAAATTGACCCGACCTGAATTTTTAATTAAAAAATCCACCCCGACTAGATCAGGTCGGGTAAAATGCTATCCCTAATTATCTTTATATGAATTTGTGATCTTTTCCTCGTTTTATAAATTTGTACCAACTATTTCCTAAAAAAATTAACATGTAATACTTATTCATAATCTTCTCTTTCCCTCTTTAATTATTGGGTAAACTATACGGGAGACCATCGATCTTTAGGGTTAGTGTCAAAATGACCACCGATCTTTTAATTTTGTCAAAATGACCACTCAACTATTGATATGGTTCCAATATAGCCACCAGCCGTTAAAACCTAACGGAGAGGCTGACGTGGCAGTTAAAAGAAAATTTGTATAATTACGCATTTAGTCCCCATTATTTACACACTTAATCAATTTAGTCTTAATTTTAATTTAATAAAATAAATTGATTATTTAATTAGGTGGTGACGCGTGTTACCACCTTATTGGAGGGATTTATTTATTTTTATTTTATTTAATTAATTTATTTTCCTCCCCAATCAGGGAAAAATGGAATTAATCGAACCAAGACCTTCAAAGCAATAAGAGTATTGTATGCTTGCCACTGGGCCAAGCCATTTTCATGATATAAAACACGACTTTTTATATATGTTTTATACCGTTTTGATGCCCAGAAAAATGAAGGAGAAAATGGCATCAAGAAGATTCAAACACATGACCTTGTATTGTAAGGTAGTGTGTGCTTGCCACTATAACAAGCATATTTTTATGATATAAAATACAATATTTAATATATATGGTATACAGTTGTTAATGCCTGGAAAAGGAAGAAAATGTGGTTTTAGGAAACTCGAACATGACATACTTATGATCCACAAAAACATCTAACCCAATTAAATAAATCTAATAATTAAATTAAAGTTAACAATATGTTGTATATATTTTAAATTATAATAAAACTGAGAAACCAAGATTTAATCTTCATTTAGCAAATACAAATTCACGAATTATATTAAAATTTTAAACTATAATTTAAAATATATACAAAATATTGTTAACTTTAATTTAGTTATTAGATTTATTTAATTGGGTTAGATGTTTTTGTGTATCATAAGTATGTCATGTTCGAGTTTCCTAAAACCACATTTTCTTTTTTTTCCAGGCATTAAAAACTGTATACCATATATATTAAATATTGTATTTTATATCACAAAAATATGCTTGTTTCAGTGGCAAGAATACACTACCTTACAATATAAGGTTTTGTGTTTGAATCTTCTTGATTCCATTTTCCCCTTCATTTTTCTGGGCATCAAAATAGTATAAAACATATATAAAAAGTTGTGCTTTATATCATGAAAATGGCTTGGTCTAGTGGCAAACATACAATACTCCCATTACTTTGAAGGTCTTTGGTTCAATTCCCCCAACCTCCAATTCCATTTTCCCCCTCCAATTAGGTGACACGTGTCACCATTTTTAATTTGGGGAGGAAAATAAATTAATTAAATTAAATAAAAATAAAATAAGGTGGTAACACGTGTCACCACCTAATTAAATAATCAATTTATTTTATTAAATTAAAATTAGGACCAAATTGATTAAATGTGTAATTATATAATTTTCTTTTAACTGCCACGTCAGCCTCTCCGTTAGGTTTTAACGGCTGGTGGCTATATTGGAACCATATCAATAGTTGAGTGGTCATTTTGACAAAATTAAAAGATCGGTGGTCATTTCGACACCAACCCTAAAGATCGGTGGTCTCCCGTATAGTTTACCCTTAATTATTCTCTTGTAAAATTATATGCGAGGCTCCTATAATAACAGATCTAAAAATATATTTGAGAGTGAGCGCATATAAAAATTTAAAGTAAGTATAAATCATAAAGATTATAAAAAAAATTAAGGACCGATTTATAAAAATAAAAAAAATTAAAAATAAACATATAAATTTTAAAAAATTTAGAGTGGGCACATACCACTCCACCTTACATGGACATCCGCCATTGCTCTACCCTACCAACCAATCACCGTGCATTATGAGTTATCATGGCTTATCACTTCCGTGCTTTGCTATACGATTTTTATGTACTCCATTAGTATAATACCAAATGGACTGATTCATCTAAGCTTTTCTTTATTGTATATACACAACCGTTGTTTTTACTTAAAACAAAACATTTGTTCTTACATTATAGTTTTATTTCTTTTATTTAACAGATAAAAAGAATCATACTATTAAGAAATTTTACCCTAACTATTTTCTCTCTACCCTTTAGCGCCGTAACTTTTTTATTATTTTGATATTTTTAACCGTTGACAATCAATTTTAGTATTGATTATCGATCATTAAGTTTATTGTTTTTTTTGTTTTTTATATTTTTAATATTTTTTTTACTTTTGTGCGACATGTTTCCTCTGTCCATGTGGCACATTTTTTTGTTTTTTGTAGTTTTTTTTATCTATCATTTTGGCATGATTTCAGCATACCTTAGCGGTCGTTTGGTACTCATGCAAAGATCTTCACGGTGCTAATTTGTAACACCCCCTTCCCGGCCTGGTAGAGAACCGGGTCAAAAAGTGTTATCGGAAAGCGGAACCAGAGATCGAAATCGGAATTAGGGTTAATTTAAAACTTTTCAAATTAAAAAGGGACTAAATTGCGAACGTTAGAAATTAACAACCCTAATCTGAATTCTTGATTACCAACCTGTAATTAGACTCGCCAATGATTAACCTGAGAAGTTTCGTTGTTATAAGATATTTTTAACCTATCCATTTGAGCCATATAATTATTAGTGACCAATTTGTAATCTTTTAAAACTATTTCTCAAGCCTTTTAACAAAATTAACCGACACCGTACCGATACACTTTAGGCCGTATCGATATGTTATGTTAAATTTTACATTTTCCAGGTTTAAGGTCAACGACCCCGTACCGATACGTCTATGCTCGTATCGATACACTTTGAATTGGGTTGACTCGTTTTAATACGCCTGAGGTTGTACCTATGAAATTATTTTCCCAAACCTTACTGCTAAGGTCCGTACCGGTACACTCCCTAGTGTATCGATACTCACTGCTTCATCAAGTCCAATTATGTAAGGCTGTATCGATACAGCTAGCCTCGTATTGATACTCATGTCTTGTAATGACAGATTTTATCTAGTTTCTACCTAATTTAACCCCTCAATTGTTGTCCAATCATTACCAAATTTTACCAGCAAGCCTAAAATCCATTACTCTACTATCATACCAAATTTTATAGCATTTCGAATCCGTTTACCTAGTTTTCACTTTAGGCTCATTTTAGGTTAATTTTAACAAACTAAACATTCCTGAAACATACCATTTCATGCATTCAACACTAAGTCATTGTAGGACTTTTACACAACCATCAAAATACTTATACAAAACATGTTTAGACCATATGCCATTCTACTATGAGTTTAAAGCAAGGATATGCATACATATAGCTTACGAAGAGGTGACTTGCAACGGAAGCACAATATTTGAAGCTGGAATTCTTTCAAGGTCCTGAAAATGCATGAGACACACATGTTAGGCTTATATAGCCTAGTGAGGTAGTTTTAACAAGTGCAAATAATAGCTAATGTCATGATTGGCATAGTGATCAATTGGATAACATATGCATGATTTGAAACATATAATCTCATGCTTAATCCACAAATCATACAAATTCATAATCATCAAGTTATACTTTATATGTATACATTATTTTTTGAATTGGTATCATTGGATACACGGATTCCCATTTACACAACTCATATCGAAAAATAGGTTGTAGCCTTAAGTCGTAGATCCGGAGAGAATCTCTTACACAAACCATCCTTATTTCCCCTACATATAGGCTGTAGCCCCGGACCGTAGCCCACCCTTACTTATACGAGCTCAATAATCATATGGCATGTCAATTGTATCCAATGTCCACTTTTACACAAAATCACATTCCATGTTTATCGGATCATAACATATCAAATATCAAAATTAAGCCTTAGCTCCACATATCACATGTCTAACATAACAAGCATGTCATATCTAAACGTACACATATCAAAGCAATACAAAACACTTACCGAAATCGCCAATCGAATCCAACATAGTTGCTCTATATGAGCCATTAATCAAATGCAAACATATACACCAAATAATGCAACGGGATGACGTCGAGCCTATCCCTTGACACAACTTCACTCACCTTGATTATGAGGCTCTCGAATCACAATCCCGTTGTGATTAGCTTTCCTTGGAGATGGCGAGGAATCCTTCTCCACTTCTTCAACATAGCGTGGGCTTTTAAACGGTATATTGAACTTGAACAAAAATCGAAGATTGCACCGAGGTGCTAGATTAGCTCAAATAGAAGCTCAAGGTAGAAGATGGAAATGGTGGTGTGAGCTTGGTGGAAGACAATGATTTTTAGGATTGCTTTCGGTAGTGCAAAGATATGAGCATCTCTTGTCTTCTTTTCCTTTTTAACTTATTTAATTCCCCCTAATCATAGTGCACCTAATCCTTAGCCAATAGAAACATTTCCTCCAACAAAGGGTTTCCTAAGCCCAAGGATTAACAACTCCCTAAGTTGGCTCATGACCTTATTTGGTTAGGAGTTCTGATGAGTTTCACGTGGGCAAAGACAAGCAAGGAGGTGATTCATCACCTTTCACCACTTCCCTTCAAAACGGCATCATTTTGACTCAAAACAGGGGACTCGTATCGATACGCTTATGGTCGTATCAGTACACCCACGTCAAAAATAAGAAAGTTATTGACAGTTAGACCGTATCGATACTCACATGGCCGTATCAATATGACTAGCTCAAATTTGCATTTCGGGCTTTAAATTTCATACAAGGGTCCATTTACCCACATAGAGCCAAAATGTAATTTCATTTATCATGAGGGGTACAAAAGTCAATCATTACAAACATTATTACATCGGTTTCAAAATTTCTGATCACGGGAACCTAATTTCAACTAGGCCGGTTTTTAGGATGTGGCATAATTTCTGATTTTGATTATGTCGGTGGTCATAGAAAGGTAGATCCCCACTTGGTTGATGGTTGTTTGCCAATGTAACCGGGCCTGAGTAGCAAAGCAATCTGCCTGATAGTTTGATTTGCTCACCACTCCTTTTCATCCAGTAAAACGTCTCATTTGGATAGAGACAAGGAGATTCAGAAAGGCTTCTGGATTTTGACAGTCTACTATCTATATGAAAGTATTTACCTTTCTTTGCACCTATAAATTTTTGTATACTACTCTATATTATTATCTATTCTAAATACGTAAATGCGTTTATTTGTAATATATTTCATAGTCTTTTATTAAAAATTCAGTGTTCATTTATAAAAAAAAAACATTTGTTCATTCACGAGGGTTAAAAATTAACATATATACACAGGCGAGAAACAGTCGTATCTAACGTTTCAGGTGCATACATATTCTTTTATTTGTCGAAAAAAGAAAATTCATTAATCGACAAATTTAAATTATGTATTGTATTGTAAGATAACTTTTTTTAACATTTCAATTGAAGTCACTGCAGTTTTTGCTTCCAATTAAATTATAAGCATCCCCAAAGATTTATTGATTCGGATAGTTATGCGGTATGGCAGGCTACGATACGACATCAACAGAAAAATATTATAATATTTGAAATATAAAATTAAAAATATTATCAGAAGCAATAAAAGTTTCGATACTCAAAATTAAAATTTCAATACTTATCACTAACCAAAAATATTATTAAATTATACAATATTTTTAATTTTATATTTTAAAAATTATAATATTTGTATTTGGTGCCGCACTATAATGTGAGGTATGTTAGACGCGCCCAGAAATTAAAACGGAAAGTGTGGAATTTTCATCTTACATCAAGGAGGACTGCAGATTCGTATCCGTTCAATTTGTCAGAAAAACTCATTGTCTACACTTTTTAGATTGATTGATATTACAATGTATAGATTTTTCAACTTTTTCTTACAAGAAAAAACCCTGAAAAGATGATAGTAGTAAACTGCCATGCAAACTCTAAAAGATTCCTGGAAAACCTACAAACCTACCTAGTTTTTCCAGATTACACCGATACCAAATACTATATATTAATTAACCCTAAAATCAGGGTTTAATTAATATTAATCGCTTATAGCACATGCCTTGCAGTAATCGTATTTGGTTCATAATTTTTTTTAAATGGAATCAGAAAAACCAGTTAGCAGAGCTTTGTCTGAGATCGAAATTGAAAGTACAGACTGAATCCATGATGTCGTGCCTCGTGCACTAAAGCCCCCTTAATCAGTCAATAAAACCCATATTTGTTTAACTGTTAATAATCAAAACTCTTTCTTTAATCGAGGTTGAAGCTGAAAAACATTAGTATTTTATTAGTGTTGGATTAGGGAAAGTCTTTAGAAACAGATATTAATTAGATCGCGCGTACTTTGGCTGCTTTTATCTACCAAGTATATTTAATTTTAGCCACAAACATTAGTATTTCAGGTTGTTGTCTGAAAAAAGGTTTTAACAAGCATTGGCTTAACAGCAGAAATTAACAGATCAAAAACAGCTTTAAGAGTACCGCATGCAATGGTTTTGGAATTACATGTTTTTTTAATTTTATGATTAATTTAGATTAATCTACGTCGTTAAAATTATTTAAAAATCATATAAATGTATTAAATTGGGGCAAACACGGTAAACCGAATAATTAAAGGGGGAGAGAAGAGATGATGAAAGCGGAAGGGAAGTGGAAAGGGAGTGGTGAGTATGATGGAGATGAAGAAATTGCGTTTGCAAATATCTCATCAGATTCTCAGTCACTTCCATAGTTCATTCACTGTCTTATCAACATAAATAAAACAGTGATTGCTGCCTGAAAAATTAAGCAGTCCATCTCTTTAGAGTTTATTCTACATGACATCCTCAATTTATGTCTAAATTTTAAATTGAGAATCGAGTTCAAAATATAATAGCAGTCTAACGATTTGTTTAAACATTAACGGTTTATTTGGTACATTGGATGTAAAAAAGTTGTCTTGTTTTAAATAATATTTGTATATTCAAAAATTAATGAAATATGATTGTTATTATATCAAGGTGTATAATTGTGAAATTGTAATAAAGTTAAAATATAAATCTTTAGAATAAATGTACCATTTTACTCTTAAATTTTAGCTTTATATTTTTTCTTGTTTATATTATTTTTAGGGTTTAGAGTTTGGTGTTTATGGTTTATGGTTTAAGGTTCAAGGTTTGAGTTTTATGTGTTTAGGTTTAGGATTTGGAATTTGCAGTTTGGGAGTTTAATGTTTAGGCTTTAGAGTTCGTGTTTAGTGTTTGAAGTTTAAGATTTATGGTTTATGTTTTGGAGTTTGAGGTTTAAGGTACATGGTACATGCATATGGTTTAGGGTTTGGAGTTTTGGGTTGAGGTTTATAGTTATGGTTCATTTTTTGTAGTTTAGGGTTTGGAGTTTTGGGTCTATGGTTCATGGTTTGGAGTTTATGGTTTATAATTCGAGGCTTGTGGTTTGAGTTTTAGAGTTAGAGGTTTAGGGTTCGAATTTGGTTTAGGGTTTAAGGTTTTAAAGCTTGTTGTTTGATGTTTGGGGTTGAGGTTATTGTCATTTGTTTAGGGTTAAGGTTTGGGATCATTGTTTAGGGTTTAGGGCTAGCGTATTTTATAATGGTGTAAAGAGGATATAATTAATAAAACTGGTGCATTAAATAAACATCATTTTCCATCCCGTGATGTCACCCAATTTACGTATAAAATAATACGCCGTATTAAAATTTACATATACCAAATACATGTATAAAAATTTCATAATAAAAATATATTAAATAATACAATACGCCAATTACAACTTAACTAGACGAGACACAAGGGACAAATTACTTGAATATTGTGGTGGGATTTTTTTCCCAAAGTATTGCACTGCGTAGATTAATTCCAGTAGTATTGAAGTTTGAACAGTACACCCAAAGTCGGCACCAGCTGAATTTGACTTTAGAGAAAAACCCCCAAAGTCGATATCAGTTGAATCTGACTTTAGAGAAAAACCCCAAAGTCAGCACCAACTGAATCTGACTTTAGAGAAAAAAAACTCTAAGGTCGGATTCAGCTGGTGCCGACTTTAGAGTTTTTTTCTCTAAAGTCGGATTCAGCTAGTGCCGACTTTGGGTGTACTGTTCAAACTTCAATACTTTTAGAATTAATCTGCGCAGTGCAATACTTTGGAGAAAAAAATTCCACCACAATATTCAAGTAATTTTTCCAGACACAAGTGTTAATTTGAAAAAAAAAATATTAATTCAGACTTTATATAGAGTATATTTAAAATACATGACTTAAACTATAGACGTGGGTGTACATCAAACACATATGATTAGAGATGAACCGAAGTAGGTGCTGCTCAGGTGCGGTCGAACTCTTAAAAACAAGGGCAGACTTAGTCTATTGGGTCAATTGACCCTCTTAGATTCTAAAAAGTCTTTATAAAAATTGAAAAAAATAAAAAAATTAAATATATTTGAATTCACTTAATCTTACTTAATTTATTTAATTTTAATTATGATTTATTTAAACTCACTTAATAAAAATTTTAGATTTTCCACTATTTAAAAATTTCACATTTTTTATATAATTTATATATTTCATTTGTAATTTTTATTGATAATTTAATTTTACGTCACTATTTCACTTCTTTTTAATGTAACTTGCACCAAATTTAATAAAAACCATACATTTGACCATATATAAAATATTAATAAATTGGATTTGACGTATAATAAATTGATTGTGTCATTAAAATTTAGTAAGATTATTTCATTTATTTTAACATCAATTCTATGTTATCTTTATAGTAGGTGTATAATTTAAAATTTAATTCATGTATTTTAAATATATTCTAAATTATTACATCATAGATTCTTATAACATTTTTTTATATTTTATCATTAATAAATTTTAATTAAAAGGAGTTAAAAGTTGGAGAAAATAATTAACAAAATATCGATTAAAAATAATTTTAACGGGAGAAAATGAGTAATAAATAGTATTTATTTCGGGGGATGGTTGGTTGTTAAGTCATATAATTTCCATGGGTTTTTTCTATTGATTTTAAATGGGATCGAAGGATCGATAAGTCGTAAGACATTATATTTTTAATCGAAATATTTAGATCTGCATACTTAAAATAATATCGTTAAAACGATAATTCTAAACACAAACGGTAAAAAATTACGAGAAACTTAGGGTTTTAGGTTTTCTCAATACCTAGCCACAAGTTTTTTTTGTTTGTCTGATGGTGATATTAATTTTAATGATAGTCGATCGTTAATGTTTATTATTATTATTATTAATTTTTAATTTTGTTTTTTTGAGTTTTTTTAATAAGAATTTTTATTTTTGTGGCATGTTTTTTATACGCTTTTTGTTGTTGTATATTTTCTTTGCCATTTGACACAATTATTGCATATATTAATGGTCATTTAGTGCTTGTATATAGGTCTTCACGATACTTATTTTTTAGTTTGGGTATGTCGGTACTCATAGAAAGTTTGATCTCCTCTAGTAGGTATTTGTCGATGTAATTTGAATTGTGTAACAGAGAAATTTACTTGATAGTTTAGTTCGGTCACCATTATTTTTTCACCTCGTCGTTTAAATAGAGACAAAAAAATTCATTAAGATTTATGAATTCTTTGATTATGTACACACAATTTTAAAAATATTTTTTTACATCTTTAGGTTATATTTTATTTTTGTAAGACTATTTTCGTAGACATTATTTTTTATTTTTTAGGTGCGTTACAATTACGATATCTTATTTTTATTTTTTATTTAAATTTCTTTAAACCAGTGTTTTGAGTGGATTTTGTGCGTTTTACAGTGGAGGTGGTAGCCTATGAGGCCCAGTTATCGGAGCCCTTGCTCTTTCAATGGCTGAGAAAGTGAGTCCTGAGTTCAGATCTGGATTGAAATGCCCGTTTTCAAGCCCTTGCTCTCTGTGTTTGGATAGAAAAAATCAGTTATATTTACTAGCATAAGAAATGATACGCGGAGCACAATCTATATATATGAAAAAGTCGACGGATTGGAATATAAAACAGCGTTGTTGTTGCAGATTTCGAACTCTGGAAATCTCAATTCCTTCCAACTATACTTCTATAATATATACGTGTGTATTGCTTTCTACTTTAGCTTTTGGAGGATTTTTGGGCATGCGAGTGCCCAACACTGATCTTTTTTATCCACAAACGATTATGGACTTCGGCTTTGCTTTTGACGATCGTAATTTCTCCGATCGACTCTTGAGGATCGAGATCATGCCTGATTTGCCAGAAACTAAATCGGACGGTGACGGTTGCTCCTCTATCGCTGATTGGGCCCGTAATAGAAAGAGACGGAGGAAAGATTTCAAGAAAGAAAACGGTTTGTTCAATTTCTCCCATTATTAAAAAATAAAAAAGCTTTTGACAGTGTATAAATTGTTAGTAATTTTGACAATTTTGGGATTGGGTCATTGGTGTCATGCAGATTTTATCGTGCCAAGTGAGGATGAAATCTTGAACTGTAACGTGCCGTACACGGTGGACGGTGTATCGTATGAGAATCAAGATGAAGAGCCCATGGCAATAGCTGAAGAGTCACCTTCTGATGTTGGATTAAATTCCTTTGAAATTGGTAACTTAATACATACATAAATTACTTTCTCCATTTTTCTATACTCTGCTTATACTCACACTTTGCAGGTTCCTTCATGTTAATTAAAGCCAACTTTTTAGTTAATTTTAATACAAACAACTCAAACTTCTTAGTTTCCTTCATTTTGTTGTTTGTTTTTTCTTTTGCTACTTGTATTTGTTATTTATGCTTTGCTTCTTCATGAGTTGCTAAGAAAATAAGTTTGTTTTTTAATAAGCAAACTCATGTCCCATTAAGTAGCAATCGGGCGGGGCTATAAGTTTCGACAATTCGGTGTCTTTGTTAACTTGCCTAAAGTTGTTCTTTGTGATAATAACTAGGTTCAGATTTCGTTCTTTTTGATGTCGTGCTATTAGTTAATGTATGATTGCAAGGAATTAACCTTGAGACATGTTTGGTTCGATTGTAGCGAATGATACCGTTTACTGCAATGGCTCATCTAGGAATGTGGATTGTTCGAAAGTTCTAAGAGTCAAGACCATACACATTAGTTCTCCGATTTTAGCAGCAAAAAGTCCCTTCTTTTATAAGGTAAGGGGATGCTGGTTTTTTTTTTTTTTTGTCTATTATCAATTTTCGTACTCATGATTGACTTAGCAGTTTATCCTCCTTTTCCTGCAGTTGTTTTCAAATGGAATGAAGGAGTCAGAGCAGCGACATGTAACACTCCGAATACATGCCTCTGGTAAGCACCGGAAAGTTTTTCCTATTATTTACCATTTGTCTTTTACCTCTCTTGCTATAAATTTCAAGGCTTAACCGTCAAATAGTTGCTCAAACTATGCCATTTTTTCAGTTAAATTTTTAAATTATTTTTTGAGCCAAATTAGGACTTAAAATTTTATTCCGTGACCTATTTAATGTTCGCCGTTAATTTTCACCATTAAAGGTTATTTCCCGAAAATTTTAAAAATTATATTAAAAATAAATAAAATTACTTAATTTTCAAAAGAATTCTAAATTTTACAAATTTCACAAAATAGCCCATAAATTCCAAAATCTTAACTCTCCAAAATTTAAATTTCGATTTGGGCCGATTGTCACGCCGCTGCTCACCATATCGGTCGTCGGACCATCACGACCATTTTTCCTACCACCCGTCACCGGAAATGAACCGACACCGTACGAATTGCCGAAATTATCGAATGGTTCTTTCGAACGATTTGCGAGGAACAGCGGCCGAAGGGGCGGCGATCGACATATGGGTTATTCGGCGAGGGGAGGACGCTTCATTCCGTCGTCGGCAATGCGGTCAACGCCCGCAGGACTGGCCGGATTTGGAGGTTTAGAGATTTGGGGACGATTTTGAGATATATTTTTATTTTTATTTTGTTTTATTAATTTTATTTATTTTTAATATAATTTTTAAAATTTTCAGGAGATGACATGTGTCCTTTAACAGAAAAAATTAATGACGAACTTTAAATGAGTTACAAAATGAAACTTTAGGTCCCAATTTGGCTCAGAAAATAATTTAAGCATCTAACTGGAAAAAAAGGGCATAGTTTGGGCACCTATTTACCTATAAATCCAAATTTTAATGACTATGTTTTCATGTTGGAACCTGTTGAATTTTGTGGCTTATTTATGCATTTCGTTGTGGTTTAAAGGTTATTACATTGATTATTAGGTCATGTGTCTGGGTTATATGAACTAATATTTGTTTGGATTTCTTTTCCGAGCAGAAGAAACAGCTCTCCTAGACCTGCTTAATTTTATGTATAGCAACACCCTATCAAGAACCACACCTATTGCCTTGCTAGATGTGTTGATGGCTGCTGACAAATTTGAGGTTGCATCATGCATGAGATATTGTGGTCGATTGTTACAAAACCTGCCTATGACCTGTGAATCGGCTTTACTGTATTTGGACCTTCCATCTAGTGTTTTAATGGCAGATGCTGTTCAGCCACTAACAGATGCAGCAAAGCAGTTTCTCGCTGCGAGATACAAGGATATAACCAAGTGAGTGCCACTATTATTTACAATATTAAATACATATATATTTTGAGTTATTTCTTAACTGTAACGAGGTTGCTTCTTTTGTTACTGATATATGAACATGTGGCACCCTTTTCTTGATGTATGGTTTCGTTTTGAAGTTTCTCCCTCCTGCGAAATACCGGGCATTCTTCTTTTAAAAACAATGTGGCTAGGAATGCAATGTTGTATGTTCTGTTTATTTATGGCTGGCTTAAGTGGCAAATTATGTGAAATAAATGTCAATTTTTTGTTAACTGTTTCTTTTAGGCCCGTTTTTTAGTTAACCTCTGGATCATGGATTTACTAATTTGCATTCTTTTCTTGTCAGGTTTCAGGAGGAGGTACTCAACTTGCCTCTTGCTGGTATAGAGGCAGTATTTTCCAGTGATGATCTCCAGGTAGCTTCAGAGGATGCTGTTTACGACTTTGTGCTGAAGTGGGCTCGGACTCATTACCCAAAACTGGAGGAACGTCGTGGAATTTTTGCTACACGCCTTTGTCGCCTAATACGTTTTCCATATATGACTTGCAGAAAGCTGAAAAAAGTTTTAACCTGCATTGACTTTGATCCAGAACTCACATCCAAGGTTGTGCTCGAAGCTCTCTTTTTCAAGGCCGAGACACCATACCGACAGCGAGCACTTGCTGCAGAAGAGGCTAGCGCCACTCATTGCCGCTTTGTGGAGCGAGCATACAAGTACCACCCAATCAAGGTTGTAGAGTTTGAACTGCCACGGCAGCAGTGTGTCGTGTACCTGGACCTGAAGCGTGAGGAGTGTGCACATCTATTTCCGGGTGGTAGGGTTTATTCCCAGGCATTTTATCTCGGTGGACAAGGGTTTTTCTTGTCTGCTCATTGCAACATGGACCAGCAAAGCTCATTCCACTGCTTTGGGCTATTTTTGGGAATGCAAGAGAGGGGCTCTGTTACTTTTACTGTTTACTACGAGTTTGCAGCAAGGTCAAAGCCAATTGAGGATTACGTAAGCAAGTATAAAGGGAATTACACTTTCACCAGAGGAAAGGCTGTCGGCTATCGTAACCTATTTGGTATTCCCTGGACGGCATTCATGGCGGATGATGGCGTTTACTTTATAAACGGCATCCTCCATATAAGGGCTGAACTCACCATCAGACAATGAGTTTGTGATTGTAGAGTTGTACTGATTCCTATCCTTTTGTCGTTGTAAAAATTTATAGCCTTCTAAATCATCTATATATACATGAATAAATTATCATTTTATCGTCACAAATTTATAGCAATTCTATTTGGCAATCAAATTTGAACTGACAACTTTTTTCCCATTCTAACAAAGGTACACAAATTTTGCAACAATTATTCATGTCATCATTTCTTGTTTAAACTTGATAGTATAACAGAAATACAAAGGCTTTAGCCATTCTGCCAAGAATCATTCAATTTCTACAACTCAAAAGGCATGCATTTTTATTAAAAGAAAAAGAAAGCTGCAAGATTGAACCATAATGGCAATGCCAAGGTAGAACCCTATTCCAACATAGAAACATAACCAATTAGACGCAGAAAACCAGAGTACAACAAACTAACTAGGAAAACTCAATTGAGTGCACCGACACCGTGTGCAACCTTTTTCCACTCGGTATGGAATGACCCTGGACGATCAATCCTCTCATAGGTGTGCGCCCCGAACAAGTCCCTTTGTGCCTGCACAAGATTTGCCGGGAGCCTTGCACGCCTATAGGTATCAAAATAGGCAAGGCTAGCACACATTCCTGGTGTGCTGATCCCAGCAGAGATAGCCAACCCCAAAACTCTCCTCCAAGCTGCCTGCCTCTGAACCATCTCCCCAGCAAACTCAGGGTCCACGAGCAAGCTAGCCAAATTGGGGTTCCTCTGGTAAGCCTTCTTGATCCTATCCAAAAACACAGCCCTGATTATACACCCACCTTTCCAAATCCTAGCCAACTCTCCAAAGTTCAAATTCCACCCTTTTTCAACACTCTTAGCTCTCAACAAATTCATCCCTTGAGCATAACTACATATCTTCGAGCGTATAACGCTTGCCTAACATCATCAATCAATCTTTTCTTATCAATCCCCTGAGCTAAACTCCCAACTTCCTCTTTCAACCCAGCTTGTTTCAAAACCTCAGCTGCATTTTCCCTCTCCTCCTTTAACCCGCTCAAATACCTACAATCCAACGACGCCGCGATCGTAGGGGCAGCAACAGATAACTCAGCAGCTTGCTGCACAGTCCATTTCCCAGTACCTTTCATCCCAGTCTTATCCAAAATCTTATCCACCAAAAACCCATCTCCCAAATCATCCTTAACTCTAAAAATATCAGAAGTTATCTCAATTAAGAAACTCTCAAGCTCTCCCGATTCCATTCGGCGAAAATCTCAGCTAATTCATCATTCGAAAGTCCCCCAACATGTTTAAGCACATCATAAGCTTCAGAAATCAACTGCATATCACCGTATTCGATTCCATTATGAACCATTTTAACGAAATTACCTGATCCACCTTCGCCAATGTAAGTAACGCAGGGTCCATCTTCCACTTGCGCCGCCACTTTCTCGAGTATGTCTTTGATATTCGTATAGGCTTGGTGAGATCCGCCCGGCATTAACGAGGGGCCGAATCGGGCCCCCTCTTCGCCCCAGAAACACCCATACCGAGATAAAGAAGACCCTTATTCGAAACCTCTTGCATCCTCCTCTCGGTGTTCTCGTACCACTCGTTACCACCATCGATGATGCAGTCGCCGGGCTCCATATGGTCGGATAAAGCGGCGATGGTTTGGTCGACGGGTGCGCCAGCTTTGACTAAGATGACGACGGATCTGGGCCGTTGGATTGAAAGAACAAATTCCCGAGGGGAGTAGTGGCCGAAGAGCGGGAGTTGGCCTTCATCTTTGGCACGTTTGACGGTTTCATCGACTTTGGAGGTGGTACGGTTGTAAACGGAGATCGGGAAGCCCTTATCGGCAACGTTTAGAGCGAGGTTTTGGCCCATGACGGCTAAGCCGGCCAAGCCTATGCGAGAAAGAGCAGTGGAGGCTTCCATTTTGCGGAGGCGGCGGAAAGGACGGAGGAAAGTGGAGGTTTTGGTGAGAGATATTTTTGTTTGATTTTAAAGGGAGAGGAAAGAAGAAGAGAAGAGTTTGGGGTTTTGAAGGAAGGAAAGATTTTTGTTGAGAGCGACGGACTCGTCGAGGGAGTGAAAGGCCATTTGTTCTTCACTAACGATGAGAGACGCGATCTGTCCGAGGAATTTTAACGGCGTCGTTTCAGCTGCATCGAAAGGACGGTTTTGGATTGGTTCCTATATTTATACTCAAATTCAAAATTAATCATTATAATTTTGTATTTGGGTATAACTAGTGAAGTGCATTTTCAGATTAAATTTGATCCATTTAGATATACAAAATTCTAGGCCGATAAGAATTAAGCGAGTGATTTTATTAGAAAAAATATATTTATCTTAAAATATTTAAATTCAAATATTTATATATATAAAATGTGTGCGTTATTAAAAAATTTAAAAAATATATAACAAGCTATTCAAAGAAATTTAAGTCGATAAAAATTCCATCCTATATATATACATAAGAAATGAGCTGTCCTCTAAATAAATTTAACATTAAAATTTGTCAAAAAAAATAAACAGAAAAATATAATATGATTTTTCCTTTTGGCTCACCATAGATCCAGCGTTGAGAGAGGAAAATTGGAGTGAGACGCCACTAATTATAATTTTTTAAATTTTCAGTTGTGGTCGTACTTACCTCATTCTTTAACTATGAGGTCATGAGTTTGATTTCTACCAATGAGAATAGAGAACATTTTATGGTCAGCCGTTTACCTCTTAGTGAGAGCACCTGTGGCGAGGGAATTAATCACTACTACCGGTGGTGGATACCTTAATTCTAACAAAAAAATAATTTAAAAAATAAATATTATAACTCATATCTCATCTAATTATTTATTTTTTTAGAAATATAATCTGAAACTAGTAAAAAATGAAGAGAATGTCCAAATTTTTAAATCAAATTATTGTATATGAAATTAAATTTTTTACACAATCTTAAATATAATTACCGATATCTAATTTATTAATCGACTATTTTAAATTAAATATTGAAAAAACTCATTATAAGACCGCTTTTCCGACCTAATTTCCAACGGACTAACTTATCCCACTATAACAATCGGTAGTTAATAGTCTTATATTTTAATTCTCTCACGTTTATAATTTCATTACATAATCCAAAGAGTTATATTATTCCACTTAGTTCCAAAAAGTATACAATTCTGATTGGAACATTGATGTGATTTTTTCTTATAAATTTAAACAAATTTTATGTCAACATAATGAATTAGAAATGTTTTTTTTACATCAAAATGGATTTAACACTCAATATTTAGAACAAAAATCCCAAAATCATGCCCCTTTCTATGTCCCATACTAAAAAACACTAAAATTAAATTCTAAACACTAACCCAAATTTCATGTCCTAAACCCTACACCCTACTTCCAATTTTCTAAATACTAATTACAACCCCTAACCTTAAACACTAAACCCACTTTTTTAAAATAAGAGCACCAAAAGAAGCATAGTTTGAGGGAAATGATTTACATCCCAATATTTACACATTTTTTAGCCAAATTACCCTAAACAATTTTTTTGGCATAATGACCTTTTATATCTGTCAATAAGTTTATCATGTATACAAAACTTGCATATAAATAATCACCATCGCCTCCAAAATCGACAATTCCAGATTCTAAAAGGCCCCAACTTTCAGGAGTTTGATCCTTGAATTGTTCCGACTCTAAATACCATGCTTACCTTTGCCTGAATTTCAATGTAGAATTGCAGGGTCAAACCAATCAAGTCCTCAACGGCGGAGTATCAGTATTACTATTTTGGACAAAAACTTTAACCAGCAAGTGGAGTTTCAGCACTCGATTCGAACCGCCCCACTCTCCGACAAAATGAATTTGGGTTTCCTAATCACTTGCTCCAAGCATTGGATGACATCTCCAATCTGGAAAGCATTACAATCGCAGAGCACAAGCCCACACCCGTTCCCCTTTTCCACTTTCTCAATATCGTGCTTCTCCTGCTTCAACAACTTGCATGGTCCTTCAAACACAACTTCTCCACTTCTCAACAGCCTCATGGTTGCTGTTTTGGAGACATAGCCATCGATCACTCGGCAACCTGCAATCTTTACATCCCCACCCTTTGCCTTGCTCTTTCCTATAATCTCGAAGATACTCAGCACCTCAGCCTCCCCAGCTACCTGAGTTTCGAAAGTGACAGGGGCCTTCTCCACTATCATATTGCCAACCTCCTCCAAAAGGTGATATATGACACGGTGCATCAGTATCTACAAGCAATAAAAATAATTTAGTTCAACAAAGTTCCGTTCTGGTGCTTGTACAACACAGTAACATCGATTCTTTGTACCCCTAAAAATACTTCAAAATAGGGGGGAGTTTGATGCTTCCTACAACGCAAAGTTTGATATTAAATGGAATGAGAAGTTAGTACCTTTATGCTGGCTTGAGTGGCTGCCATACTAATCGAACTAGCTGGAGTTTTCACGTTGAATCCAACAATGCATGCACCACATGCCTGCGCTAGGTCCACATCTGATTGAGAAATAGGCCCCACCCCAGCATGGACTACATTCACGTAAACCTGGAAGTGAAATTAGAGAAAGTATTGATAAGGAAACACATAGCACGACAGAACCAACAGGATTAATTTCAATAGCCAATAACAATTACTGGTATCCTTCCTTTTCGATTTTACATTTTAATTTTCAATCTAGAAATTTTTTGCAGCATGGTAGGCTATATTATCAGCAACCAAGGCAGTGGGGTTAAGATGAGGAAAAACAAGAGAGGCAAAAGTATTAGTCAGATAATATAGCTAAACTTTTACATACCTGAGGACTATTTAAAGTTCTCAATGCATCTGTAACAGCCTGGACAGTGCCTTGTACATCTGCTTTTACAATTATTGGCATTTCAACCCTTTGAGGCACCTCTTCCAATTGTTCCAATGCCTCTGCTCTTCCATCGCTCATCTTCAACAGCCTGTCTTTCTCAGATTTCTTTTTCCTCCCTGCACTAAGCATTCTAGCTCGCTCCTCAGATTGCACAACGATGATGTCATCACCAGCCATTGGAAGCCCCTTCAAACCCTCAATCTCAACTGGCATTGCAGGTGTTGCCTGCTCTGCCAAATTCCCAACCACATCTCTAATGGCTCTTATTCTGCCCCACTCTGAGCCCACAACCACATGCTGCCCACAAACCAAAGTCCCTGCTTTTACTATTACAGTGGCTAACGGGCCCCGCCCTTTGTCAAGTCTGGCCTCGACGACATATGCTTGAGCAGATCCATCAATGCGTGCTTTTAGGTTCATCACCTCAGCCTGCAGTAGCAAAGCCTCCTCCAATCCAGTTTTCTTTAATGCTGAAACTTCAACCACCTGAATATCTCCACCCATATCCTCCAATAACAAACCCTCAGAAGCAAGCTGTAGTTTTACTCTCTCAGCATTAGCAGCTGGTTTATCACATTTATTAACTGCAACCACAATTGGGACATTAACTGCCTTTGCATGTGTCGAAAATAGTGAAAACAGAAGAGAAAGTATTCTGTTATTCGATAATCACATAGGTTACAACATAGAACTCTTTTATAGAGTCCTTAAGGATTTATCTTTAATTAGGACTCCTAATAATAAAAGACTTCTTATCTACTAACAGATAACTCTTAGTCCTTATCCTACTAACAGATAACTCTTAATCTTTTACATGACTTACAAGACTTTTACATTACAAACAACTCGATAACATACATATCGCATTATCCTACACTCCCCCTCAAGCTGGAGAGTATACGTTGTATAGTCCCAGCTTGGATAAGAACTCATCAAAAACTGATTTGGGTAAAGCTTTTGTAAGTACATCAGCTAGTTGTCCTTCTGTAGGAATATATAACAAAGAAGCTATCCCATTGTTAACCTTTTCCGAAATAAAATGCTCGTCTATTTCAACATGTTTTGTTCAATCATGTTGAACTGGATTCCTAGTAATTTGAATTGCTGATTGGTTATCACACAAGATCTCAAACTTATTTTCTTGGTCTGTGTTTAACTCCCTCAGTAACTTAAGTAGCCAAATTCCTTCACCCATTCCTAGTGCCAAAGCTCGGAATTCTGCCTCTGCATCCGCTTCGAGACAATCGATTGCTTCTTACTTCTCAAGTTACGAGATTTCCCCAAACAAAAGTACAAGAGCCACTGGTTGATCTTCTTTCGAGAGTTCTCCACCCACTAGAGTCGGTGAATACTTTCACAGATCTGTCCCGTGTCTTTTTAAACAATAAACCATGTCCGTGAGTCTTCTTCAAGTACCGAGGATTCTGCTTGTTCTTTGCCATGTGTTCTTCATTTGGATTGGTCATATGCTGACTTATCACATTAATCGGAAAAGCAATGTCCGCCTAGTTAGTGATAGATAGATCAATTTTCCCACTAATCTCTCAAACCTTTCTTTGTCAACTAAAGAGCCTGTTTCATTAGTAAATTTCAAGCCACCTCCATTGGTGTATCTGTTGGTTTACACCCCAAAGATTCCAGCCTTCCTCTAGTAAATCAAGGACATACTTCCTCCGATTTATCACCAACCCCTTACTTGACCTTGCAACCTCCATGCCCAAAAAATATCTAAGCTTCCCTAAGTCTTTTGTTTCAAACTCTCTATTGTAAGATTCTTCTAGCAAACTAATTTCTTCATCATCATCCCCTCACAAGATTATGTCATCCACATAAACAATCAAGATAACCCTTTTATTTTTTGAAGTTACCTTAATAAAGAGTGTATGATCAGCTAGTGACTTTCAGTATCCATTCTTTAGAATAACCACCTGTAAACTGTCAAACCAAGCTCGAGGAGATTGCTTTAGGCCATAAAGTGACTTGTTGAGCTTACAAATTTTCTGATTTCCTTCAACCGATTTCGGACCGGTGGGATCTTCATATAAACTTCCTCCTCTAACTTCCCATTAAGAAATGCATTCTTGACATCAAGTTGGTGTAGGTTCCAATCATTGTTGACAACTAGACTTAACAAAACTCGAATAGTGTTGAGTTTTGCCACCGAGCAAAGGTTTCAGCCGTAATCAATCCCATAGGTCCTGTATACCCTTTAGCCACGAGCCTTGCTTTATATCTCTCAAACCGCCATCGAGTTATATTTCACGAAAAAACCCATTTACAACCGATGTGTTTTTTACCTTGGGGAAGATCCATTATTGTCCATGTACCATTTTTCTCAAGTGCACTAATTTCTTCTTTATGACCCTTCTCCACTTAGGATGCTTTAGTGCCTCATCAACAGTTGTAGGAATTTCTTTTCATCTAAACTTGTCAGTAAAAGCTTTAAAGGATGGCATCAATGAGTCAGTAAGCAACAAACTTACGGATAGGATGTTTAGTGCACTCGTCTAACTCCTTTTCTAATAGCAATAGGAAAATCATCCAGATTAGGAGTAGTAGACTTACTGAACACATTTCCTTCATCTTCCATATTGGCAATTGGACTCAAATCCAATTCTCGGCAAGTGTCAGATTGCAAGATGGCCTCGGGTATAGTTTTCTTTTTCCTTGTATAGGTCAAAAGTTGTTTGGGAGGAGTAGGTGTTTTGGAAGGATCTTGAGAAGTTGTTGGTGTTTGTGAAGGGATTGGTAAAGGAGATACAGGTGAGAAATCTGAAGGTGTTGTAGGCAACAAGGATGGATTTGTGGAGTGAGTGGATGAAAAATCTGAAGGTATAGAAAAACTAGGAGAAATTACCTGATGTTGGTAGAAAGGCTGAAGATCATCCCAAGTCTCCCCTTGAATTGCAGCCATAGTAAAGTAAGGGTCCTGTTCAAAAAAGGTAAGATCCATAGTAACAAAAATTTTTCGAGATGGTGGATGATAGCATTTATAGCCCTTCTTAAGTGAAGAATACCCTATTAGCACACACTTTACAGATCTAGGATCTAACTTGGACCTATTACTGGCTGAATTATGAATAAAAACTGTACACCCAAAGATCTTAGGAGGTAATGTACAAGAAAGAGGCTTAAAGTGGGGATATTTGTCCAAGAAAATGGATTGAGGGGTTCGAAATTTCAAAACCTTACTGGGCATGCGATTGATCAAATATGTGGCAGTTAACAAGGCTTCTCCCCACAAGTACTTAGGAACATAATTGGTAAATAAAAGGGATCGAGTGACTTCAAAAAGGTGTCGATTTTTTCTTTCTGCCACTCCATTCTGTTGTGGAGTATCAATACAGGAACTAATCTGAACTATCCCCTTTTTTCGAAAAGAATCACCCAAAGACCTAGCAAAAAATTCACTGCCATTATCAGACTTAAACAATTGGATTTTAGTATGGAATTGGGTAATGACCATGGTGTAAAATCTCTCAAAAATGCTTTCGATTTGATTTTTTTTTTTCATCAAATAAGTCCAAGTAGTCCTACTACTATGATCATCAATAAAAGTAATAAACCACTTACAACCATCAAGATTCTTCACTCTAGAAGGGCCCCAAATATCACTATGGATCAAAGAAAAAGGGTGAGATGGTTTATAAGTAGATGGCAAATAGGATGCTTTGGTTTGTTTAGCAAGAGGGCGATATGGCATTTAAATAAGCTTGGCTTTTATTGATGAATAAGGAAGGGTACAATTTTGCAAGATATTGAAAACTAGGATGACCTAACCTAAAGTGCCACAATAAAACATCATCACTTTTTCCCTAAGGTCAAAGGAACAAGGAGTTTGAGAGATAGAAGAGGGTGGAGTGCCATGAAGAACATAGAGGCCATTGTGCAATCTAGCATTGCCAATCATTGTCTTCGACTCCATTGCCTGCAAAACACAACTAGAAGCACTAAAAACAGGAACAATTTAAATCATGAAAAGCTTGCAACAGAGATCAAAGTTCTGAGCAAGATTGGGAACAAATAAGACATCATGGAGCAAATGATTTTCATTAATACTAATAGAACCACAAACTGAATTTGAGAAAGTGAGCCATCGCCAGCTTTTAATCGATCTACCGTAAGAAGATGTTGTGTAATGAAGGAATAATTCCTTGTTACCACATATGGTCGATGCCCCAGTCGATGATCCACGTTGGAGTAAGTTATGTAGATAATAGGGTCAGAGGAAAGGAGTTACCTTCGCTTTCTTTCATGGCCGATTTGCCTCACCAGGGCATGCAAACTTGCCAAACAATTTCAAGATCTCTTCAACTGCTTTCCTTGGTAAAACTTGTGACACTTGAGGCGTAAGCTAAATGGGACTGTGTATCTCTAGAAGACCTTGGCTTCCAATCGACCGGTTTACCATGAAGCTTCCAAAGACTTTTCCTTGGAATGGCCTGGTTTCTTGCAATGATCACACCAGGGGCCTACCTTTTCTAGTAGAAGTTGTCTCGAGTGAGAAGAGCATATCCTTCATGGGAAGAATATTCAGAAGCATCACATTGCGCCGCTTTCCTCCTTCTTAATCTAGAAAAACTTCTCTAATCGAAGGAAGAGGGAGCTGCCAAGAATCCTACTACGAACTCCATCTAATTCTTTATTCAATCCATGAAGAAATTGGAAAATTCTGCGTTGTGCAAGATTTTTCTTGTGCAGAGCAAAGATCTCTTGGTGTCTCCCATTCATTCTTCATAAAAGATCTATCTGCGCCAAAGGGCATTTAGTGTGTTGTAGTATAGGGTGACTGACATTCCTTCTTGTTTGAGAACCGAGCGACCTTCAATCCCATACAATTCGAGATGTTATTTGTACTCGAATATGTTTCTTGGACAGCCCCTCCAGTTTCAAATTTGTTTTGTAAAGGAGAAAATTCCTGCATACACTAGGGGCCATAGAATTGAGCAACCAGACATCACACGGCTATTTTCCCCGCATCCATTTGGTATAACCAAAGCAAGAAGGGGTCGCAAGTCGCTCAACCTCCCCGTGAGGTAGCCCAATTTGCCTCGTCCCGAGATAAAAATCTTGGCGATTGGGACCATTCCAAATAATTATTGCCATTCAGTCGATGACAAGTAATAACAAGGCTGGAAGTTTCATTGAGATCATCATAACCAGAAATAATTTCTGGTGAAGAAGTAATTTCAGTAGAGAAATTATAAGAAGAAGAAGTGGCCATCGACTAGGGTTTAATTTAGAGGATCGAAACCCAAGCTGATACCATGTAGAAAATAGTGAAAACAGAAGATAAAGTATTCTGTTATTCGATAATCACATAGGTTACAACATAGAACTCTTTTATAGAGTCCTTAAGGATTTATCTTTAACTAGGACTCCTAATAATAGAAGACTTCTTATCTACTAACAGATAACTCTTAGTCCTTATCCTACTAACAGATAACTCTTAATCTTTTACATGACTTACAAGACTTTTACATTACATACAACTCGATAACATACATATCGCATTATCCTACAGCATGGGATATAGCTTCAAGAGTCTGAGGCATCACCCCATCATCTGCAGCTACAACTAAGACAACTATATCTGTGACAACTGCACCTCTTGCTCACATTGCACTAAATGCAGCATGACCAGGGGTGTCTAGGAATGTAATCGATGCCCCAGAACGCATGCTAACAACAAAAGCACCGAGATGTTGTGTTATGCCTCCAGCTTCATTGGCTGCCACTGATGTTTGGTGTAAAGCATCTAAAAGTGAAGTTTTACCATGGTCAACATGATCCATGACAGTTACAACGGGCGGTCGTGGGAGAACTTCCGTACCTTCACTGGCATGTATCCTCTTTACACTGGCTCCAACTTCCTGCAAAATCATTAGAAGTCATAATATGTCCCAAAATAACCTTTAACATGACACGTAAAATGAGTCTAATGCGAAAGGAGACAGAGGAGGAGAGAAAATGACTAAAAGCAAATACCACCTTCATGTTGTATCATAAATGGTTCAACATATCTAATCAAGAGAAATGTTGTAGCAAGAAAAATGCATAAAAATATGAATTGATATCATCATAAGATTGTTCCAAGGATAATCCTAGGATATGCACTAAAACTCCACTTAATGGTCTACATGAGCATGCACACAAGTTTTGTATTTTAAATTGCAAATAAGATACTTCACAGATATGTCAGAGCAAAGAATGGGAAATACCATTGCAATGAGCTCCGCAATATCAATGCTTAAAGGGTGAAATTCAGACACGGTACTTTCACCTAGATTTATGAGTATATCCTGAAGAGCACCTATGCCCTCACCAGTTCGCTTTGCAAGCTCAACAAGGGTCATGCCGTCAAATATCTCAACAGTTTTCTCTTGCAAGGATTTGTTTGTTTTCTTCAGTTTAGGAACATATGGAGCTTCAACAGGCGGCTTCCTTTCCCTCTTGGCATACTTCTCTTTGGGGTTTTTATTCTTAAACTTTAAACCCAACTCCTGGTCAAAGTTCTTTCTAGCCAGTAATTCTGAACTTGCATGAAAATACCTAAGCATGACCAGGATTCCACATTTAATACCAATTCTCAAATACTGAAATTACTCTTAAATCAGTTATTTTGAAATTTGAATCAATAAAGATTTGTCAACACCCTTCTGAATTCCATTTTTGGTCCCATTGATAGCTATTATAAATGCTAATGAGAATATAGAAGAAAAAAATTTGTGTTACACAAGTTATGTACGACCTTTTGCTGAATATTTTTTACCTCAAGTGCAGGTTAAGCAACTCAAAGAAAAGCTAATAAAAGCAAAATAATAATATTAAAAATACATAAAATAATAGAAGATCATAAGTCAATATATTAAAGGGCATTGGTCCTCTCTATTGTGAAGTTTTAAACTTATAGTGGAGATAGCAGCTTCTCAGGACCAAATATGCAAGTAACTGGAGGGGGGGGAGCAATCAACCTACTGAAAATAAAAAGAGAATTGAGAAAGCCAACTTACCGTATTAATGGTTCATTGTACAAAACTTTATGATGCCTATATCCCCATAGAAATGAACTGAAAGACAAGTCTGCAGTAGCAAACACTTGAGGTGAACACGTTAACACAAAAAACACATTACATGGTTCATTGGTTGTTTTCAAATTATGTCAATCTTCACTGAACCTGACTAACTACAAAACTTCAATCTGAGTCTGAGGAAAAATAAATAAATTGAGATATAATTGCTGAGTAATACATTGCTAAAACCTATAAGTATAGCTAGTAACAGAAGTTTACTAACTCACAAAACATGCATGCTCCGACATCCATAGATTTAACATAGTAATACATTTATGTATTGATAAGACCATTCACTATTTCTTGAAGCTCGATCTCTACCCCGGATGAACCATATAGCCAAGAGAAACCATGAACCAGAATGGAAGAGCTTGCCCCACCAATGAAACATCCAGAAATACCATGCATAGATATGTTTTATAGAATTGAATTAAACAAGCCAAGGTATGCATAATTAAGTTGGATGGCTTTTCAGCTTACCATGTACGCATTTAACAGAAGCAGCAATTGATTTTAGACCAAGATCAAAAGTAGATGTAGAATTTAACCCAGCTGCAGCTCGTGCAGGTGCTGAAGCAAGAGCTCTAATGAGTCTGACCTCAAGTCCCCGTAAACAATGTTAGAAAACAATCAGCCCTCGGCAACTAAGGCACCTGCAAAACACCAACCAGACTCTCTCTTCTTGTGGGACAATATATATGTTGCGTTCAATGCAAAGGCGAAGATAAAGACTAAGTATATTGCTAATATAGTCATATTCACGAATTTCATTACAAAATGATGGAAGTCAACCAGCATGGAATCAAATTCTTTTCCGATTGAAGTCTTGGCTAAAAACTAAGCATCAGAAGAAGAAACAATTCCCATAGGAATTCCCAACTAACATTGCAACAAGTAATCTTATAACTTCCATACCTTTTCCTATCCTATATTACAATAAATGAAATGACGCATAAGGGCAACAAAGTAGATTCCGTACAGTTCTAGTGAATAACAAAGAAATCATGACATTCAAGAAATCCTAAATTCAACCAATGCCAACTTAAGAGATCTGTATTTCCAAAGTCTCCAATTTCAGCCCAATACAATTTGAAAATAAACAAACAGACTTACTTTCTTCCCAACCCCTCGCCAAGCCATTCACGCAGATCTCAAGCTCTGCAATAGGGGGGATGAAGATTAGAGATTATAAAAGAAGCTATACTGCAATGTTAAATTCAAATCCAAAACCGAAAACCTTAATACCTTATTCAATTTCCATGGCTTTCGCAAATCGAGAAGATGCGTAGACGAAAATTGGTGCAGGTTTTAACTCTTGTCGAAGATGCTTTGTTCTAACAAAACCCACAATGACCAGAGATTTAAGCTGAGGCTCATGTTTTGCTACAATTACTTTTGTGCCCCTCGTGGCGTGGGTGGATCATTCATATCATATTACGGCCCAAGTTCTTTAGGGTTTTATTTTTGTTAATTGGGCCTTCGAGTTTTTTGGGCCATTTGAGCTACCTTCGTCTCTCTTTCCTTAAACGGTCTATTCACTTGGAATCAAACTGATTTATTTAAAATCGAACTAGATAGAGTTTTAAAATTTTAACTATAAATAAAATAAATTTAAAAAACATTAATCGGGTCAAATTGCGTTCGATTAATTTGGTCGTTTTTTTAAATTAATCAAAAAAATCTAATTTAAAATTTTAGCTTTGATTCAAAATGGTAATTTAATTAGCAATAAATCAATGGGTTGGTACAAAGTGGTAAGCAGCTTGGTTTCGGTTAAGTAGGTCTTAAGTTCGAGGCGTAGTGAATGCTAAGAGACTCACCCATTAAAATTAGGTATGTGACGCGGGTTGGTCCAAGGGATGAAAAATGAGTGTTGAGATTTAGGTCTAGTTCCAGGGGATGTAATTGATGGGTTTTTATTTTATTTTTCAACGTTATTTACTAATTAAATCCTTTATTTATTTATTTTTGATAAATTTTAATTTTATTCATAATCCTACTTAGAGGAAATGGAAAATTTTAGGGGAAGAAATAGGTGTTCCTAGTGGGTTTAAAATTCATGACCTAAAAAAAATAAGAGAACAAAGATTAGCAGCTTAACCAATCGGCTAAATACATTTGACTTAAATTATTTATCTCTCACGAAAAATATACATTTGAATAGAATCAGAAAAGGAATAAAATTATCGCGAATTAAACCTAAACTCTCATACCATATAAGTACTCATTAGGTCAAGAGATCGTTAGCATTTGTTTCCTAGTATCATGTTTAAGAATTTGAAGTTTCAACTTTATAAATGTTTGAAAAGTGTGAATAAATTTACAAGTAATCTAATAATGTTTGATTTATTATTTTTTGTTGTTGATATTTTGGGATGTTTTAAAACTTTTAATAGCTTTTTTTTATTTTACTTTTGTTTATTAATAAAGTTGTCCAGTCGACGTATCAAAAAAATTATTATAATAATTACATGAATCAAGCATTAATTTTAAAGTTTAATTATTATTTTGGTAAGTTGTTGTAAAACCCTTTTGAATTCGTTTGTCATGTGCCTTTTACATGTTTCACCAATAATTAATTAATAATAAAATAAAAAATATTAATATATATAATATAAAATTATTAATAAAACATATAAAAAAGTTTATTCTAATCAATCCCGTGAAAGCAATAAGGCCTTTAGCAATGTATGCCCGAAAGAAATTAAGGGAAAAAAAAAAGACACCTAAATGTTATCCATGCCAAACAAGGCGTCGGCATTTTCCATGCATGACAAGCTTTTCCATCTTTTTTAAGAGGATAAGCCCCCACTGGTTGGACGAAGTGTTTGATTAGGCAATGCGACCTATTTATGGTGCTTTCTGTGAGGTCTATAAAATTTCAGCCCCCAAGAGAGCCCCGCTTAATGCGTGTAATTCTTCTTATATAATCGTCGAAATTTAATTTATTGATTGATTAATTTAGATTTAATTTTAATCAATGCATGAAGAATTTTTTTAAGGTTTGATTATATAAAAAAAACTTTATTAGTTGTTAAGAGATCAATGTCAAGCTGAATCAATTTGAATTTGATGATAAAAAAGAAACTGATGTATATACAACAAAGCCCTGCCATTGGTTGATCTTTGTTGACCTTATATTACAAGGCATGAGATTTCTGCCGAAAGATGGCATTAGCCAATAGGGCGAGCACCCTAGGCTAATCGGAGCAAAAAGACTTAGAAAATTCATTGCAATACATCATTAGGCTACTGCTAATATGGGCTCCTCTTCCTCTAACCATAGGCCACTCACATGTTTTGGGGAGTTTTTCTTAAACTTAGATAGGGAGTCACATATGTTCAGCTAAATTTAGAATTAAATCGTCTCAAACTTTTAAATAATTTACTTTTCGTTGATGTCTAAAATGTCGGGCAGCAGACAAAAGAGATCAAATACATAAAAAATCAATAAAGGATAACTTTCTCATATATTCTTTTATTTTTCTTTTTGTTTTGTTTTGACCACTACACTATTTGCGACTCTTCACACCAAATTAACCGAGGTAAATCGTCTGAAACTGCTACCAACCACCTTTTCCTTGATCTTCACCTCTTTTGTCTGGTGTCCGACATTTTAAGCATTAACAATTTTAAATATATAATGTCACAATCTATTGTTTTATATAAATTTTTTTATATCTAATAGTTACATGAGTCTTGCCTATATTAAAAGTAACTTGAATTAAATTTTTAAACAAAAACAAATTTTCAAACTTGAAAATTTGATTAAAGAGTGTATAATTTTTTACCACTCAATTCAAGAAACGATAAATTAAATTCGAGGCAACATCATCTCCTTCCATTTGGTCCACCAAACGTTGGTTTTTCATTGTAAACGGTAGAGAAACAAAGAACTTACCTTTGGACTAAGCTAACCCACCCATTTTAAGATTGTGCTTGATTCAACTTTCAAAACTTTCCCTACCATTAATGATGTTTTTGTTGAAAACCAGGTGAGCAATGAAATAAAGAAAACCATAAGATTTTATTCATTTAGTTACATCCATTGAATCTGGGTTATCTGCAAACACTAAGAATAAGAAAACCTTTCCTTTCCTACACTCCACTGTTCTTTTAATATTGGTGGATCGTTAATTCAGTTAAATTCAGGGTCGTAGGTTCAGACGTTAGAGCCTACGTCATGTCTGGAACCGCCGCCGCCACCACCACCGATCTAAGCCAAAAGTTTGTTCCTGTTGCTTGGTCCTTGGCATAAATTTTTAACCTTTAAAAACACCCAGTAATACTAATTAAATAATGAGTAAGTCGCCTTCCCCAGCATGACCCATATGAGGGGTTATATGTTTAATTGTTTCTTCAACAAATCCAACCCTTCAAATCTTTCCTTTTAATTAAACGAAAAGGTCAGATTCAAATTTGCAGACAAATCTTTCTCCTGAAAAAGGGAATTTGTTATTGACTTGACTCTCCTTCTCCCTGGTTTCAAACTTCTCTTTAAAACTGTTTCTGTCCAAACGTTTTTGTTTGGAGAAGAAGACAAGTGCAGCCATAATTTTGGTTTTGTCTTTGAAATCGTTTCTGGTCGATTCTTTCAAGTTTTAAGACAGCTCGATCGTCTAGGGAGTTGTTTCTAGATTAGGGTCTTATCTTTTCTATCTTTTTATGTTCTCCATCTCCTTGAATTTTGGCTTGTTTTGGAAATTTGAACGGATTTCAAATCTTCAAGCAGCCATCTGTAACTGGTTGTTGGGATTTTCGCGAGAAAATTTTGGGTTTTTTTTCACAAGAAAGTGTGAAAGGGCACTGTCAACTGTTTCACTGATTGTTTATAAAGCCTTGTTGTTTCCTCTTACATGTCCTTACCGTGTCTTTAACTATGAATAATTCTGGGGCAGCTGTTGAAGTCACAAAGGATAGAAATGGAACCGATCAGGTTCTGCTTCGGAATCCTCGAGGAGCATCTGCTAAGGTCAGAATCTTTGTGCTTTGTAATCTTTGTTTTCTCTTGTTGTATAGTCTTTTTCATGGTTTTTAAGGTATCTGGAATATTGAACAAGTTGAATAGGTTGAAGAACAGTTTAAAATTGCAGTTTGGGGGTTAAATAGTGAAATTGTTGCCTGCAATCTATACAGGTTAGCTTGCATGGAGGACAGGTTCTTTCATGGAGGACCGACCGAGGCGAAGAATTGCTATTCACAAGTAGCAAGGTAACATTCAAATCTGCAGTCTTTAAGTCATAGTACTTGTATTATGCTCTCCTTTGGTCTATGGAGCAAATATTTATGGTACAACTTGTCATATGAGCTAATTTTTGTGTGTTGCAGGCAATTTTCAAGCCACTGTGTGCTGTTCGAGGAGGGATACCTATATGTTTCCCACAGGTATTTAGGATTCAATGCTTATATGTATCTGTTTTCTGTCTGTATGCATCTGGTTGATGGTTTTCTTTTGAATTTGTTAGTTTGGTCAGCGAGGATCACTCGAGCAACACGGGTTTGCCCGGAACAGGACTTGGATCATTGATGAGAATCCACCACCATTGCATCCCAATGATTCCGATGGCAAGGCCTATATCGATCTACTGCTAAAGCCATCGGAAGATGATTTGAAGATCTGGCCACACAGGTGAGGCCTATATCTCTTGTTTGTCAATCTTTTCCATTAAAGCTAAAGATCAGGAAGAGTTATCTTCTTCTATAAAACTTGTTTATTTGTGATTATGTATGTCTATTGATTATTGGTTTATACTTTATACCTTATACCCTTCCAGTTTCGAATTTCGTCTTCGAGTATATTTGACAGCAGATGGTAATCTAAGCTTGATATCGCGCATCAGGAATATCAATTGCAAGCCTTTTAGTTTCTCAATCGCTTATCACACATATTTCTCCATCTCTGATATCAGGTACACATATTTCTATCTTTCAATCATGGGAAACATTAAGCTCTAGACATTAATGGATATTCTCTTGTATACTAATTAACAGTGAAGTGAGGGTAGAGGGATTGGAGACTCTCGACTATCTTGACAACCTATTCCAAAGGGAGCGGTTCACCGAACAAGGAGATGCATTAACATTTGAATCCGAGGTAAAGCTTAGTCCCTCCTTTGCATGGAAAAGCTTCTCAGCTCTCGGAACCCTCAAAGCACTGCGGTTCAGTTGATAAACTATGTTGCAGGTAGATAGAGTAGACATTTAAGCCTTAATCATTGCTTTTCAAATTGCAGGTCGATAGAGTTTATCTTGGCTCAAGAGATGTCATCGCGATATTCGACCATGAAAGAAAACGAACCTTTTTTATACGGAAAGAAGGCCTTCCAGATGTCGGTAAGTTATCAAAACCTCTTCAATCCAATCTAAACATGTGTTGATTAATGGCAACCGCCTGGAGAACCAAAAACACTTGCCTTGATGTTAAGTTCTTTTTCATTTCTTCAGGTGTCTGGAATCCATGGGAGAAGAAATCCAAAGCCATATCGGATTTTGGGGATGAAGAATACAAACAGATGCTGTGTCTCAATGGGGAAGCAGTTGAAAAACCAATAACATTGAAGCCAGGTGAGGAATGGACCGGCCGTCTGGAGCTCTCGGTTGTCCCTTCAAGTTAAGGACGGCAAGTAATACAAATTAAAACTCCCTAGTTCAACTAGAAGAACTGAATCTGTTAATTTGTATTCAATTATTTATATGATAGTAAGCTAATACTAAGAGATCTGATCACTGTGTGTGCCTCCCAAGTGATCATGGAACTGTAAGTTTCAGGGGAAGTTGGAGATCTGTTTTAGTGTTTCTCCATAATAGCAGTGACATTAGTTGTTGTTTTTTAACATGCATTAGTTGTTTTTAAGCTACTAAACGTATGTGTAATGGACTCTGGAAATGAAAATTGACAATGTTGCAAAAAGAAGTGACTAAAATATAATTTATTTAGTCTGTTTTCTATATGCATTACCCGAAGAAACGATGTAAAAAAGAATTGTCCAGACGAGATAAAAATTTACCAGAGTCGGGTTTTGAGCTTGAGACCTATGGGTCATAGGCCACCAGGCTTCCGCTACCCCAATCTGATTGTTGATATTATGTTTGACAAGTTAATAGTTAAACTATAAAATATTACTTCAATTACTAATGAATGATTGGCACACTAGACACTAGTCTAGCTGTAAGCTCTCCTGAGTTGCTTTAGCCTTCTACATTAGCATATGGACATGACAATCTACATAGACCTATAATAGAGGAGGAATACAAAAGATGTCTACTATGAATGGGGTCAAATCCCTTAGTTACGATGGTCTCACGGCTCACTTCTTTAAAGTTGTTTAGTCGATATTTGATCTTGGTATCATTTAAGCGGCTAAAGGTCAAGTTCACAAATTATGTACATTACATTCAATTCAACCTTTAAACTTCTTCGTTCCTAAGTGCATCAACCCCACCAACCTTAAAGACTATAGATCAATATGTTGTTGCACTGTGTTAGCAAACTCAAGACTCAAGAGTTGCCTTACAAGTATTGTTAGCAACAACCAGAGTGTTTTCATTTCAGGCAAAAGTATCATCCACAATGTACTTCTTGTTTATACCATACTAAGCTTATAATAATAAGAGACCCGTGGGTTATGAGCCCGCCACGTTTCCGCTTCGCCATTTTGATGGCTTGATTCTCTTTCTTAACCCTTTATATAACATTCTTGTTTTCTTCACCGTATATTCTGCATTAATATACCTTTCTTGACAATATGTTTAACTGTCTTGTGGTTTAATTAACATGCTAATTGAACTTAAGAAAATAGCATGGCGCTACATCTACTTCAAGATCATCCATGTCAACAAGCTAACTTTCGCACTACGATAGAGTTTACATACAATTACAGCATACTGTATAGTTCGATTCCTTCTAAACTCATACCCAACTACCCATGCTTTCATTTAAGCCCAATCTAATAAAAACTAAAATTTTGAAAAGTTCATGGGTGGTAACATATGTCATGAATGTTTAAAGCCTTCATGTTGTTTAGCTATTCCCTGGCTGTAAATACTGTTACTGTGGTATCTTAACATAGTAGTATGTGGCTTGTGCAAACGTTGCTTGGCATCAATACCTGTAACGGCTCCGAATCCCGGTGACACATTGGTGCCGGAGATCGGCCACATGTACAAGACCGACAGGACCAAGTACGAGACAATTGCTCGGAGGTGGACCCAGAAGTTTATGTGATTAGGAAGGGTTATCTTCTGCTATAAAAACTTGTTTATGACTGATTATGTATGTATTTTGATCATTGATTTATGCCTTCCAGCTCCGAATTTCGTCTTCAAATATATTTGAGTACAGCAGATGGGAATGTAAGCTTGATGTCTCGCACCAGTATAGGTATATTTCTCCATATCTGATATCATGTATACGTATAATTCTATCTTTCAAGTCCTTTGGCCATTGCTCCACAAATTTGGAGATCTGTTTTACTGTTTCTCCATGTGATATTAGTTCTTGCTTTTTTAATATGATATTAGTTGTTTTTTAACTACTAAAAGTACGTGTAATCGATTCTGGAAATGGCAGTTGACAATGTTGCAAAAAGAAAGTGATTAAAACAGATATTATTAAGTCTCTTTTCTATATGCATTACCTGGAGAAACGATGCAAAATAGCATTGGCCAGAGGAGATAAAAGATTTATCAGAGCCAGGTTACGATTCTAGGACCTGTGGGTTATGGGCCTACCACGCTTCCGCGCCACTCTAATACCTATAAGTTATTTCACAAGTTAAGTATTTAATTTAAATATACTAGTCCAATTACTAGTGAATTTTAAATTTTTGGCCTACCGGACACTGATCTAGCTGTAAGCTCTCCTGAGTTGTTTGGTCAATAATTAGACTTGATATCATTGAAACAACTAAAGTTTATTTACGTTCAGAAGTTATGTACCCAACATTCAATTCAACCTTTATACTCCTTTGCTCCTAAGTGCATTGCTATCACATTGGCTAGCAAAATCAAGAGCTGCCTTTCAAGTATCGTTAGCAATAACCAGAGTGTCTTCATTTCAGGCAAAAGTAGAGTTGAAATTTCGAGATCTTGAGCTAAAACTCAAAAATAAGTAATGTAAAACAAAAATATACCCCATTACTTTAATAATTAATATAATATTTTATTAATAAATTATTATTTTTATTATTTTATTTAAAAATTACTTTAAATACAATTAAAACAATAAAAAACAACCACTAATATCCTTCTTGCCAAGGAGTTGGTGCGATGCTATAGTCGGTTAACTAGCAAAGGCCTTTGACTCGTCAAGTTAGGGATTCATTTTTGTTGTTCGAACTTCTAACGCCTCTTGGACTCCCTGATCAGTTCACTGGCTGTATCAAGGGTTGTCTTACATTTTTGTTGTTCTAAACACTTTATACATAAGCTAAATCTCTTCTGCTCTCGGCATTAATAATGGCTGTCCTTTTTTTCCTGACTACATTTATTTATTAAGTAATGACGGTTAGCTCTGAATTGTTTAAAAACCGACACCGAACACACATTAACCATGTTCGGTCACTGTCAAATCACTCTATGGGGGCCACGCCTGACACTTGCAACTCAAAAATTTTAAATTCCAAATTCAATGTATTTTCTACACACATATGACAAATAAAAAATTAACTTTTAAATTATATTTTTTATTTATTTTTAGTCTTTAAACTATTATTTGGTTAATATAAGTTTTTAAAATATTTTTTAATTATTTTAAGTTCAATAATTATCTAAGTTAAAAAATATTTTAATCAACAACATATTAATATATTATAAAAAAAATTGATCAAAAGATAATTTATGAACTAAAAGAAAAAAACATAATTTAAATATTTATTTTGACAAAAAATAATTTAAAGAATTAAAATGACTCGAAATGATAATTTAATAATTTATTTTAACCAAAAAATAATTTAAAAATCAAAAACAAACAAAAGATATAATTTAAGGTTTTATTTATATATATATATGTATATATATATCGTACGATGAGAGATGTGTTGCAACTCGATTCATCCATATGAATCAGCCAACATCGTTCTAATTTTCATCTTGTACTCTTTTTAAGTCTAAAAAGTTCGCATTGCTGCAACGTCGATTCATTCTTAATTTAATAGTAGCAAAGAGATTTCGAAAATTTGAAGTCCCAGAATCATCGATATATAAATTTACTCATAAATTAATTTAACATATTATTTAATATTTAAAACAAATAACAAGCATCTCGAGAAATGAGAATACAATATCGAAAGTATTGAAAGTTTGTTAACTGCCTGATCGATGATGTTTAATTTTTTTTTTTTTTTTGAGAAAAAAATTTATTGAACAAATACATTTCTAGAGAGTCAAGATTCGAGTCTTACTAAAAATATAAGGCCTCGTAGCCTGTTTTCACATATGAAAAGCGGCAAGGTCGAACTTAGGTGGGTCGAGGTTCAGTTCATGCCTGCCTTGAGAATCTCCTATTAATTAAGTTGGACACCAAGACCAGACCAGACCAGACCAAGTCCAAAGGTTGTTGCGTGTGTTAGTTCCCAAGTTGACTATTAATTAAGAAAAGTAAGCCATAACTTAACCCAACTAATTAATGTGATTTGAAGACAAGCTTGTCTCTAATGAAAACAGAAGTTGCATATTACAAGTTTATTAGGATGACCCTCCAAACAAAATTCATTCCACCTACAATATCACAGTTTAAACTTCTAATTATGTTTAAAAATTTTAATCAGTTTATTTATACACTTGTTCTTTTCTCTCTTTCTTTAAATAAAATCTATTAGGTTTAAAATTTATTGTACAAAAAACACATATTTTACTATCAACCGTGGATGGTTGATTTAGTGAAACAAAAATCCTCTATTCTTTTTTGTGCTCATTTCTATGTTTTAATATTAAAAAATCAAATCTAAGATGTAATCTTAAATTTTAAACTTTAAACAATATACTATATTCTTAAACCCGAATCTTAAACTTTAACCTTAAACCTTAATTCTAAACCTTGAATTTATTTTTTAGTGTGAGAGTATAAATAAAGATGCTGAAAATAGATAAAAAAATTATATTCATCTTAGAGAAGCTGATTAATATCATTCTTTAATGTTGATTGTTTACTCATATATGAATATATAAATATGTACAAATTATTTAATTTGAAATATATATAAAATCGTTGGTAATCCCATAGTCCTAATGATCAAGTGATTCCGATATTCCCTTGTCTAATATATGATTATTTTATACCGATTATGAAAGAAACATAAATAAAGATCTTCAAATCATTAAAGAAAGAGTCAACGATTTCTAAGAGTAATAGGTTAAAGTTTTCAATTGTTTTATCTTATACTGATCTAAATTAAAAAACAATTCGATCCGATATCGACACCGACACGAAATATTTACTGAACCGAAAATCAACCAATTTAATATTAATCCGACTTAAAAAATAATCGATATAATATTAATCTGACCCGATACTTGATCTGACCCAGAATTATATAAACCCGATCTAAACCTAAATCAAACTCGACCCAACTTAAATTGAACCCGAACTGAATGTGACCCCGATCAAAAATCAAACCGAAGGAATTGATCTGATATCTACCTCTAAAAAAGATTTGACCAAATGAGATAAAAATTTCTTAGAGCCAAATTTTAATCTTAGACCTATGGGTTATAAGCCCACCACGCTTCCGTTGCGCCACCATGATCGCTGAGATTATGCTTGACAAGTTAATAATTAAAATAAAGAACTACTCCAATTACTAATGAATGAATTGATTGGCACACCAAACAATAATCTAGCTGTAAGCTCTCCTGGGTTGCTTCAGCCTTCTACACTGACACATACACATGTCAATATATATAGACCTATAATAGAGGAGGAAATATAAAAGATGTCTACCATGAATGGGGTTAAAGTGCTGTAACCAAATCATAAATTAATATGAAATTTAACCTAAGATTTATTATGTCAAATTATCAAGAATAAAATATTAGATGCGAAAGCGTACATAAATTTATTAGTAGACTGAAAACTTTAAATCTTTTGATGGAGATTGCCTAGAAGGTGGTTATGATCTTCCAAGAAGATAGGTTAGCCCTTGCCGTAAAAACTCTTTGACGGGGACAAGAGTAATTCAAGTTAACCTATTTTTTGGGGACCACTATCTCTTTATGTAGTTGATTATTAAATCAACTATTAAATATTTATAACTCTGCCCCTCATTGAATTATAAATATGTCTTACGGTATTTACACTTTTATTTCCATGACACTTTAATACCTATGACACGCCTAACATAATTGGTCACTTGATTTTGTGTCATATTTTATAATATCATCATACATTTTACATATGTGCCCATAATTGAGGATTTTAATCCAACAACCTCTCACTTGAGCAACGTATGTTTCCTGACAAATGTACAACCTTATGAGCTCAGAATTTGCTATTATATAATAGATATTCTATAACAATATTGTCCACTAACTATATCCATATAGGATCAAAGCAACCTTTGTCATATAAATCCTGACTAGACCCATCAATGGTCACATATACAAATATAGTCAAATGACATAGATCAATCATGGATGCGTAGCATAGAAAATTACATGAACTGTGAACCGAACATGTCTATTTCTAATTGGTCCTCATAAACCTTAGTGAGATCAAACTTTACTGAATTTAGAGTGTGCATAAACCAAAAGAATTTTATTTATTCAGAAAATAATCTTAAAATATCCTTAAATTAAAGTAACTAAAATTGTGTCTAAAACGAATGAGCATTTTTCAAAATTACAAACTCCCACTAAAACCAAACATCCTTAAATAACGTTACACCCACATGAGTAGTGTGCTCATGAAAGACCTAGGGTGATAGTTTCTTAATAAGCGTGCAATTATGGAGTTTGTACCAGCATGTTCTATAGACACAACCACTCTAAATTTTCTTTAACAACTAGGAACTTAATATTTATGTGCTTCAAATTTGAAGTGTTCGTATTGTTTATAGAATAAATTAATGCATATTTATTGTCACAACATAACCGAAGTGGTCTATCTATTCAATCTAAATTAGTAGTCCATGTGACAAAATTCTTAAAATTCTTTTGCATCAATATTCTAATAGAACCGAAGTCTATAAATTTGATGATCTCTAACTTACCAGAGCTCTGATATGTGAGCATGTAATTTTTGTTCTCTAAAGAAATCTCATAACCCTATTGCATGTTATCTAATGGTCATACTAGATTTGTTTAAATATTTGTCTAACATTCCAACAACGAATGCAATGCCCGAATACATAAATACTTGAACATAAATTAGATTCTCAATAACTTATGCATATGGAATCATTTGTATTTTCTAAAAATTTCAAGGTTACTTTTAGGCATTTGAGTAAGAAAAAATTTGTCTTATTTAGCAATACAAGTATCACTTGGTTTACTTCCACTGAACTTGTAGTATATACAATTGTCAAATAAATTTATCTCAAAACCGAATGAGATAATCAATATGAAATTTATAATTTCCTTAATGAGAGTCATACTTAAGCTCATAGAAGATTTTTTTTTAGTTTACATATCATTGATTTTGTATTATTAGACATAAATATATGATTGTACCATACAATTTGTTTCTTCAATGTCGCCATTGAAAAACACAAACTTAACATCCATCTTATGTAGCTCAAGATTAAAATAAACAACAAGCGTCATGATTATTCTGGAAGAGTCTTTCAATGAAACTGAAGAGAAAATCTCTGCAAAATTAATGTCTTCTTTTAGAGCGTATATGTAACACCCTAAATCCTAGTTTAGAATTCTTGAAGCCAATTGCCTAATTGGATAGTTCAATTTAACCTAAACCTAAGCTAATTAAGAAATTAAGGACTAAAGTGAATGAAAACGAAAAATGAGAGGTTAATCTAAGAGGGCTGATTCGAATTAAATAGAAGACTACAAGATTGCATGATAAATAATTACATTCCTAAGGCTACCCTTGACGAGGCTATTGATTAAAGATTAATTAAGGCTAATTTAGACATTTCACAATTCCATTAACATGGATAACTATGTTGTCATATTCTTCCTTCATTTCTCCTTGCCGAATTGAAAAGGAGAAATTAGAGAGAGATAGAAAATTTAGAGAATCACCATTGTAGAAGAAGGATTTAAGCGTGCATGCTCTTGAATTTATGTGGGAATTAAGCTAAGAAGCAAACTAAGCTCATCCTAACCCTTGCCTATTCGAATTGGTAGAAATAATTTAGATTGAATTTAATTATTGATGTTCGTGAATGAAATTAGATGTTATACATGCTTGAATTGATGTTGTAGTTAGGTGAATTTAAAGAAGGTACAAACAATGAGTTGATGAATGTAACATGCTAGCCGAATGGTGTAATTATCTAATTGATGTAATTGATGTAATTGATGAATGAACTGAATATGAGATGATGTTAGCAAGTAATCACCTAGGAGAAATCATGTAAATTGAGTAATTGTGGCCTTGATTGAGTTATATTGATAATAGGATTGAAGAAAATCGAATTGGTAATGAAGTTAGTCACCTAGATAGCTAAAAATCACTATAATGATTGTTTTGAATGAATTAAGAGATTTGGGATTGAATTGGACATAAATAAATGCTAGAAATGTTAGTTAAAAATAGGGGTGGATTAAAATGAACACTAGATAACTTGAATTGCATGAATTATGGCTAATTGAATTGTTTAAAGTGAGGTATTGGCAGAATAGGTGAAACTGGACTAATCTGGAAAATTGGCTTGACTTTAACTGGAATTCTGTATTGATCTAGAAATGGTAAAATATGAGCCATATATGGTTGAAAAGGTAATTGGATTAGCTTTCCAATGGTGTAAACTAATTAAAATTCTGAAGTGTAGATTAAAAGATATGAGCAAAATAGTAACAGGTGTGCAAACTGTCAGGGCCAGAAAACAGTTTAGGGTTGTAATGAAATTATGCTTGATTGAAGGAATTGGCTTGATGAATTGTGCACTAACATGCTCTTTATATGTTTGTGTATGGCTTATTAGAACAAGGAATAGAGGATCTTGTGGAAGAAGAGAGGGTTGGCCAAGCTAATAGGAAGGATAAGGGAATCTATATCAAGGAGCAACACTAGCTTGCTTTTGCTTGGAGTTTTGTGAGTGTAGTTACATTTAGGGTTGGGACTTAGGTCCTAACCAAATCAGCATGTCTAAATACTTATTTGTGCCTTATGCTTGAAATGAATCTAAAATCTATTGGTAATTGGTTAATAAAGGGAAGAAAGGATATAATCAAGACTTGATAAGCTAATAACTTGTTAATGAAGCTAGATAATGAAAATGAGCGAATTGTGCTTACTTGTAATGCTTGATGTGTTCGAATGCATTGTTGGATTGAATGATCTTATGTGATGCTTGAGAGTGCTTGATCACCTATGAATTGAACTAAGAATTATATGGCTTAAAGATCTAAAATGAAATTGACCTTGTTATGCTTGTTGCTTAATCACTTGATGTGTAATTGCTTGTTAATAAAAGGCTCAACAAGTCCTTGGTTGCTAGTCGGTCATAGGTAGAACGGCATGCCTTAGAGTCTAGAGCTCGACTTAATACGATAACACATTTGGTACTTTGTGTACCCTAATACGTGGTGTAACAGACACCTTATTGTTCAGGTACTTTGTGTACCATAATACGTGGTGTAGCAGACACCTTGTTTATATACCTTGAGTACCATCTTAATACGATAACATGCTAGGTACTTTGTGTATCGACCTAAGACTTGATTACCTAGTCCTACTATCTACGAAGGCAAAACAAGAATAAATGAACTTGAAACAAAGACTTGTAATCATGAATGAAGTGTGATCAAACTTGATGTTTACTAATGATCTTGAAATGAAATAAAATTACACGAATGATTGAAGTACTCGTTATCTTAAAATGCTCATGACTTGAAAGGTAAATTATATAGTAAGAATGGACCCTATTCGAATGAGATTTGATGCTTACCTTGTTTGAACTGCCTGATATTTACTTAACTTATTCATTGTGTGCTTGAAATGAAACTTTGTTTCCTTGGTCTATACTAATCGAATGGTATACGGTAAATTAGCTAGGATAAGCTTGATTAAAATGAACAATGACTCTAAGTTAATAATCTGAATAAATTGATAGATCTAGGAACTACCTCACTAAGTACTTTAAGTACTTATCACTCTCGTTTTTCCTTCTTCCCAAACTACAGGTTTAAGGATACTCGAACCAGATACTTGATCGATAAGTTATCTTACTTGGACTTGAAGTAAGAAACAAGCATAGTCAAAGTATAATTTTGGTACTCGTTTTCGATACTCGTAGATAGTGGCAGTTAGAGTTAACCTTAGAACTCATGCTAGTTCACATGTTTGGAACTTTAAGGATTATAATTATATGTACTTGATAGTTATGGTAATGTGTTAACCCTAATATATTAGATCATGCATTTTGTGACATGTAAATATTTTGTGTATAAATTTGACTATCATGGTTGTAAATGACCTAAAACCTATCCATATGGTTGGTGTATATAAAATATGTTATTTTGTATTATTGGTTGCAGTAATTCAAATAACCTGAATTGGTATTTAGCTGATTGCTGAATGGTCATATGTAATTGCTTGCATATTCCGAAATAACTTGATAATACGGTTGCTAGAGTCGACATGAAATGAAACAAGTATGTATATTGTTTAACATGGAATTGAATTATTTGTAAGATTACTTAACTAAGTTATATGCTATTCGAATAGTCTTATGCTCTTAAGGGATTAACTCAATCCACCTAAAATGAATTAGGAGTCTAAACTAATTGAAATCAAATAACTTTGTTTGATCTACATCATATTTGAATTGAAAATAAATTAGGTCTTTGTTTAGGGGTGATGTTTGAATAGTTTAGTGTGGTTAAACTATTTACATTAGTTTGATAGTTAACAAGGATAAGTGGTAAAATTAAAATGAATCCAATGTTAACTTGTTAGTTAAGAACTTATTGTTTAGTGATGAGATTTAAAGATTGGTTTAAATTGCCCGTATTTTTATGTCTGCTTGTTGATTTCTCGCATTAACGCTCCTCACTCCTAACCCGAGCGAGGGGTGTTACAGTATCCTTTAAATACAAGACATGCATTATATTTAATCACATTATCATTTACATATCTCTTAGTTTTAAATATCCATTTACAACCAATTAATTTGTACCTTCAAGTAATGGGATAATGTTGGGATGATCAATTGATAATGAAAGGCCAAGAAGGGGTGAATTGGTAAATAAAAATTTGAAGGGAAGCAAAGCAAAAAGATAAAAATGATGGACAAGAGATTTATAGTGGTTCAAGCTTCTAACAAGCCATACATCCACTACCTTAGCTTCCCACTAAGGATTTCAACACAATTCACTAAGAATTCTTCAACTTTTCTAGTCTAAAGAGGCAATCGTTACAATCGATCAAAGCTTTCTACCCAAAGCTTGATCAAGGTTCACTCTTTTACAAGAAGTGGATAGCAAACTAAAAATTCCTCTCAAAGGTTATATGTTTACCCAAATACAAATACAAATTCACACAAACCCCAAACTTGAAACAAAGGATTACAATTTAAAATACACAAGTTGAGTACAAGATATGACTATAAAAGCTCAAAGGGTTGGATTTTTGCTTGAATACTTGATAGTTGTTCAATAGATGTTCAATAGTTGTTGTTGCAGCTTTGAAGACTTGATTTTATACCCTCTCATTGATTTCTAATCGTTTGGGTGGTTGAGGTCATTAATAGAGCCATTAGATACCATTTTTCCCGCAATAAATACTCTTTGGTGACCAACCGTATCAGTACACGAAGAGCTATATTAGTATCTATCAAAAGAAGAAAGAGCCGTTGTGCAGAGACGTATCGATACGCTTTAGAGCGTATCGAAATGGATATATTGTAAAAGTAGGGGTGTATCGATACAGTATAGCTGTATCAGTACGGTTTTAGCTCACTAGAATTTGAGGAAAATGTCTAGTGAAAAATGCATCGGTGCGCCTAAGGGGCGTATCGATATGGATTAACCATTTTTCAAAGTTTGGTGATTTCAATAACTGACAAGGAAACAATAACAAAATTAAATGTAAAGATTTGAAAATCTCAACACCCTATACGACCCTCTTCGTATCAGAACACATAAGCTTATACCGATACGGGTTTTTGGTTCTAGAAAATTACTAGAGCTGAAACCCTAATGGGTATCGATACGGGGTATACCGTACCGGTACAGTCGTGCTAAAAACATGAGTTTGGATACTTAAAAAACGTTTCAAAGCCCTCCAAAACCATTTAAAAATATCTAAAACTTATTTTCAAGTTGTTTGGACTTAAAATCATTTTTGAAATCTTTTCAATTTAGTCCAAACTATTTTTTAATTATTATATCAAAACAAATATCCTAACAGTGCCACTTCATCTCGATAAGAAGACCATGTCGAGGCTGACATTAAAATCTGTAAGCTGAGACTTACTCAACATAGCTAATATTGTAAGGAGAGCTTCATTGGTGGAACTCACGATATTGTTAGTTCTGAAGTTTCACAGCCACAATTCAATATACAAGCTGCAAAAGAAACACATGTTTCGAATAGTGATGGGAACATATCACTTGAGTAATGCACAACATATGAGTTTTGCTCAGTACAGTATGAGAAATGCACACCCTCTCCCTGTGCCTCAGAATCTGGAGAGATTCAGTTGGCTCCGACCCTCTACACAGTATATGAGTCCTACTATGAATTACTCTAATTTACTGGCAAGGCCTAGTTGTACAAGTGTATGCTCCGAGTTAGTCTACGTAATACAGTTTCAGCCTTAACAGCTGCACTTGCTCTGTATGCACATCATGTTGAAAGGAGAACTTCGTTCATCAAACTAAGCTTCACCAACACAAGTCACGACCACTGTTTTAATCGAATGCATTACGATACAACAAAATTCTAACTATTTTTTAACTTATATTTTATGCTATCAGCCTCTAAGATGTTTACAAGATATTTATAGTAGGACTTTTGATTCGAAACTTGCTTTGCATGTAAACCGAGTTACATACGTCATGTGTCTGAACCCTCATGTAGAAATTCTAAATAATATATAGCCTACAACAGCATGCAGAAAGGGACGACATGATAAGTGAAACTCGCCGTGTATGCTTTTGCAGGTAAAAGATTCGTTAAAATACCTATAAAAACCAAGTTTTTACCTTCACTTTTTCTTGTCAAACTTACCGTGTGGGTGCTTAATTGGAGAAACGTTATTCCGATGAGATAAGCTTGTTATTCCTGTCAATTCCAAACGAACCAAGAATATTTTACGCACCATAGGTTCGGACAAGTTGCACAAAGTTCTCATTGCACCATGACGTATCGATATTCCTTTTTTTTCTCGAAGGTATTGCGAAACTTAATGTTGTAAGGAAAACTTTGTGTAATGAGTCCAAATCCATGGTCTTGATTCATTTGGAATTTATGGGTTTACCAAGCATGACATGGCGGTGTATTTAAGGACACGGGCGCCTGAAATAATCTATCATCAAACCTCGACGACATTAAAATAATTGTAATGATTAGATTCTATATAATATTTCTAAATTTTACTGTTTCTACGTTTAGAATTTATGTTTTTCATATTAGTTGTAATTTCTATTTTACGCACGCGGTGTTAATTCTTCTGCAATAAAATGAAATATGATATATTCTAAAATTCACGCGGTGATTTTCCTTTACTATAAAACCCATGCTCCAATTGTGTCTATTTCTCACCAAAACATCCAACACTTTGCTCCCTTCATGGCTATGTTTTTTGCAACATTTTATTTTCTTGGAACATATTTCGACTCAACAATCACCAACAATATGTCACTCCACGATTTGTTGCTGTTGATATCAAATGAGGTTAGTAAACGTACAGACAAGCAAATTTCTTACTAGGAATGTAAAATCTCAACACCGACGGCATCTGAAACGCACTACGTTGCGAGGCTTACCAATGAAAGCAACGTACACAAAATGTATGACCAACTCAATTCTGCAGAAGCTAAATACATCCACTTAAATGTTAAGTTCGATGAGGTCGACACCGACAAAGGTAGTACGTCTACGCCCAGAGAAACTGCTCCGTATGCACTCGCAGCGACCACTGAACAAGCTCCATCTTCACCGGATATTGATGCAGCTGCTGATGCGTTGCAGCTTTTTATGTATAGGCGCAGACAAGAAAAATAACAGCTGATCGAAGAATTTAACTTAAGTTTAGATGTATCAACTAACTACAATGATATCGAGCCAGAATTTGATTAACCTTTTACTGCTCAAATCATCGTAAAATAATGTTTTATGCGTTGGTTTTTCGTCCTTTATTTATGTTTTAAGTATGTGCAACGCTACAGTTTATCTTCCTTTATTTATGTGAAACGTTGTTCGGTACAAATCATCCTAAATTATCTTCTTCAGCACGTTATGGTAAGGAGATAAAATTTACCTCATTTATTCTAACAACATTGACTACCATTAACGTACATGTAAATAATTTACTGATCCAAATCGAACAAAATTCTAAATCGACTCTCTTTACGTTAAATAACCCTAAAACTTTACCTAACTCGTCGTACATACACGGCGAGTTTCAGCTTCCTCAGTCACGGCGTTTGGTTGAGACGTTGGACGGATGTTATGCCATGCAAAACTCATCATACCCATATGGCGAGTTCGATTCAGTATTAGGTTAATCACCAGATTACGATTTAAACATGATTATATTTTTTGGAAAAAAATTAAAACTCGTCTAAGTAATACGGCGAGATTGAATAAAAAAAGAATAATTTTTTAAAATTCACCATGGTGGTGCGATGAATTTACTGTAAGAGTCCTATGGAGAGCATTTTACGATTTCAAATAGTACAAAAATCAAAATAAGATTCAAAGATCCTATTTTTGCACTTACCCTGTATACATTAAATATCTTCTGGTCTCAACATTAATTATGGCTGTCCTTTTTTCCAGACTACAATTATTTATTAAGTAATGATGGTTGGCTCTGAATTGTTTAAAAACCGACACCGAGCACACACTGTTTACTTTAACCATGTTCGGTCACTCTCATAATCGCTCCATGAGGGCAACACCTGCAACCCAAAATTTTAAATTCAATGTATTTTCTACATACATACATACATACATACATACATGTCGTAAGATGAGAGCTGTGTTGCAACTCGAGTCACCATATGGATCAACCAACATCATTCTAATTTTCATCTTGTACTCTTTTTAAGATTAAAATGTTCGCATTGCTGCAATGTCGATTCATTCTTAATTTAATAGTAATGAATAGATTTTTAAAATTTGGAAATTTTGAAGTCTTAAAATCAAGTCCTCGTCGATATATATGTTTACTCATAAATTATTTTAATATATTATTTCATATTTAAAACAAAGGACAAACATCTCGAGAATACAACATGGACAGGTATTGGGAATTTGTCAGCTGTTTGATCGATGATACTTTAAAAAAAAAATCTGAAAATATAAGGTCTCGTAGCCTGTTTTCCCATCGACGGCATGATAAGTGGAAAGGACGAGCTTAGGTGGCTCGGGCTCAGTTCATGCCTGCCTTGAGAATCTCCTATTAATTAAGTTGGACACAAGACCAGACAAGTCCAAAGGTTGTTGCATGTGTTAGTTAATAGTTCCCAAGTTCACCATTAACTAAGAAAAATAACTCATAACTTATTCCAACTAATTAACGTGCTTTGAAGATAAGCCTGTCTCTAATGAAGACAGGAGTCATAGATGACCTAGAGGGCTGGTAAATTTTAAAATTACTATATGATTTAGAAAATTTTTAAAAATTTTCTCTCTATTTCTTATTGAAAATTTATTTTCACCCGCCCAAAATTTTATAAGTTTCTCCTCTAACATAAAGTTTCGTGTTCATCCTTGATAAGAATTTTAGATTACAAGTTGTTCTCCACTCGATTATCTCAGTTATCGGTGATGAATCGATATTTCTTTTTACCATTTCTTTCTCTTTTTTAACAAACTTTTTACCATTGATATTTAAGGATAATTATCTCATACACATGTGATGAAAATTTTAGATTTCATAAGCGGATTAATTTATGGGTTTAAGGTTTTAGGTTAAGATTTAGAGGTTAGGGGTTTAGATTGTATGATATAGAATTTAAAATTTATGGTTGAAATTTAGGGTTTAATGTCAAGGGGTTAGGGTTTAATATTTAGGGGTTTAGAGTTAGAGATTTCAATTTTGAATTTTAGCATTGAATTAGGCACAGTTGTGTAAAAAAATTATACCGCATGTGTATAAGATAATTGGCCTTTTATTTATTAGTTGACTAATTTGAATTAAATATTATAAAAACTCAGTACATGAATTACTCTAATTTTATTTAGGATAAAACTTTGATACACAGGCTGTGTAAAACTAATTTTGTGTATTTACAAAAAAAATCAAATCCTAAATTCCTAACTTAACCCTAAAAAATTAAACTGTAAACATTATACCCTAAATTCTAAACACCAACCTTAAAGTCTAAACCCTACAACATAAAACCTTAAAATAAAACCCTAACCATTAAAACTAAAAGGCACGTATAAACTAAAATTTACATGGTCTGTGTATCAAAGTTTCTCTTTTATTTATACACTTGTCCTTTTCTCTTTTTAATAAAATCTTACTGGTTTAAAACTCATTTTACTACTAAGCATGGATGTTTGATCCTAGAGAGGCTAGTTAATATTATACTTCAATGTAGATTGTTTTTCTCATATATGAATATTAAAATATGTGTAAATAATTTAATTTAAGAGACATATATAAACTCACTTAATCATTAGAACAATCTATGTTAATCGGTATAATACTTATATTAATTTGATCCCAAAACTTTTAAATATTAAAATTTCATCTTCAAATTATTAATATATATTAATCATGTTTCATGTTAATAAAAAAATTATAAAAATATTTATGGTCATGTAAACATTGATGTGTATTGTGTAATAATATGATGTGACATAAATGATAATTTGAGGATAAAATTGGAATGTTCAAAAATTTGGCGATCAATTTAGAATGAGAATCATAGCTTGGTTATGAAATCGGAATGTTCATAAGTTTGGGCACCAATTTATAATGAGTTATAGTTTGAAAATAAAATTAACACATTAAAAAATTAATGACCGATTTAAAACGAGTGTCAGAGTTTGAGGACATGTTGATTATATTTATATTGATTATAAAATAAATAAATACATAGCTCTTTGGTCTTAATTTATGTTGATTATATTTATCAGAGAGACATTTAGTAATATTTTTAATTTAGTCTCAAAGTAATATCCGTTTGGTTTTAATAATTAATAAAATTCACTCAATTGTAAATAAAATTGTTCGATCTCGTTTAATGAAACTGTTTTGAGTTCATTAGAACTAAGTTTATTAGTAGGAAGGTTTGAAAAAAATGGGGGCATTGTCCGAGAAAGGTACAACTTTTAAGGTCTGTTTTGTTTTGTTCCATTGCCTCTAATGTTTGTCATTCCAAAATTCAAATACCAAATACCAACACTTCTTCAAATAATTGGATGTCAAAACACTATTCTCTATGAAGGCATTTAGGGATTCTTCCTCTGTTTTTTTCTTCTTTCAGTTCTTGTTCTTCAAGGTCTTCATTGATTTTAGTGATTTGAAATTTGCACCCCAGGGTTTAGGTATCATGCTTTTTCTATAAAAAAAATTACAACATATGAGAATGTCTTTTTTTTTAACAAACATATGAGAATATCTTTGAGTCACTCGTAAGTCACTCAATTATGGGTAAGTTATATTTGGGTCATCCAATTATTAAAAGTTACATTTAGATTACTCAATTATGGGTAAGTTACATTTGGGTCACTCAATTATGGGTAAGTTACAAAAAATAATAAAAGTTACATTTGGGTCACTCAATTATGGGTAAGATACATTTGGGTCACCCAATTATTAAAAGTTACATTTGAATTACTCAATTATGAGTAAGGTTACATTTGGGTCACCCTTTGTATTTAAAAAAGTAATCAATTTAGTCATTTTTCTTCCTAATCACTTGTATACCCTCGTTAACATTAGAGTACTTCATTTGAAATTATTAATTAATCTAATACACAAATTGGTATACTTTTTTTTTAATATGAAGGGTGACCCAAATGTAACCTTACCCATAATTGAGAAATCCAAATGTAACCTTTAATAATTGGGTGACCCAAATGTATCTTACCCATAATTGAGTGACCCAAATGTAATCTTACCCATGATTGAGTGACTCAAAGCTAACTTTTAATAATTGAGTGACCCAAATATAACCTTACCCATAATTGAGTGACCTCTGTTGTAGTTTACCCAATAATTATTTATTTAAAAATTTGATTTTAACATTATAAATTTATTAATTTTATATTATATTATCAATTAAAATAACAAATAAAATTTTTAATGGAATATTAAATTATAATTACTTGTTTATAAATTGAATAATTTGGATCAATAAATTAGAACAAAGTGGTGAAGCTTTCTATTGATATCAACTCTCCTTTTCTAGGTCCCGAGTTCAATTCCATGAACATTGTTCCATTCCCTCTCTTAGGGTGTAGGTGTAGGTGTTGTTTTTGTTTTTTGTTGAATAACTTGGACACAGATTCATGGCTTATCAGTTAAATTGAATGATCTGGATACAACCTTTAATATGTATCAAATCATATTTAAATACTTACAAAAGATCATATTTTTAATAATTATTTTTTGAGTACAAAATAGTATATATCTGATTTTAAATTTAAATAAATATATAAATTTAATTGTTTGAATCCGAAACACATATGCAATATATTGGTTTATTTTTGAAGCCACTAAATAGATTCAAGGATTATAAATTTAAATAATGATAAAATAAACCTTTAATATTACCCTCAGCTGAGTCACAAAAACACAAATTGATCATCACGTGACCAAATAAAAAAAAATAGGGTATGTTCATTCGGTGCGGCAAAACTCAAAAGCTTATGATTCATTACCACCGTGCTTATTGGACCCCGGGCCATCTTACGGCTAATATTTACTGCTGGAAAAACGGTTGTCGGCTCTAATTACATGCCACGTGTCAACAAATACTGCTCTTTGAATCCGCATGAAACAAAACAACGAAACCTTTTCAGTGAAAAAAAAAATGAGTGGTATTTATTTTAAAAGACAAATTTAAATCGTTATATATATAATGTATAAAAATATATAAATAAATAATATTTTATAATAGTCTAGATTATTTAAAAAAATTTACGGACAACCATCATACCGGTCATTAAATATGTAGAAAATGAAAATTTGAGTTAAAAGACAAAAAATTGAAATAGCTCCAAGTTCAAGGTTGCCTGCCACGTTGATCCAGCTGTAAAATAAAGATTTTAAAAAGGTAAAATGGTAAATTTATCAGCTGTATAATGGCTTTGGTAAATGACGAAAAAGCCCATGAAAGGTTAAAAATGAGTTAATGAGAAGGGTAACGGTAGAATGGAATAATTAGGGATAAGGATAGGGTAATTACTAATTAATGGCGTGTTAATACTATTTAATTAACAATTGTTAGTATTCTTTCAGTCAAAAGGTTGGGAATGACTCGTGTGTCCGGTGTCACATGACATGAAATCCCTTATTCCGAGAAAAAATATTTTGGCTGACTCAGCCTTTCCCCTTGGATCTTCCTGTTTCCCGGGGACCACTTACACGTTTCGATATCTCAGACTATCATATTATGCGGCGCCTCGGAAAATATCTTTCCGTTGCCGGGATTTCGAATCGCCGATATCTCTTCAGTAAAATCTAAAAACTGAAACTTTTTTTTACGGGCAGGCTTGGGGTCCTATAAAATAACTCAGCTTTTGGTTTTAATTTCAAAACTTTGCCTCATTCTCTTCTTATCTTTCAAAACCTCTCTTCTCCACTCTCACTCTCCATTTCTGAGTTTTTTCTTGAGAAATATCCGGGAGTAATCTTGGTTAACTTCTTACTCTGTTAAGTGACTGAGAAAAGCTCTGTCCGGTGGGTTTTTTGTGGACACTTTCTACCACTTTTCCGGGGAAGATATTTGCTTTGCAGTATTTCCTCTTTCTCTTTTGTTCTTCTGCAACTTTGGCCAACAAAAAATTTCTTTTCCTTTTCCTTTTCTCATCCGTCTCCTTTTTATCTTCCTTTGATGAACTTTTGGGTATGCCTTTGAACCGATTAATGGTGGATTTCTCTCCATTTCAAGCTTCTCTTTAACGTGTTCTTTCTTCAGCTTTTCTTCTTTTTAACCCTTTATTCCCCTCGTGTCTTGTTTTAAAGGAATCTCTTCTTTTTTTCCTTCCCCTTTTTATTTTACTCCCTACTGTCACTCTCAACGAGAAGTGAAAAAATCTGAAAACCCAAAGAACCCAGAACGAAGATTGAGAACAAAAAAAAATGGATACTTGCCCTGTTCCTTCAATCAAATATGCAGAGCACCGCAATCAAACCAAGCTCTTTTCACCATTGTTAAATGTCAGACCACAAATGAAGCCTAGAATCGTTCGGATTACAGTTACTGATGCTGATGCCACTGATTCTTCCAGCGATGAAGAAGAAGAAAAACCAAAAACCCGAATTTTCTCACGGAACAGAGTCAAGAAATTTGTTAACGAGATAACTATCGAGTCATCATGTCCTACTGAGAACGACGCCCTTGGCAGAAGTAAATCGTCGTCATCGTTGTCGAGAGCTTCTCGGAAAAGGCCGGCGTCTGATGCGGCGGCTAAAGGTAAAGCGGCAGCGAGAGTACCGGCGGGAAAGAAGTTCAGAGGGGTAAGGCAACGACCTTGGGGAAAATGGGCGGCTGAGATTAGAGATCCTCTAAGACGTGTACGGCTATGGTTAGGCACCTTTGACACTGCTGAGGAAGCAGCAATGGTTTACGACAACGCGGCTATTCAGTTGCGTGGACCAGACGCGCTCACCAACTTTTCGACTCCCCAACAGAAGCCGTCGATTCAAGATAAAGCCAGCCAAAAACCGTTATGCATCTCAGATTATAACTCCGAGGAAGAATCTCATAAAACCGATCCCTGCTCTCCGACTTCCGTTCTCCGTTGCCACTCGCTCTCGGTCGACGAAGTCGACTCGCAAAGCATCAAAGAATTGCAAGATGTCGGCGACGATTCTTGCTGCTTATCGGGAGAAAACTTCCCAGTTTTCTCCGATTACTCCTCTCTGTTTCCCGGTGACATGTTTTGTTCGGTGCCGGATTTCTTCGTCGATAATACGAGTTTACACGAAAGCTTTTTGAAGGATGAGTTCGGGGACCGGTTTTTGAGCTCGGGTGAGAATTTCGGGTTTGGATTCGGTGGCTTCTCGAGCTCCCAACGTGTTGATGATCATTTCCAAGATTTCGAAGATTTGTTCGGGTCGGATCCTCTGTTGGTTATTTGAGAGAGTGTTTCTTTGTTTTTGTTTTTTTTCTCGTGTAACGCCGGTTTTTCGGCAAAGTTTTGCACCGGCGGAACTGAAAATATCTACTTCTGTGTGCACATTTTGTTACGGTTTAATGAAAATCAAGTTTATAAATTAATTTAAACAATAAAACATCTATTAGTTTCGGTTTTTAGAAAAAAAAATCAAACTAAATTAGTATAAAACATGCATTAAAAAATCGAACATCTTACCGCCTTTCCAAGTAATGAAAAGTTCTTCCAAAAATGTCGGTCTAATAATTTTGTAAGCATACTACTAAACCAATTTTAGGTAAAAAGCAAATAAGCAACTTGTGTGACACGTGGCGAAATACGGTGGGGGATATGGCAAGTGGAAACCGGGGCAAAGGGTATTTTAGTTATGGCCGTTTCAACTTTCAAGGAATATCAGATTTGATTAAGCCGTGCACAGGTGTTGTTGAATCTACACTAACAAATAACGAAATGAGATACATTTTATAGCTAATCGTTTAATTTTTAGTGTGAATATTTATAGTGAAGATATTAATTATTGTTATTGACGGTAGATATTTTAACTCAAATAAAAAAATAACAAATGAAATGAAAGGAAGCTTTGCACTTTTAGGGTTGTTGATTTCCCTCAAATATGGCACAAGAAAAATTAGTTATACAAATATTGTAGTTTGAACAATAAAAGTGACGTCTGTGTACAATCAATTCGACTTCACTGTTTATTTTAATTTTTCAATTAAAAATATAAAGATAGGTAGTGAGAATGCACTTTACACAGAAAAACTGTTCAAAGTCGAATCGTATTTCTATCGTCTTCAATTTTTTTATTCCAAAAAAGCAAAATTATTTACACAAATATTGTAGTTTGAACAGTAAAAATAAAGTCAGTGTGCTATCAATCTGACTTCATTGTTCATTCTAATTTTTCAATTAAAAAATATAAAAATAGGCGGTGAGAATGCACTTTACACAGAAAACACTGTTTAAAGTCGAATTGTATTCATACCATCTTTAATTTTTTTTATTTCAAAAAATCAAAATATTATTTTTAGGTATTCCTATAATATTCACTTTCAATATAACAAATACAATATTTATGTAAATAATCTGACTTGTGCTATATTTTAAGGGAAAAATTAAGTGTAATATTTGCATAATTTTTCCGAAATAGAAGAAGAAATTAAAGGAATTTGGATAAGCGTGAATTTGATTTCAGTGTTTCCACGTTTCATTACTTTATTACATAAAACACAAAATATCAATATCCACATCATATGACTGGGACTTTGCATTGGCGGGCTTCACCCACTAATTCACATTACCACCTTTACACTATACATTGTTTGTCCATAGCAATGATTATTTGAAAATAAACCTTTACTCCTTACTTATCCAATTATAAACACGTTTGTAAACTTAGATTTGACATATTAAAAAGTATATTTGTAAGTTTCTTTTACAATTATTTTTAGCACATTAAATTTAAATTATTCATGCTACAAATATTCACGTCTATAATTAGACACGCAAAGTTTACGCTACAGAAAGATTAGCAATTATTTATTAAGTTTTGAGATGACAGATTTGTTAGAAAAATCAAAGAATCTGATATGAGTAGGTTAAAAAAGGAAAGGTCCAGGCGGCTGGAGAGTGTGGCGGCCCTCGGTTCATTCCAATTTCTGGGTCCCTTTTTTCCTAGTGTGGTGTCTGTTGGTGAAATTTAGCACATCGATTTTTTTTTTATAATTCTATTATAGTATAAATAATATATGTTCGATTTTAAATTAAAATATATTTATATATATCTACAGATTGAACTGTTTAAATTCGGATCAACTAGATTAAAAACGATGAACGGTTCTCGATGGTCTGATGAAAATAATGAACAAATAGTGGTCCTTTGGTTAGCAGGAGCAGCACAAATGTCACAAGATTTTAGCATATCATAACCGAGAAATCCCCCAGAAAATTTCCCACCATGACCTGAACCTGAATCCCATAATACATTGGCTACTCGCTGTCAAAAAGGCTGAAATTTTCATTAAATACAGAAATTGTCGTTATTCCAAAACAGTAACAGTACACTGACTCATACTTGACCACACCCAGACCCAGACCCAACATGACAAATACACTCTTAATTCCCCATAATGTATTTTTCTTTGTTTTGTGACCTTGGTCTGTGCAACTTTTTTCTTTCTTTCTTTCTGGGTTTTGTAATACAATTTCCCTAACGATGTCGGGAACTTGAAACGAAGCGGGTGAAGAAATGTCATTTTCTGGTAGATTTCGGGGCCATTAGAGGGTGTGGTAGATATGCAGGCTTTTAATTTTATAATGATAGAGTGAAGGTAGCTCCCACAGCTGGGATTTTTCAGCCTTTAGCTCTCCCAAGTTGATTAATGAAAGACATTATAAACTCACATAATCTTGTGTGTATTTAATTTGTTTGGGACCCTCAAGATCATACATATTGCATGATCATTTATTGCACATACCAAAACTCCTCCACCCTTTATTCCCTAATTTCATTAGGTAAATTATAAATTTTATCACATCTTTCCTCTCACTCTTATTTTAATCACTTCGATTTAAATTTTTTTAATTTAATTATTAAACTTTTGATTTGTTTCTATTTTAGTCACTCGAGCGTTAAATTAGAAATGAAAGGGAGACATAACAGTTAAGTGAGCTAGACTACGTTTTACTCACATGACAGCCACACTATTTTCCCTTTTCTTTCTTTTTTTTTTAATTTTATATTCTTCTCTTTGAGAAGAAAGTTCTATAATTTCATACATGTCACGCAGGCGTTGAAATAATCGTTCTTTGAAATCTTGTCCTACCACTGAAGACGCCAACAAATTCGTCTCATTGTCTCCTAGTATCAGTTTAAATTTTTTTAAAATTACTTTAAAACTCGCAAAATTCAACACAAAACTTAAACATACAAAAACCCAAACTGCTATGATCTACAATACCCATTATTCAATCAAAGTGGAATGAGAATATATTGCTCTCTTTCTCCTTCTCCACCAGGACGCGTATGCAGCTGGCTCACTATGAGAGCAGCTGCATCCCATTATTTTCGAAATAAATTTAAATTAAAGAAAAAAATTTCTTTAAAAATTTAATTTAATGTGTAAAAGTAAAAAATATTTTGGACTTTTATTTTTTAATTTTTAGATCCGCCACTATTCTCTACTTATATACCATTGAAATTTGGGGAAAATGTTCTATCGTTGAGAAATAAAAAAAATAAAATTAGAGAATTACTCAACAAAAAATAGTTTTGGAGCCATTTCTTAAATTTAAAAGGTAGATGTTGAGTCATAACGCTGTTAGACCAAAATATTAACAAATCCAAAATTTACTTGAATGACGAGAATAAAAATGATATTATCACGAATAAGGGGGCAGGGACAGGCAGCCACACAACGAAAGGTTGCAGAATCACGAATTTCCAAAACTTTGGCATTTTCATTCTTTCCAGCTGTGAAAAATAAAACAACCCAGGAGATCTTGTTTGTTATTCCGCAGGTCCTACTTACGGCAATTCAAGCAAGGCCGTACACGTAGTGTCAGGTTAACGGCCTCCCAGTCTCCTCGTTTAAGTGCAAGTAGTACCTTGGCCTTGGTCCCCACCAAATTGATCCAGCTCGGCCATCACTGTTTCCATTGTTTTTTCTCAGTGATCCGGCAGTGGTCCCAATCTCCCGGCGATCTTCCCCATCTCATCGGCTCGATTTGGACCCTCCGTTTAGGATAAGTGCGTGTGGCTCATTCTGGAGATCCACATCAGCATGCTAACCATCAATTATTTATTGCCATTCTTTATATTTCCCTTTCCCCTTTAAAGAAGAAATAAACTGAGAAAGAAACTTGAAATCCTTTACTTAAACCCTTCGTTACCAGAAACTATTAGATGGATTCAACTCACTATGTTATCCATGATTCACCTTAAAAAAAATTAGATAGACAGATTGTTGGGACCACGAATGACGTGATGAGCCGGGTTCATTTAATAATTTTTTCTTCATTACTGTCATATAAATATAATGTCTAGTCAACTTAATTTTGGTACATTACCAAGTCACTCGGTTGATACTTTTCCCTCTCTCCTTAAGTTGTGTGTTGAATACTCATTATGATAAAAAAATTTAGTTAGCAGGAAATGTTCAAAAAAATATATAGGGAAAATTACATATTTGGTACCCCAACTATGCCCGTGTTATTATTTTGATACCCTAATTATTATTTTTGGCAAACTAGTATCTAACGTTATGTTTTTGTTCTGTTTTGATACCATGCCGTTAAAAACTAATGGAGGTGATGACGTGGCTTGGTATAATCACAATTTTAGTCCAAAACACTTATATAGATTATCAATTTAGTCCAAAACCCATCAATTTAAAACATCATCTAAATTTAAAATTGTAGATTCAATTGGAAGAAAAAATGAAGAATTTATAACTTTGATCTAAAAATTAAAATAATATTTAAATTGATAGAATTTTAGACTAAATTGATAGATTGTACAAGTTTTTAGACTAAAACTATTTTTAACCCAAGTCACGTCATTATTTTCGTTAGCTTTTAACGGCTGAGGTACCAAAACAGAATAAAAACGTAACATTAGGTACTATTTTACTAAAAATAATAGTTGAGTACCAAAATAGTAACACGAACATAATTGGAGTACTAAATATGTAGTTTTCCCACATATATACATATATATATATATATATATATATATATATATATATATATATATATATATATATATATATATATATATTTGGGCTATTCTAGCAATAAATCACATGATTATGTGCATACGAGTAGGGTTGGTGATCAAAACACTATATTATAAAATCAAGTACAAATGTACAGACGGGGATAGGGCTATGTATAATGTACAATTTTTTTTAACATAATAGCATTTTAAGTTTTTTTTAGTTTAAATATTAGTTAAATATATTTTTTAATTTTTTAATTTTTAAATTTAAAATCTTAATAAACTTTTGCCTCTCTCGAAATTTAATTTTAGATTCGTCCCTACATACATAGGTATGTGTTGAGTATTTTTGGAGGGTGAGGGGGTCACATGAAATATGTATGGGAAATTTGTACCTTTAAATTAAAATGATTTATTCTTTACCATATCCTCAACCTGTTTCTTCCTTGTTTACCATAATATAATGTTACAAGTGATGGGCTTGTGTGCGGCAAAGCAGGCAGGCGGGTAGGGCCGTCGCGGCGGATGTCTATCCGTTCTCAACTATACCAACAAACACACTGAGATTCCATATGATACGGTCAATGCTAGATTTAACCATTTCAAACACCCTATGAGATGAGTAGTAAAATTGTTGAAATATTGTAATTGGTTTTGTTTATCATCAAGTATCGAAGTTACTTCGAGAACCGTAATCACTCATTTTTATCTGAGTTTTAATATTTTTATTCAATTATTATTATTATTATTAATCTTGCTATTATTATTATTGTAGAAGCCCACTTTTGTCCGGGCTTAAGTTGAAAGCCCAAAAATTAATATCAATTAATTATTATTAGTATCATTACAAAATATAAGTGTAAAAATAAAATAAAATAAAATGAGAAAAAAAAAAAAGAATTTCAATTGAATGAACACAGCTGCTCATCTCTAGCCATTCCTTGCAGCACGCCATCGCCGTGCCCCTTCACTGTAAGCTAGCATCTGCTGCAACCATGTTCTTATGTCGCACCTTCTGCGAGCTCCATCATCAACAGTGACCTCTTCTTCTCCATTATAATTTGCCAACAAAGAGAGCAAAAGAGGAGGTTTTTCAGGCATCAAAGACCAGAAGGAAAAAAAGGGTTTTCTCTTGAGTCTTAGGGTTTTCATTCGAAAGCAAAAAATTATTTAGAGGAAAATCAGAGAAAATAGAGCGAATCCTTGAGAAGAAGAAAATCATACCTTTCGAGTTCTTCTATCGTCGCCGAAATCCTTATTTCTGAGGTAGATCTGAAACTTTTGGGGTTGAGTTTTAAGATTTTTGTATGTAAACGGGGTTAGGGGGTTTGAATCGGTTCATCATCGGCCTTTTTGATCGTTGTTTGAGGTGACCGGTGATACGCGCCGCCGATGAACGGCGCCCAGGGTTACCGTCCGTTATGTTTAAAGGGGGAGGGGATGTTCTGTTTCGAATTACAGAGGGTTTGTAATTACAGCTTTGATTTTAGAAAATGATTTAAAGTGCTATCGGCTGTTTCACTTTTAGTATTATTTCCTTTTCCTTTTTTCCCCTTTAATTGCATATTTAATGTGACCGGTGGTGTTGGTAGTTAGGGGTTAATTTGTTCTTTAGGTGTTTTATTTTCTTATTTAATCAGTTTTGATCTTTTTTCCTTTATTTATTTACTTCCATTTTGCACTCTAATTTCTGTTTCTTAATATTTAATCCTTGTGCTTCTATTTTTTATTTCAATCCTCGTTATCGTGTTTGTATTTTCTTTTATGTTCGATATATATTGTTAGAATGCATGCTTTTGTGTGATATACCATAAATGTGTTTTGTTTTTTGGTTTTTGTTGTATATATGTGGAATGTTGGTGTTTGATACATGGTTTGGTAGCATGTGTTATATATATATACCGTATGATGTGACATATGACGTATAGCATGTAATTTCCTTTTTTTTGTGTGTATTTCGGTATTTACTATGTTATACATTTATGTATATATGTTTGATTCATGGTGCCTTATTATTATTATTATTTATGTTTTCAATTTATGCCTCTTGTTCATATATTTGTTCATGCTTTTATTTATTTTCTTACCGTGTTTTAATCTTTGTTAGCATTTTTTGTGACATGAATCTAATTGTTATTCATTTGACCTTTTTAATTCAATAGATACCTTGATAATTAATTAGTCTTAACTATAAAGAGAAAGTATTTATTAACTTGAATGTTTGTGTCATAATATCTTAACTTAATGGATATTGACCAAATATTCAAATTAATTTATATTGTCTAAAGGTAAAATTTAAAATGAGTAAATTTTTTATAAGTCATAACATCATGTTTAATTGCTTGCATCATGCATAAAAGGTGATGTACGTACATAAATTCTCATTTTATGGTTTGAATCACGTACATCAACTTTTATGCATGATGCAAGCAATTAAACATGATGTTATGACTTATAAAAAATTTACTCATTTTAAATTTTACCTTTAGAAGCAACGTATGATTTGGTACCGATTTCGGGCATCGTGGGTGCTAATCCTTCCTCACACGTAATCAACTCCTGAACCTATTTTAAACGAATCTTTGATTTCATGGTGTTTGGTATACCTTATCCAAGTGACCGGTGGCGACTCCAAGTTTTATTTCAAAGTATGATTTTTAAAGAAAATCCCCAAAATGGAATGCCTCGAATCGGGTTTTTTCAAAACGTCGCTACAAGAATAAACCAAGGATGGATGCATGATTTTATGTAAGATGTGCGAACTATTATGAAGCTATATTAAAAATGTATGGTGCAAAATTTTAAAATTTTAAAGGGTGCGAAAGATTTTCAATAAAAAATATAAAAAAATCTAAATTATAAAAGATTTAACATTTTGTTAAAATAAAATCTATATTTAATATAAAAATTGCAAATGAAACCAAACCGATTGAACTAAACTGAATTTAGGCTTGGCTTGGCTTGGGTAATATTTTTGTGATTTGTGGGTCTGGTAGATATTCCAACGGGTGGCCGGGGTGAAGAGGTCTGTCAACTTTGTAAAAATCCGACGCATGAATTAGAGGCCAATGTTTTATGATGAGAAAAATATTCACCGGTTCGGATGCCTTAACAAGTAAAATAAGCTTGCCGGTTTTCAGCCCAGTCCAAACTGAACCAGTTATGGCTCAAGTCCATCTCGTAATCACAGAAAACAAAAGTATGGTTGGTTAGACAAAACAGGGTGGATTGTACTATGTAAGATTTAAGGACAATACAAGCATGGGACAGCCATTTTGGATATTAGAGTGTGTCTTGTTTACTCGTTGTAAATTGATTTTCTGCTGTCAATGGTTCATCAAATAAGGTAGAATTTTTCTAAATTTAAATAGAAAAAAAGAGTAGACCGATAGTATTTTAAAACAACATAATACTAAAGATATTATATCCAAACAAAAACAAAAACAAGAAATCACTCACGTGATCATATCACCATGCAACAAAGCAACAATTTCAGGAGGAGAATCCGGGTAGCGCATAACATCAAAGCTATCACGATTCACCAACTTCGTCATACGATCCGCGACTTAATTACCCTCACACCGAACATGGATGAACTTTAATGTTCACGGGTGTGTACGCCGTTCCTCAATATGTAAAATAACAGAAGAAAGCATCCTATCACCTTGACGTATCAAACGAATCACATCTAAATTATCCGATTCCACCGCTACATGTCTATATACAACCTCACATGTACACTGTAGACCAATCAATATACCCCTAAGCTCAACTTCAATTACCGAACAAAAATCGAGCGCCGTATTAAACCCAATCACCCATCGGTCAGCCTGGTCCCGTAAGACGCCGCTGCAAGCAAAAGAACCATCCGCTCCCCATTGCGCACTGTCCGGATTGACCTTAACCCAGCCTGATTGGGGTGACGACCAAATGATTGCTGCCCAAAGCGTTCCCAGCAGAGGTCCTGGCCAATGCAGATTTTACAATCTGAACAAGCCTGCAGCTGCGGTCAAGAACCGATTCCTGGAACTCCGGAACATTATCAAAAACAACACAGTTGCGAGTCAACCAAAGATGCCACAACACTGCACCGAACATTAGGTCCCAATCCTCATTTTCCTTCGCAAAGAACTCTGGTTTGGAGAGATTTAAAGCAATCCAGTTTTTAATATCCATTGTAAGAAAACAACCCAACTTATCGTGCTTCACCAACGCGCACCATGTCAAAGACAAAGCGGGGCACGTTCTCAAAACATGACTAACATCCTCTACAAGGGCATCACATAGCGAACATCGAGGATCAGCCGTAAAATATCGCCGGAAACGTTTATTGTTCGTCATTAGCCTCCCTTGACATGTAAGCCGCAAGAAGATTTTAATCTTCTGTAACCCGCGATATTTATGGATCAATTTCCATACAATCTCCACCGCACCGATGTTCGTAATATTACGAAACAAATATGTTGATTTCACATTGAACCGCATGTCCTTTGATCTAGACCAACCAATCCGAGCATCCCCAAGCCATGGCAATGGGCACTTGATCGCCGTGAGCCACATCCTAATTTTATTAAAATAACATCTAAAAGTCTATATTTTCTTCACTTGCATTATTACAGTGAACTCGTCGTACATGCACGACGAATTCGAATAAAAAAAATATTTTTTTTATTTTTTGTGTTTTAACTCAATTAATTAATTATCAAATGATTAGCAAATCTAAATTATTTTAGCTACAAGAATCTCTCATTGATAAGAAATTAACTTACACTCTAGCTAAGCCTATATATAGCAAATGCCGACATCCTTTTTTGCTATTCATAGAGTTGAATATCAAATTAGTTCCTAATAGTTTATTTTTTTTTTCATTTTTGTTCTTCAATACATTAAAGATGCAAATTGAGTTTCTAATAGTTTAATTTTTTTTTTCATTTTCGTCATTTAGTAAAAAAGTTTGATTTTTTAATAAATAAAATGGAATTCATCCTGCATACACGACGAACTCCAATTAAAATTTATTAATCATTTGTTAACTAATTAATTAGGTTAAAACATAAAAAATTCATTTTTTATGAACTCGCCGTGCATACACATCGAATTTAAGTATAAGAAATATAGAGTTTTGAGTGTTAGTTTGATAAAATTAGGATGTAAGGGTGCTATTTTGGAGTTTCACCCCCACCATATATATTGGTTGAGACACAAATGGAAGATTCGTAGAAGAAGCACCAAACATAAAAAATTCCATTATCAACATCCACAAAAAACGTAGAATATAATTGGTCTCAAGTCAAATCATTCCCTAATAACTGGTGTCTGGTACCAGAGGAGCCATGGTTACACATTCCCCCAAGAAAGTGCTATGTCATCCCATTTCCATATGGAGGTGGAGGCTCAAAAGGTGAAGCAAAGATCAGCAGCGTGAATGAGGTATGTGAGGACCAGTGCCACCAGCATCAACACGCATGCAATCCCTTGGTCAATACACGTCCCTGTTTCAGAAATTTAAATCAAATGAGAAATCCATCTCTTGAATAAAAAGATAGAGGAGGGAAAGAACAAACCGTTGTTAGTCGGGGCAGGGGCGGGAGCAGAGGACTGAGCCTGCACAGCAGCAGGCAAGGCAATCATAGCAACAAGAGCTGCGAAAAAAGCCACGAAATAAACCCTGGAAACCGCCATTCTCAGTCAAAGACACCCCCCTGCAATTGGCATACAGAGAGAGAAAGCTTTGAAGATGATGTGAGGAGGAAATGCGAGAAAGGGTTGGGGAATGGGATGATTTTATAAGGACAGGGAGACAAAAACAAAACAAAACATAACATATGAATAAGATAGAATTTGGCGCCTGATTATGAAACCGAATTGCGGTGGCTGATGCAAATGTAAGCTTGAATGGACCGTGTTCATTCTAAACTTTTTAAAATTCTAAACTTTTTAAAATTTATTTATTTTTTAAAATTTTATAAATTAATCTGTAATTTTTTCTTAATTTTTATGATTTGTACCTTTTTTAAATTTTAAAATTTTATAATTGTATTCACCTTTAAAAAATATTTAAATTTATGCTCACCTTGAAAAATATTTCTCGATATGTGACTACCGAACCGCACATGCGTGATGCTTCAGTGGTTACGCTATGCTTTGGTATTGGGGTGAGTTGGGGTTACCGAGTCTGAGTCACCCACCCCGGGGGCCGCATGTGATATGGGTCCCTTTTTCCTGCCCCTCCTCCATTCCTCTGCTGCTTCTGCTTCTGCTTCTGCCTTTTCTTTTTCTTTTGCGATAGACTGTGACATTAGTTGGCGCCAATTCCTTTTTTCGGTTCTGACTTCTGAGTCGTCCCCATGTGCTCTCCTTTTAGTTCGCTAACCTTTTTCTTCTTATATCTTTGTTATGCTCTCTTAATAACATTACTTACCGCTAGTTTCGTATTGTTTTTAAAAAATACGGTATAAAAATAATTTAAAAAAGTTATTTTAAAAAGTATTTTTAAATATTTAGTTTAAAATAAGAGTATTTGATATTATTGTCAAAAAATACTTTTAAGTAGATACAATATCTATTTTAGATATTTCTTAAAAAATATAAAAGAATAGGCGATATAAACGAGAATATATGAGTAATTTTACTTAAAAGTGCTTTTGAAAAAACTAAAAATTAAATTTTTCGGCTTTTGAAAAGCACTTTTCATTTTGGACTCGAAAGCAGTTTTGGCATCAAAAGCTATCTGTTTTCATTGCTTTTGGACTCAAATCAGCTTTTGGAGCCAAAAGCTGGTTTGAAAAGCAATAAAAAATAGGGCCTTAATACTAATATAAGTGCTCAAACTATCTCGTTTTCTTTTTTTAAGTGCTTAAACTATTTTTTTTATCTAAAACCTAAATTATCTCATTTTTTGTTTTTAGGTGCCTAAACTATTTTTTGCCCTTTTTAAGTGCCCAAATTATTTTTTTAGTCAAAATAAGTGCCCAAACTATTATATTTTGGTCAAAGTATGAGCCTCAATTTTACCTTAAAAGGGCAAAAAATGATAGTTTGGGCACCTAAAAGGGGTAAAAATAATTTAGGCACCTAAAAGAAAAAAACATAATAGCTTGGGCACCTAAAATGGTAAAAATAATTTAAGTACTTAAAAGGGAGAAACATGATAGTTTGTGCACTTATTTTGACATTAAGCCTAATAACATTAATAATTTCCATCCAAGTACCCGGGTGAGTCTAGAGTGCAATAGGTTTACGGTGCAACACTAACCGAAATGTTACAAAATACGAAATTTAAAATATTATCCACCAACCTAAAATGGCTTTTTATCGAAACTTGATTTAAAGTATCGATTCTTACCACTTCTGATAATATTTTAGGTTAGTGTTAAAAATTGAAATTCGTCTTTGAGTATATCACTTGTCGTGATGACCACCAACTTAAAATGTTATAAAAAATATAAAATTTTAAATTAGCGAAGAATATTATAAGTTATATTTTGTAACATTTCAATTAGTGCTGTACTATAACATGATATATATTAGACTCCCCGCCATGTACCCAAAATCCTCTGTTATTTTAACTTTAAATTCCATTTTTAACTAGTGTCACTGATTATTCTAATATTTATTTAAGAATCGAACACAAAATTATAGTTTTTTTTATAAATCTTCTACTACTCCAGTAATGATCATTCATTAAATATAATTTTAAATATAAAATGATTTCTTCCATCTATATAGTAAGTATAACTTAATTTTTTATGTCAAAAGAAGTATAACTTAATTTAATATATTTATTTTAAAAAAAAGTTGGGACTGATTATTAAACAAAAGATAATAACTTGAGAAACTTAAATTGCAATTTGATGGATTTTCTAACACGGTTGCACTTGAGAACCGGTTGTTAAAGCCAGCAAATGGCAACAATGGACAAACATTGCCTTAAAATGATTATATTATTTAGTTTGTTCAAAAAAAAAAAAAAACAATCATTACTTTGTTTGAATATCCTCTACTATTAAACTCTGAATCTTCGACTCCGTATTACTCAAATTATTTTCCTCATTAATTAATTTTTACAAAATGTCATTATTTTTTTAATAAATAAAGTGATTATATTTTTTGAGATTCGAACTCATACAATGTATAATAATATAAGCACTTTTAGTCACTAGGTCAATTAGTGGGTCTTTAATTATTATATTTTATGAATATACGAAAAGGATAATAATAATAAATCAATCGTATAATAAAAAGACATAAGTTTTATGTAAAAAAAATAAAATAAAAAATCACAAATAGAATCTCTTGTGTTTATAATTTACTGTGATTCCTTTAATTGCAACTGTGTAGCAGAAGAAGAAAAATTATAGAATCTCCCGACACTAAAAATTAAATACTAAGCCCTAATTATAAATTCTAAATCTTAAAAAATACATTATACTTCTAATTCTATAAATACTACTCTTAAACTCTAAAATTAAATTTTAACCATAAACCAGACTTTTTAGAGTGATACCAACAGTCTTAGTCCTTGGGTCAAATGTCAATAATGTAATACAACAGTGATACCAACACTTGATATTCAACCTGAGAAGCCCAGAGGAAAGCATCCATTGCAAGCTCTCTCTTTTGCTTAACATCTCCGATGACAGGAAGGCCATACTGATGAAGCAGGCAGTCGAGTTGCGACTCGGGCATGTTCCCTAGTCACTCTTGTTGTATCTGGGACAATGAAGTGGCATCTGAAAGTAACAACACTCGCCGTTCCTTGCTGCTTGTTGATCACGGTTCCCATTTGCCATGTTCAAGGCTTTGGGGCAGCTTGTTTCTCTCATCTTCTTCTTCTTCTTCTTCGTATTCGCCTTCAAAGAACCGGCGTGTTGAAATCCTAGCGCGCAGAAAATATGACGGAGTTGAGCCTTTTTATAGGAAATGGAAGGATCATGAGATAGAGTACTGTAGGGAATACTAGAAGATGCAAACAACCAGTGCATTGATATCTTGATTGTGAAATGTTTGGAATTTATGGATTGTCCAACTCTATAAGTAATGTTCAAAGTTTGGCATTACCCAAAGCCCAAGTTATGTTTTGAAATTCTAATTATTTAATATACTTTGAACCTAAAGGAAATCTATGTTTGCCATGGAAAGAAAACGAGTCTGAAGCTTGCTCAAGCTGATAGTTTCGAGTTCAAAACACGAAATGGAGTTCGAATTTTAACATCTCTTCGTTGACTCCAATGAAGTGTTAGAAGGCCCTTCATTCAATGATCATCTCTCATGTTAAAGTTACAAAGACCTTGGTAATTTTTCAGTACCAAAAGATCACAGTTTAGTATAGGAATAAAGTGGGTTAAAGTTGAACAAGCCAAAACTCAGTTACATAAAAAATATATATAGATTTACAGAGGTAAAAATATCAGTTACATAGAATATGATAGGATGCTTAGTTACATCTCAACGAAGAATTTCCCTAGAATCGAGTAAAATTATCAATTATACCTATAAGCTATATGTATATATATAATTATACCTATAAGCTATATATATATATATATTATTATAACAACTTGTAAGGGCTGCTCATCTGTTTCAAGGATCAATAGCAGAAGGCAAATGCTTATACCTCACTATTTCTCCAACAACCGAGGCGGAATGCCTCTTATACAAGAGTTATCTCGATCTTGGTTTAGCATCCCTATATTTATGGTCTAATTCTGTCTCGACACCCAGGAGGCGTCATGATGTTCCGGATTCTTAAGCCTGTACAAGTTTAATTGGAATCTGGTTCTAGCCCATTTTGATAATCTGGAACCATGACTCCAGTTCGACTTTCACGTAACGCTGCATAGAAGCCTCTATTACAATGAGCCACCGAGCAGACCAAGTCATCCATGTATGACATATTTGCCTGAACCCCAAGATGGCCTCTGGAACCCTCAGATTCCAAGATGGCTCTAGTAATTGATGATTCTCTGCAATGAGCCTTCCCCTTAAACCATCTGCAATACTTTAATACATCCGCTAGAATTTGCAGCAACAGCCAGGTTCGATTTCCCTCTCCAGCAAACACTTGATACAAACATCCCGTTGTCATCGTCAGTCTCTTTTCCAGAAATAGGATCAATGGATCCAAATTTGTGCGACGTTATTGGCATACGCATTGTTCTATAGTAGGCATAGACCTGGACGCAACATTCAAAAAGTTAATTATTTGCAGTCAAAAGAAGCAGATAATGCATTTGCTGAGTGATTTTAGATCCCTCATTCCCCCGCCTAAAAAAACTGAAGAAAACCCGGCTTAAGTTAATACCTCATTCGTCTCGGAACCACAGGCTATATAACCATCAGCAATAGATAATCCAACAAAATTCTGGAGAACCATGAGAAAAGTCAAACCAAACCAAATGAACAAAAAGGCTTGCCAGAGATATAATAAGAACTTTCGATTCAAAGCTATTTTTTCAGAAAAGAAATGCCAACCTTCTCATTTGTATGTCCTTGAAAGGTTAAGCTGCAAGCATTAGAAGACAGGCAACCACTACTAGTTTTATTGAGGTCCCAAAGCTTTAATGTGTTGTCAGTGGAAGTGGGAGTCCAGGAATTTCACAAAGCTCACAGCCTTATCATGGCCAGCAAGAACACACCATGGGGCTCTGGCATTTCGAAGATCATAGCAATATTTTTGTAATCCGCAGATCCAAAAGCAAGTAAATGAGTGGAGTGAGCAGAAAACTGAACGCAGCAGACATTTGCAATGTTTCTGATGGTGCCCAAGCAGTTTTTCTACACCCATAAAGGAGGGGGATGAAGGTTAATTTCATAAACTTAGGCAACTTTTTCAAGGCACCTTGAATGATGGCAGATCATTATGTCACTGCAAAAACAGTTTACATTCATTTCCCCACCTGCACAACATGCATAAACAGACAAGCACAGTTTCTTGTGATCTTTATCACTCCTCTTAAGACAAAGTTAACTCTGATCAAATTCTATGGGACTCGTACAAAAACAATGATGATCCATAACAATCCTTCCTATTAATTGTCTTCAACCGATACACTGAGGTAAGATAACGGTTTACTAATGACCAACAAGAGCAGTGAGTTGTATACATCCTCGTACAAGTTATTTCTTTGATGTGTTGAAAGTAACTCGGCATGTACAATCAAGAGACAAACGTGTGTCTAACACCAGTGGGCTTAGCTTAGCCTGGGTTTGTGATCCAGCTTTGGCATTTATACTGTCTGCTGCTCTACCTACTTTGATTAGTTTTCAGAGAAAACGATGTGCCTAATATTTTCTGCTATGAAAACCATAAGAGACGGACGAACATACCTCATTAATGCTCCATAGTTTCACGGAACAGTCATCGCTACCACTAGCTAATTTTGTTGGATACACCTGAGAGAAGTCAACAGACCAGGCTCTCTTTTCATGTTCAATGTAATGAGAGATGGCTTGACCGGTGCTTGCATCCCATAACTGGATCTCATCCAAGTAAATGGTATCAATGAGCGATGAATGAATTTCATAACAAGTATTAAAAAGTAATTTTAACAGCAATATCTTATAAGGAAATGACTGAGCTGCATAAAATGCACATCAAAATAAGAATGATATTCATTCCAAGAGCGAAGAGCTTGGCATTTCAATATATTGTGCCATAAGAAGACCAACATAACACAAGCTAAACCCACAACATTATTTAAAAAATAAGACTTGTATATCAAAAAATAAATGGGGTTGAACAAGGGAATCTCAAACCATCACGAACGCCAAAGCTTTGAACATGATTATAGATGGGATATCCATTCTCTTAAAGCCTATGTTTCAAAATTGTCTAACGATGCTTTGGATTAAACTTGCTAACAGAAGTTAAATAAGCATGCGATGGCAACAATAAAGCTATTGTGAAGTATGTAGTTAGACACAGTACTAATCCACTTTTAGCTTCTAAATCCACAAGGAGTATAAACTATAGAATGCTCCAAGGCTATCAGTAGGATTTGGTATTTCTTCATTCTTTTGTGCCAAATGCCAGTTGTCACGATTTTTCAGTAAATCCTTATCTGGCTGTCTCGTAGCACCAGTCTCATGAGAATGGACTCTTGATCTCATAGAGAAATAAGCAGCTTCAAGCTGGTTTATATTTCTCATTAACCTCATTTCATTGTCACCGGACAAGGGGTATAAACTAGAATGCATCTCTGAAATTGGAGATTCTTTACTAATGTGCCTAAATTCCGTCGCATTAACAGAAGAATAAGTTGAAGGTTTTCTAGAAAAATGCCTTCTTTTCTCAACCTCTTCAAGATCTGCTTCTACACAAGCAATATCTTCCATTAATTTCGAGGCATGCTTCTGCTTTTGCTCTTTAGATAAACTAAAGAAATGCAATAGTAGCTCTGACTCAGTATCATCTTGGTCAATGGATGACGACAATTCTTCTGTAAATACTTCCTGGAATCCACTAAGTACTTCAGATTGTAGGACATCCCTGATAAATATCAACAATCATAAACTTAGAATCCTATATTGAAATATAAATGGACATCGGGGTCTTTAACATTTACAAATCCAAGCACAAAGGAAGCAAATTCATACTAACATAACATTGATCTTTAAGACTCAGGAATATAATAATAAACAGAAAACGGTTTACCTGGAATTTAATTCCATGCAGATTTCCAAGATGGGCCTTATTATGGTGCGTTTTAACCACTGCACTTTTTGTTTTTATAGTTTGTTAATTTTCTGATCTTTCTTCTTTTCACCAATAATAAATGGAATATAATTCTCCAATCAGTTCATCATCCGACTAAATGATGCTTTTTGCAAGATACCAAGGTTGTTATAGAGATATTAGTTTACAAGATATTATCTATAATTATCACATAATCTAATCACCAATGCATTTAAAATTCTATCCAAGACACTAGCATTATTTCTTTTTCAAAGTCACCATATGCAACATCAGTTATAAGATTTGAGAGCTTAACATTTAGCACCGATGAACAACTTGTACTACCTGTTGGACGCAAAGAAGGTTCTGGGTGAAGTAGCCGAAGACAAAATCCAGCTTCCTTGAGATTTTCTGATATAAAAGTTGGAGGAAAAATCCTATTACGTAGATCTAACATTGCTGCAGCATGTGCTCTCTCAGATTCAAAATGACAAAGCAACTGAAAGAAACAATCAAATTGCTTTTCAGAATGAACACGTATCGTCCAATCTCTTCATCGCAGACCAAAAATAGATAAGAAAACAAATAAAAGATATCAGCAATATTGGTTTCTGTACCTCAAAAAGCAGCAAAGCCAAACTGTGTATATTTGATAAAATTGTGCAAACACCTCCATTAGATTCCTCTGGACTAGCATACCACTTCTCTTCCAACTGCCCACTCACAGAGATTGACTGATGCTTAGCTGAAATAGAAGAATGAGAGCTACCAGAATTGCTAAATTGTGTATTTGGACAATGTTCACTAGATTCGTTGCGAGAAAATTGGGCGTTTATGGTTTCAATTTTGAGTTTAGATCTAGAGTGGAACAAAGGCCACCGAGTCAAATTTGGGTTCTCGTTGATCTTCTGCTTTTTAGCACAAAGACCATTTGCGGAACTCATCCCGTGTCATTGGCCTTCTCCTAGCCATAATGCTTTCTGAAGGGGGAGAATCTTTATCCAAGACAGAATCTAGAAGACCTTTCTGGGCACCAGAACCAATATATTTAACCTGATTTGCTTGCAACAACTTGAAGCAAGAAGGACGCAAATCATGGAAGATAGCTCCTTGAGAATGAGAATAATCAACCAGGTCCACAATTTGCCTAAATATATACAAGCACTCAGCTTTGTTTGCTTTATGAGACTGAACTTTCAGCCATTCTCTAAAGTTTATCCCGTCATGAACGTGCTCACCAGCCCTTGGCACTATATTTCCATTGGAAGAAGTCAAAACAGCTCTATTACCCAAGGTTAGTGATGTATTAGAAGCCACCACAGGACTTCCAGCAGCTTTCACAGAAGGAATAGGTGCCACCATAGTTTGTCCAGTACATTTTGTGTTATTTTGACATCTAAGCTCAACTTTAGACGCATCATGAGACGGACCTCTACATATAATACCCTTACCTTTCAATGTAGTTTTAACAAAAAATTCAGAAAATCCTGATTTTGATAGAATCTTCGTCTTGATACCTCCATTAGATTGCCGACTGCCTAAAACCTCATTATTTTCATGACTTGTCAATTGTTCTGTTGCGTCAGTCTGCCCATCACTCAAAAGGTTTGTGACCCAAAAATTCAGAAAAAGATGCACAGCCTACTTCCAGTGGCATACTTAGCATCGCCTGACTGTTGTCCGTGTTGCCACATGGACCCCCACTTCCTGATCCGCCTACCAAATGATAAAGATGTAGCCACTGGCCCTGCCTCGTCTGCATTCTTTCTCTATTATTTGATGTACCGATGATGGGTATGTTAGAGCCATTGTAATTTCTCAAAGTTAACTCCTCAACCATGTCATGGTCATCGTTAAAAGTGCTAGGGCTAGTACACCCATGTTCCACATTCTTACCTTCCAACACATCTCCAAGAACACGGAATGAACTCTCAAAAGCATTAACCTCAACTGGTATCACCATTTCTTGGGACACCAACATGTTGCAGTCGTCAGATTTCACCAATTGATCAGCCTCTTTGCCCTGAAGGTGAGCCCCCTCAGCTGCACCCTTTAGAGCTACTTCTTCAGCTGTTTCTTCATCCATACTTCAGATGCAAACTTCATCCAATGAAATACTCTTGTTTCACTGCATATTGCTTCTGCTTCCTAGTGAGAAATCATTATATCATGTTTGCAACTGTTATCATCAATATATAAATCTAAGGTTAGTGCCAATAGCATATTCCTATGATTTAAAATTGCCTAAAGGGCACTAACGATGTGCAATTCCTCAATTTCCGTGAAGTTTTGAGTTTGAATGGCCAATGATGGGCAAATAAGAAAGTACACATATTAAGCAATTAGTTTCTCATTTGTTCAAATTGTGAACCATAACGTCTAAGCACGGCTAAAAACACAGGCAGGAGCGTAAGTGAGTAATCAAATTCGTGAAATTCCGAAACCTAAGGTAACACAAACCGCCCACAACTTCAATAAAGCAAAGCTACCACCATTTTTTTTCTCCTTCCAATCAACGTTACGGACCAATTTCCCAATTTCTTAAAACCTAATAACGTTTCTCTCTAAAATGCATAAAATTAAATTAAATTTTCAAATTCTTAATTATCTCGTTCTTCTCAACCAGTTCCCAACCCCCACTCAAAACAATATTAGGATCATTTCATCACTTATTTTATTCTTTTCAAAGTCTAATTATTTTCTCCACCACTTTTTTCCTGGCAACAAAAAGGAAACTAAACCGAGATACAAAAAAAAGGAGAGGGAGATAGAGATATCGCACCAATTATTGGAACTGAAAACTAAAAGAACTTGACCCGCCCAAGTGCAGAGCTCACAATCCGCGAAGTACAAAAAGAGGCTAATGCTGGGAATCAAATCGTGAAACCCTATAAATTTTAGAACCCTTGAAGAAATGAAGATGAAGCAAAAAAAGTTTAATAGATAAGGTAATTTTGCCTGAATTTTGGAGAAATAATAATATCTTCGGTTAGCGAAGCAAAATTTTAAAGTTACTGGATTTTGGCCCCGCCACGTCGATAATGGACGGTTTTACCATTTTTTATTTTTATTTTTTTGAGCTGCCATTCCTTTCATTTCAATTATATTTATTACAATTAATCTATATTAATATTAAAATATTGACCGACTTTGATGTTACAAATTAATCAAATAATTTGTTTGAATTAAAATATGTTAGTTTTATTGAACAATTATATATATAAAATAACAATAAAAGATTATATGTTAGTAAATAAAAATATTAATTCAGATATATTCTTATAACTATTGAAATTAGTTTTTCGATATTATAAGAGATGATTATACAAAGAAAAAGAAAAAAAATTAGCTTAGAGATTTAAAACAAAATATAGACACAAACATTATCAAATATCAACGATGACAAGTAAAACCATCAGCAAACAATATAAAATGCATATTACAATAGATATTTTGACAACACGGTCATTATCACAACTCAACCGCGAACAATAAACGATGAATGTGCATATATAAATCTACTTCGAGAGTCCAAAACACGAAAATCAGGGGATAACCAAAAGAGCGTCATTTTGATTAGTCATGATAACATCAAATCCAATTATAATATAAAATCAAGTAAAATAATGGTTAAACAACCGATAAAAAACGTGTATAAAGATAAAAGAAAACGCACTAAAAGAAAATAATAAATTTCGATGATTGACAACCAACAATAAAAATAATATTAAAGATTGGTTGTTTGGTTTTTCGCGAAGTATAGGAAAATGCTCGGTGATTAATGCTAAATTTTGGGCCATCATTGACGGTTTACGCCACGCCTAGAGACTGGATTACCACCGTATTGTGTTAGAATCCGATAGTAAAAAAGCTGTTATGGGTGTTGCAACTACTGATGGTACCCGCATTGTTAATGGCTTATTTCTTATTATTCAAGACTTTCTTCGCCGAGATTGGGAAGTGGAAGTGCGGCATGTCGGGCGTGATGCTAACGCTGTGGCTGATTCACCAGCCACTGTTTTGCGCGGTCCATCTTTGGGGACTTTCATCGTGGGAAGCAGCGCCTTTGTGGGTGCTGAGGGTTGTTCAACGTGAAGCTTTGCTTGCCATATATGCTGATGATGGGGTGATCTTTGGGTCTTTGTGTGTGTAGTTTCCCTTGGTGTGGGGCTTTGTTTTTTCTTCGGTATGTATTAGTTTATCTCGTTAATATTAGTATATGCACTTTTTTTATTTAAGTTTTAATTTTTTTTAACGAGGCATATATTAGTATTTCTTTCTACTTAAATAAATAATAATAATATTACCGTCGACAAATATAAAACAATAAAAAATAAATAAAAAGGAGAGACAACTATGCTACGCTACACGGCTCTCTCTCTATATATGTCAAATTAATCAAACATTTACAAATATTGAGTTGTTTGCAATTTAAATTATAATTAGGATAAAATTCACAAATTATGCTAAGCTATTGAGCTTTTAAAATTATAAAATTGTTAAAAAATAATTAATGTAACATTATCATAATAATAAATTTGATAAAATGTCAAATGCATGCCCAAGAACAATTCGCATGAGATTTTACATAAAATTTCAGTGGTTTCGATGTTTGTCTGAAAAAAAAAAGATTTAAGTGTGGAATAAGATAATATCAAGTGTTTAATTATAGGATAAACTACGACAGTAGTCACTAAATTATGAGTAAGATTATATTTGGGGTCACCCAATTATTAAAAGTTACACTTAGGTCACTTAATTATGGGTAAAGTTACATTTGGGTCACCCAATTATTAAAGGTTATATTTGGCTCACTCAATTATGGGTAAAGTTACATTTAGGTCACATTTCATATTTAAAAAATATATCAATTTAGTCATTTTTTCTTCCAAATCACTTGTATATCTTCATTAACGCTAGAGAACTTCATTTGAAATCATTAATTAATCTAATACACAAATTCACATATATATTTTAATTATGAAGGGTGACCCAAATGTAACCTTACCCATAATTGAGTAACCCAAGTGTAACTTTTAATAATCGGGTGACCCAAATATAACCTTATCCAAAATTAAGTAACCCAAGTGCAACTTTTAATAATTGAGTGACCTAAATGTAACATTACTCATAATTGAGTAACATTCGTTGTAATTTACCCATAATTATATTCAATTTTACGTGTTTCAACATATATTTATTTAACACTTAAAATATCAAAACATATATTTATTTATTTTTCATTTTATTAATATATCTTAAGAACATTGGTATGATAGCTTTTAAAGCTTCACTATAAATATACAAGAATCAATTACTTCGCCCCTCTTTCTTCTTTCCCTACGAAAATGAATAAATTAGTTTAGAAGATCAAATTACATTATTAAACTCATTCAACGCCATCTCCTCCATAAAAAATGACCCATCCACCGCAACCGGACGTGTTCTCAGAGTACCGTCTAGACTCTGACGTCGGAGCTGTCTTTGTTCTCGAATCCAAAGGTGAGAAACCAACCACTCTTCGCGGGAAAAAAGTAATGAAAAAAAGCAATGAAAAACTCAACTTCTTTAAACGGTAAATTCAATAAGTTCTTCTCAATAGAACAACCCAAATTATTGGGATTGAATTCATTAAGAGTTTAAAAAAACCCATCCTTTCTAGCGGCAAGTTCATTCAGTCATTCGCGATAAGATTACCCACTCAACTCTAGGCTATGAAATTATTAAGAGTAGTTATTCAACCAAAATCGATAAATTCATCAAGTCTTTCTCACTAAGACCAGCCAAAACTTGGGCTATAAATTTATTAAGAGTAATAAAACTCAACCTGAGCATGTACATTATTCGTCATAGGGATAGGTAGTAAAAATGTACACTATAAGTACTCTTCATGGTTTCGTTTGACCACATTGAACTTAGATAACTAAGTTAGGTATCCACCATAAATTCCTCAACCAATGGGATTTAGACCCATCCCCTCGACGAATCCAGAACCAATTTACGACTTAACCCTTTGGTAAGCGGATCAACTAGGTTCCTTTATGACTTCACATACTCTAAAGAGAGTGCGTCGTTCCTTATTAAGTGTCTCATTGATTCATGTCTTATGAGAATATGTCTCTTCTTACCATTGTAAGCTTGGATTTTAGCCACACTTATCGCTGCTTGTGAATCACACAACAAAGACACCGGAGGAGTCAATTTTCCCCACAAAGAAATTTCTGCTAACAAATTTCTAAGCCATTCAGCTTCTTGCCCAGCTAGGTCAAGAGCAATAAACTCTTACTCCATGGTAGATCGAGCGATACAAGTATGCTTAGCAGACTTCCATGAAATCGTTGCACCACCTAATGTAATACCCCAAATCATGGCCTAGTAACATGTCACAAACTAATTAGAACTTAATTGTACAAACAATATACTAATTAGAAGAGTTGATTAGACCTAGTGACTAAATTAGAAGGGAAGACTAAATTGATGGCCAAATTATTAAGAACTAAATAGAAGCATAATAAAGATTTGAGATTGCATGTAAAACAAATCAAAGGTTATGGTCATTACACTTGTCAATTTGAGATGAATGGTGGAAGGGTCCCACTGGCCACTTGGGAGGAAACCCCCATCATTCTTCATTTGATTATACAAATGAATTAGGGAAAAAGAGAGAAGAGAGAAAGTAGTGTAAGAAAGACAAGGGCCAAGATTTGGTAGATAACAAAATTGAGTTAGAATTCAAGATTAAGGAAGGTAACAACATGTTGATTCATGCAATTTTATACTTGAAATGTCAATTATGTGATGAACTTGTTGCTTAATTCGAAATTGTTCATGTGTGAACATATTTCTTTGAATTTATACGATGTTTGTTCTTGTTGTTGAAATCATGGGTTAGTGTGAATAAGACTTGATGATTTTACCAATTGTGAATACCTAATTATGTACATGGTTGATTAAGCTTGACTAAGCTAACTCGTAAAGACACGCCCTTTGTTTGGTCGGAGAACCAACAACAAAGCTTCGATCAACTTAAACAAGCTCTGACTCATGCATCAGTTCTCATCCAACCAGAATCGGGCAAAGAATTTACTGTCTATAGTGATGCATCTCATTTAGGACTAGGCTGTGTACTAATGCAAGATGGAAAAATGGTAGTTTACGCTTCAAGGTAACTAAAACCACACGAGTCAAACTACCCTACACACGATCTAGAATTGGCAACTATCGTGTTTGCTCACAAAATATGAAGACATTACTTGTACGGGGAGAAATGTAACTTGTTCACAGACCACAAGAGTCTCAAATACCTTCTAACTCAGAAAGACTTGAATCTGAGGCAAATGAGATGGTTAGAATTGCTTAAAGGCTACGATTTGGTTGTCGACTACCATCCGGGGAAAGTAAATGTGGTTGCTGATGCCCTTAGTCGCAGACCATACTCGGGTAAACCCTTAAATCTAAATTCTAGAATAATTCATTCGAATTTAATCTTTCTTGGATTACAAGTAATCTATTCAAATTGAACATTTCTTGTCTTGCAAGTAACTACTCAAAAATCTCTCTTAATGATCTTGTCCATTCGATTGTAGCTTCCTTGGCAATCAATGCTCATTTTCGTTTATCCAAAGGACAAAAAATCTTATTTTATCTTCAAGTTCAATCTAGCTTGATCTCGAGAATCAAAGAACTCTAGCAAACTGATCCAGATTTTCAGAATATCGTATCCAAGCTAGACTCTGAGTCTAATTCTGACTTCTCCCTCAAGTCGAATGGACTTCTCTATTTCAAAGATAGAGTATGTGTTCCTAACAATGAGGAACTAAAACAAGAGATGTTACAAGAAGCTCATCAAAGCTCTTTCTCGATTCACCCGGGATCGGTTAAGATGTACAAGGATCTAAAGCTACTATATTGGTGGCCAGGCATAAAATCGGCTATTATAGATTTTGTTTCAAAGTGTCTAACTTGTCAAAGAGTTAAAGCCGAGCATCAAGTCCTTATTAGATTGCTCCAACCAATCGAATTCCCTTAGTGGAAATGGGATCGGATTACAATGGATTTTGTTATTGGTATTCCTTCTACTCCAAGAAAAAATGATGCTATATTGGTGATTGTTGATAGATTAACAAAGTCTACTTACTTTATCCCTGTTCGAATGAACATGTGCTTAGAAACCTTAGCCGAGCTATACATCCGTGAAGTGATTCAATTACACAGTGTACCTACAACTATAATCTCTGATCGTGACCCCAGATTTGCTTCTCGATTCTGGAATTCTTTATAGAAGGCTCTAAGAGCTAAAGTGCATCTTAGTACAATCTTTCATCCTCAATCAGATAGACAATCTGAAAGAATCATTCAAGTACTCGAAGATATGCTACGTGCTTGTGTTATAGACTTCGGAAAGAACTGGGAGAAATTTCTACCCCTAGCAGAGTTTGCTTACAATAATAGCTACCAGACATCTATTTAGATGGCTCCCTTCGAAGCTCTATACAGAAGAAAATGTAGAACTCCCTTGTACTGGTCTGAATTGGGAGAAAGTAAGGTTTTAGGACCTCAATTGCTCAGAAAAACCGAAGAACAAGTGAATATCATTCATGATCGATTAAAGGCAGTTTTCGATAGGCAAAAAGCTTATGCTGACTTGAAAAATGAGAGACATCCAATACAATGTTGGAGACAAAGCCTTCCTCAAAGTATCTTTTTGGAAGAAAGTCTTTCGGTTTGGAAGAAAAGGAAAGCTCAGCCCTCGGTTTACCGGACCATTTGAAATTATTGAAATGATTGGTCTAATGGCTTATCGATTAGCACTTCCTAGTGAATTCGATAAGATCCACAATGTCTTCCATGTTTCTATGCTTAGAAGAAATAGATCTGATCCATCTCATGTCTTTGAGCCTAAAGAGGTATAATTGAATCCTGACTTGTCTTACGAAGAAGAACCAATCTAGATTCTTGACCGTGAAGTTAGAAAGCTTAGGAACAAAACTGTTCCTCTTGTTAAAGTCTTGTGGAGAAATCACAAGATAGAAGAGGCAACTTGGGAATTAGAAGAAGTCATGAAGAAGCAATATCCCCACCTATTTGATTCAGGTAAATTCGAGGACGAATTTATCTTAAGGGGAGAATTGTAATACCCTAAATCATGGCCTAGTAACATGTCACAAACTAATTAGAACTTAATTGTATAAACAATCTACTAATTAGAAGAGTTGATTAGACCTATGACTAAATTAGAAGTGAAGGCTAAGTTGATGGCCAAATTATTAAGAACTAAATAGAAACATAATAAAGATTTGAGATTGCATGTTAAACAAATCTAAGGTTATGGTCATTACACTTGTCAATTTGAGATGAATGGTGGAAGGGTCCAATCGGCCACTTGGGAGGAAACCCCAATCTTCTTTATTTGATTATACAAATGAATTAAGGAAAAAGAGAGAAGAGAGAAAGTAGTGTGAGAAAGGCAAGGGTCAAGCTTTGGTAGATAACAAAATTGAGTTAGAATTCAAGATTAAGGAAGGTAACAACATGTTGATTCATGCAATTTTATACTTGAAATGTCAATTATGTGATGGACTTGTTGCTTAATTCAAAATTGTTCATGTGTGAACATATTTCTTTGAATTTATATGATGTTTGTTCTTGTTGTTGAAATCATGGGTTAGTGTGAATAGGACTTGCTGATTTTACAAATTGTGAATACCTAATTATGTGCATGGTTGCTGGAAATTTGAGAATAGGAAGTATGATTGAAAACAATCTTGATTAGGGATTGTTTTACTAGTGAAAATGTGTAAATAGGATAAATGTATATAGAACCTTGATTTGGTCACAATGCTAGATGAATTGAGGATTGAATAGAGTAGATAACTTGCTGGAAAATGAATGCACCTAATTGGATTAGTTAAAACTAGGTAATGGACTGCTTAAATGGTGAATTAGAAGTTTAATGTTGATCAAATATATCAAATTGGATTTAACATGATAATGCCCAGTTTTAAGCACATTGCTAGGTGAATTAGACTGACCTAGACATGTAAGAACATGAAAATGAATTGAATTGCCATGTCAGAACCTTGTTAAATGAGTTATGAAACTAGAAACTCAACCTAGTGTAATCTGCCCAGAATATTCTATTCTAGGCAGTAACTTTGAAAAATCACCATAAATTGTATAAAAGGAATTTAAGGCTGGAATTTTTATGGACAACACCTTGATATGTCTAAATTCATTAGGAGAAAATAGAACTGATTTTTGGATTGTAGAATAAATTGTAGAGAATAAACACTAGGGACAATGCAAACTGTCTAGTGTAACAAATTTCCCAGTCTTAAGTTAAAAGCTGTATTAATTGGCAAATAACTAAAATGCAAGGCCTATATGGTTAGAAAGACAGTTAAGTTAGATTTCCAACGATGTAAACCAATTAAAATTCTGACGTACGAAATGAAAGTTGTGCATGTTTAAGTGAACAGACTACATGCTGCTTAGTAACAATAGTTTAGGTAATTGTACATTGTTTTGGGACAATTTTGTAAACTGTTTTGTAAACAGTTTTGAGACATTGATTTCTGCCTAGTTTTACATGAATTAAAGTGTAGTAAGGAATGTATATGACATGTTGCCATATTTGTATATGTTGTGTGCTTGTAACATTGCCTTGATTGAATGATCATATGATCTTGTTTTAACATGAATGTGTTTGTGTAATGTGTTAGAACCAGGAGTGAACTTGGTGGATGAGGAAAGAATGGATCATCCTAAAGCCAAGAACAAAGGAGTGTGGATCCAAGACTAGCTAAGTTTGGAGTATTGTGAGTGTAGTTATCTCTAGGGTTAGGACTAGGTCCTAACCAATGCATGCTTGTTTACATTTTTGTAATGCTTAAATGAACCTAACATGGACTTGACTTAATAAGGGAAGAATGACTAGTAATGCATGAAATTCGATCACATCTTGAATACATGTTTTATTCGAATGCTAAGCATGTTTAAGTGGTAACATTGGTGCTTGTATGTGTCATGTTGCATGTGATTGAATGCTAAAGAACTTGCTTGAGATATTATCTCATCTTGATGAAATGAAATATGTGAATTACATGAAATGTGAGCTATGACTCAATTGGCCTAAGAGCCTAATATGAAATGAACTTGCTTGACATGATCTTGAACTTGAAAAACTTGTATAATGGCTATAATTGAACAACCTTGGTAGCTAGTTGGACTAGGTAGAAGGGCATGCCTTAGAGTATAGAGCTCATTGTGTCAGGGTGGACTACAGTCCAGGGGTAAGGCCCCTTTTGGCGATAGAAAGAGGGTACATATGTGGTCTTTGGCGACAATATGAGGGTTGACCAGCACTACGATGCATCTTATGACGATAGTTGGTTGTAGAATCGGTTACCTATACAAACTAAATACCAAGGGGTTGTTTAATTGATAACAAATGTAATAACAATTCTAAAACACATGTGATTTGTCTTGAAAGTTATATCATGATTGTTACTTGACATGAAAGCTATGATTAGTATGTTACTTGACATGAAAGTTATGAATTGTATGTTACTTGCCATGTAAGCATGACTTACTTGATTACTTGTTTTGTAAGCATGATGTGCTTGATACTTGATATGAAAACATGAAGTATGATTTCTTGTTTCTTGTATTCTATACTAACCGAATGCTATAATCCTTAGTTAGGATCACTCTAATGCTTGAAATCCTTAGCTAGGTTCATTCTTGTTAAATTGACACATAACTTGATATAACAATGGTTAGAACTAGTTATTACCTCACTAAGTACATTCTTGTACTTATCACTCTCGTTTCCATTCTTCCCAACCTACAGGATAAAAGATTTGAGTGTTGCTTGATCTTGAAGTCTGTTACCTTGAGCTCGAAGCAAGTCACAAGCATTGCCTAAGTATGGTTTCATACTTGTTTTGTATATCTCTTATATTGGTGACACTAGATTGTATATAGTTTATCATGATCATGCATTTTGGAATACTTGAAACTTGTATATATTGTCCTTGTGTGGGCCTACTATGTTTATGATCTTGATTAACAAATGAGAAACAAGTTTATATTGAACTTAGATTTCATGTAATGGAAAAGATTTACTGCGCATATATGATGATACAAATAAAACAATCAAGTGTTTGATCTGGTTTACCTTGGAACATTCGAATGCCTTGCTTAATGTACATGTGTATGCTTGAATTGAAAGTAGTATGAATCGGACCATGCTTGCTTGTCTTCCATTCGAATGTCATTGGAATTATATAGTCTAGTATATGAACATATCTTGATGTAAGTATCTTGTGTGTTTGAATGGTAAAGGTCGAATAGTCTAATGTGTGTGCATACCATGATGTAAGTGTTTTGTGAATTGTATGATGATTGTCGAATGGTCTATAGGTGTTGGGAAACTAGTTACATGCAATGGTATGTTAACATGATCATGTTTAGAAATCTATGTATTAATGTTATATGTAACAAACTAAGGAACATTGAAATAAAATGGAATCATGTTGCACACTTGGGTTATTCGAATGAGTATGGTATAAGATGAGGTTAAGTGAATCATGAAAGTAGTAACATATAACGTAAGCATGAAAGGAAACAATTAAATGGCTTGTTCGAATGCCTATGATGACTTGAAATCAAATGTGAGTTTGCTTGAATGATAAGTATTAAATGCTTGGTTGCTTGTTAGTTAAGTAACTCATCTAATAATATGAGTTATCAATTCATGCATTGTTTTTGTTTATTTTTGTATTGCTTGCTTGCCTTGTCTTTGTCCTTGCATAAGTAACGCTCTCGAGCCAGGTTGCTACTAGCCGGGGTAGGGGGTGTTACACCGAAGGTAAAGACATACCCACTCGTGGAGCTTACCTCATCATTATCGGTAACCTATTTGGCGTCACAATATCCTTCTAAGACCGAAGGAAAGCCAACAAAGTCGAGTTTCCAATCTATAGTACCTTTAAGATACTTAAGTAAGCGTCTGAGTGTAATCCAATGCTCACTACTAGGATTATGGGTATATCTGCTTAACCTACTCACTGCATAGGCAATATCAGGCCGAGTATAGTTCATTAAGAACATAAGGCTTCCAATAATTTTAGCATACCCTTCTTGGTAAACGCTACTTCCTTTATTTTTAAAAAGATAGATATTAGAGTCATAAGGAGTTTGAACAGGGATGACGTCAAAATTATCAAATTTCTTCAACACCTTCTCAATATAGTGTGTTTGATTTAAAGAAAAACACTTTTCAGTTTTGGTAACTTTTACTTCGAATATCACATTAACCTCTCCCAAATTAGTAATCTCAAATTTAGTAGACAAGAAAATTTTTGTTTTGTTAATGGATTCAATGTTAGTATTGAATATCAACATATCATCCACATATAAGCTTATGATGACATAATCAGTTCTAAACATTTTCGAATACACGCATGCATCTGCTCCATTAACAATAAAACCAAAACTCAAAATGATTTTATGAAATTTCTCGTACCATTGCTTTGGAGCTTGTTTAAGGCCATAGAGAGATTTTTTAAGTCTACACACTTTGCCTTCCATAATAGGTGTCTCAAAACCTCGTGGTTGCTCCATATAGATCTTCATTCAAAAATGTAGTCTTTACATCCATTTTATGTACATGCAACTTAAGAATAGATGCGATTGTAAACAAGGCACAGATTGTTGAAATTTTTGTTACGGGAGAGTACGTATCAAAGAAGTCAATGCCAAACTTCTGAGTGAACCCTTTGACTACTAATATTGCCTTATATTTTTGGATTAACCCATCTAGTCTAAGTTTCTTTCTAAAGACTCATTTATTACTAATATGTTTAAATTCTCTAGGCAAGTCAACCAACTCCTAGCTGTGATTAGACATTATTCATTCTAGTTCATCATTAATGGTATTTTTTCAAAAACTAGCATCAATTGAACTTATAGCTTCATTATATGTCTTTGGATCCTCATCTAGTAAGAAAGATTGAGTTATAGGTTCATATATAGAGTCTAAATCACTAATTTTTGAAATAAAGGAAGTTATAAAATCTGGTCCAAATGTAGTAGCTACCTTTTATCTTTTACTTCTTCTAGGCTCTAATTTAAACTCTAAACACTCATTGGCAAGAATACTAGAAAAAGTAGCATTATGACTTTCTCATTGTGTTTCAACATTGAATCTAAGTTTCTTAAGAGAAAACGAGTCATCGAAAAACACAACATCCCTAGATTCACAATTTGAGAAGTCATGTAAAGACATAAATCTGTATGCGGCACTATTTGTAGCATACCCTATAAACACCGCATCAACGATTTTAGGACCGATAGTGGTCTTCTTAAAGTCAGGCAAACCTACTTTTGCCAAACACCGCCATACTTTCAGGTAATGCAGATTTGGTGCATAACTTTTCCACAATTCGTACGGAGTACAATCTAATTTTTTATGAGGTACTCAGTTCAATATGTGATTGGCCGAGAGAATGGCTTTCCTCTACATGTTATTAGATAACCCAGAACTTATTAACAAAGAGTTCATAATCTCTTTTAAATTTCTATTTTTCCTCTCGGCAATGTCATTTCGTTGAGGAAAATATGGAGCAGATGTCTCATGTATTATGCCATTCTTCTCACATGCATCTTTAAGGAAATTACCCATTTTCACCACCCGTATCGGATCTAAGATGTTTTATTCTCTTATCAAGCTGATTCTCAATTTTTGCCTTATAAATAAGAAAGAATTTCCCAGCATCAACTTTAGTTCTAAGGAGATAACCCTTTGTATATATAGAGTAATCATCTACAAATGTGATATAATAGTATTTTCCTCCTTTACTCTCACAGTTTCTAAAGTCTGCTAGATCAGTATGTATAAGTTCTAAAAGTTTGGATCTACGTTTAGAAACTGTCTTAAAAGAAGGTTTAGTATGCTTAGCTTCTACACAAATTTTACATTTGTTAAAGCTGTTATCTTCTAGATTATGTATTAACTTCATTTTTTGAGTTTTTTAAGTGATTGTATATTCACATGTCTTAATTTAGCATGCCACATATCAAGAGTCTCAACAATATAAGCAGAAGTAGTGGCTTCATTCTTTTCATTACACTGAGTTTTGATTACAAATAAACCATTTTATAAAAAACATTTCCTTACATAATCTCCGTTTTGGGAAAGTATTAGTTTATCTGCTTCGAAAACTAGTTTAACACCTGCCTTATTTAGTAATCCACCACTAATTAAATTTCTACTCAAGGTGGATACATACAAGACATTATTCAATGCTAAAGTTTTACCTGATGTCATCTTGAGCAAAATTTTCCCTCTGCCTAGCACGTCTGAGCTGCCGGAGTTCCCCATGTAAACTTGTTCTCCCTTGTCTACAGTTTCGAACTCAGAAAACAGTTCCTGCTTGGCGCAGAAATATCTTGAAGCACCAGTGTCCACGACCCACTCGGTGTTGTTTTCCACAAGATTTACTTTTGAAACCACCTCTACAATGGCGTCACCAGCGTTCTCTGCAACGTTGACTTGTGGATTGTTTTGGCAATCTGACCATTGTTGACATTGGTAGGCTTTGTGTCCAGGTTGCCCACATACATAGCAATTGACCACTTTATCTTGGGCTTTATCCTTTCCTCGCTTCTTGAAGTTGGTAGCCTTCTAGGGTTTAGTTTTCTTTATCTGGTTTGCCAATTTCTTAAGTTTAAACTTAGAACCTGATGCAGCACCAAATTCAACCAAGTTAGCTTTTAAATAAAATTGACTAGAGTTGGAAACCTTATCTTTCAACTGGTTTGCCTCCTCTATCTTCATGTGAGCCACCAATTTTTCTATTGGCATATTCCTCTTTTTGTGTTTGAGGGAATTGCGGTAGTCAGACTAGGACTTGGGTAACTTCTCGATCAGGACGTTGGCTTGTAACACCTCGCAAATTTTCATCCCTTCAAAAAGGATGTCGGACACCAACTTCTCGTAGTCATGAACTTGATTCATGATCAGTTTTTCGTCCGTATCTGAAACTTTAGCCATTGGCCGACTACATACTTCTTAATTTCTGCATCGTCGGCTCCGTACTTTTTCTCGAGAGTGTCCCAAATCAACTTGGCACTTCTTTCTTTGTGGAACATGTCAAACAACTTATTTGACGTGTAACTCAATAAATGTCCTCGAACTGTCTTGTTGTCCTTCTGAAACTTATCGGCGAACACTTGAACGGCTGCGAGATCTTCATTAGTGATAATAGCATCAGTAGCATCTGAGATTGGCTGAGATGACTGTGGCTGGATCAGCACGTAGTCAAGGTCGAGTTGTTCAAAGAATATCATGATTCTTTGAGACCATCTCATGTAGTTGAACCCGTCAAGTGCATCGAGCTTTGACAAATCAGGAACTAGCTTGCACGATTGGTTTGACATTTTCAGTCTAAATCTGTTTCTAAATTGTTGGTAAAAAATTGACTACAAAACTCAGGGCGTTAGTACTGACTGGGAACGAGTAAAAATAGAGTAAAAAATAAATTCAACCGTGTCGTGGTTAAGACCACTACCTTAGAAACAGATTCGTCCCAACTAGTGTAGTTGCTGCTACAGGCGGATCGTCTCCCGAGATTAGCACGGATTCTCCGAGAGTTTGTACACCCAAACTTCAAAGTAGAAAAAGTGGTATTGCTCTTCTCTTTAAAATCGAAACTCAAGAAAAGCTGTAGAAGCTTTTGTAAGAAATACTTGAAAATTTTTAGAAAACGAGAGTGTAAGAGTTATTACTTTCGTGGATGATCTAAAAAGATGAAAATCAACCTCTATTTATAGTGGAAAAGTAGGGATAAAAACGTCCAAATGATTCTCATTTAAAACCAAAATTCGATGCAATTAGTGTTGCCAATTAATTAAGTTAATTAGTAATCATCACGCAAATTATGGCTTTCAACCAATTACGTTAATTGGTAGTCATTAGGCAAATTAACTCTTTAAAATTCAACAATTAAGCCATCAAAACGGCTCTTTAAATGCTATTGTCCAGCTGCTATTTTCAATCGAATAAATCACTTAAATTGGTCCAGGTTCATTCCTGAAAAAGCTGTGATAAACAGTTAATATGCTGTAATTTAAAACTGACGTGTAATTGCACCAATAAAGGGCAATTAATTTGCCAATAAATTCTTTTCACATAAAAAATTATAGCCAATTTAGAACATTTCATTGAGCATTACCAGCAGCAGTTGTATTCATTCTTTTGCAGCTATTCGCCATTGGCCTGGTACGATATTGTTCTCGAAAAAACGGACACATGCATGATCCGAATTCTGTTTTCCATTAACATTTCTCCAATTATATGTAACACAGGTTTATTCTCAAGTTGCATGTGAGATCATGGAACAGCAATAGCTGATGTAAACCAAGGGATGTTTTCAAAGAGGAATCTTATCCCCAGGCTAATTCTTCGGACTCTGTACAACATATTCTGCGGGTTCATGGCGGTAATGCTTCCTTTTTTCGGCGACATCAATGGCGTAATCGGCTTCATCCCTCTAGATTTTGTCCTCCCTATGCTTCTCTACAACATGACCTACAAGCGCTCGAAATCGTCCTTCACCTACTGGATCAATCCGGCTATCATGGTCGTCTTCACCGGCGTCGGAATCAAGGGCGCTTTCTCCTCGATCAGGAAGTTGATTATCGATGCCACCAATTTCAAGCTCTTTAGCAGTAACGTGGCTGATTAAACCATATGAACAGAGCAGTAAACAAGCCAGAAACAATCCCAGAGTTTAAGCCCTTTTGGCCCTGCTGAAGTGTTCAATGATTGACAACAAGGATTTATGTTGGAATGTTTCAGCTGGCATGGCATGGGGCTGAGATCGAAGGGAGCAATGTTCCACGACAGAAAGGGATTTTGTCTTTAGAAAAATGAAACCTTTGACATCTGAACTAAAACTAGCAGAGTTGCAGTTTAAGGATTCTCCATAATCAATACAATTTTCCTTGGTTCCACCCCATATCTATATATAGTTCTATACCTATATATTAAGATGATCCCATCAAGATTGATCTGGGCTATTCTTTGGGTGTTGATCAATTTAGTATTAAGCAGGCTTGTGGAATTGGATTAGAGTGATAGCTAGAGTTTTTTCTTTTCTGGACATATTGGTTCCTAGCCCTCGTACTTTTAAAAAAAATCAATGTGGTACTTGAACTTATTTTACATCCAATATAACTTCAAATTAAAAACAAATTTAATGTGGTCTTTAACTCACGAAAGTTGTCATTAAACGTTACGATATTGATGTGATGATTCAATGTGAATGTAGGCATTACAGAAAGGATTAATAGATTTTTTTAAAAATTTGAATTTAATTAATTTTTTTAAAAAATCTAGATTTTTTTTAATTTTAAATTTTAAATTAAATTTATACATTATTTAAAATTTAAAATATTAAAATTCATTGAAATATAAATAAATCAACATAAGAAAGTCAACGCATTATCGTCTTGTTTAAAAACATATTTATTTGTTTATAAAATTAATATAATTATGTGTTTCAAAAATTAATATAATTGTGAACTCAAAAAATAATCCGACATAAGGTAATATATTCTTCTTCAATCCCTTTTTGTTACCCTCTCATATTTTCAGAGTGTTGTCTTGATTAATCCAGACCGACTCATATTACACACTTGTTTTTGGTAAGTGAATCTTTCGGTAAATATTTTTTACATACATAAGATTTCATACTCAAGACCTACTTAAACAATAGCCTTGTTTGGTAAATAGCGGCTTGAACTAAAATTAGAGGTTTGACCGGTCAAATCCGCTAATTTGGATGTTTGGTGAATAGCGGATTTAGATAAAACCTCTAATTTTGAAAAACCTGCTAATATGAGCTTTTTGAAATTAGTGTTTTTGACATAATAGTTATAAAGACCTTTTTACCCTTAGCAATTATAAAAAACCTCCAAATAACCTAAATTTAACCTTTTCTATTTTATTTTTTCACTCACATATTTATATTGTGACATTTGTAAAGTAATACTTTTTATTTTTTATTTTATTCTCACACATTTATAATTTTATTTAAATTTAATAATTAATTAAATTGTATTAAAAATAACTATATAAATAATAAAGTAATATATAAATCCTTCAAATATATTTATTATTGTTATATTTAAAAAATATTTTTATAATCTAATTAATATTAATATATACAAAATATTTTTTGAACGGTAATAAATACAAAATATTAATAACTAATAAACTATTCAAACAAACATCGAATATAATCATGTTCTTATATGTCATTTTGCTTGTTTAAATAATCAAACAGTTATTAGCTATTAGTTAATTTTACCAAACATTTTTATATAATCAGCTAATACAATCAGCTAGTCAAATCAACTAGTGCAATCAACCATCAATTATCAGTTAATGTAATCCACTATTTACTATCCCCTGATTATCAAACAGGGCCAATACTAAACTGCTTATTATTTGGACCGACTCATTGTTCTTTTTCAATCCTTTAAATTGGATTGAATTCGAACAAGGCAGAAAATTACTGCAAATATTTAATCTCCCAAATTGAATGGTCCACGATGAAGAGGCCGTGAGCGCTATAACGCTCCCCTTTCTTTTTCTTTTTGGATTTTTTATGGCAATTGTATTCTCAAATCTTCCCATATATAAAATCCCTTCTTTTTAACTCGGTTCAACGGTATGACTCGTTGGAACCTCAAATCTTTCAAACGTCGACTCCACTCAGCTTTCCAGTAAACAACCATGTCCATGCCTGATTTCATCGTCGACGGCACCGGAGCTCAGCCTCCCTTTGACTACTCCACCACCCTTCCTCCACCCGCTCCCAAGAAGCAGCCTTCCAAATTCTCTCGCTCCATCGTTAAACTCTTCAAATTCATGTTCAAGTTCAGACAAAGTCCGACTCACTCGGTTCTGTGGCTGAAACAAAGATCACTCGAGGAGTACTACGTGATCTACGACAAGACGGGTGCACTGACGACGATCCCCGAGGTTCCCGAGATCGATTTCGGAGGGCTTTCGCCGGAGATTACCTCGTTGGTTATCGAGAGAAGTGCATCGGAAAGATTCACTGCTGCCTCCACCGTCGATATTTCATGTGCTTGATATTCTAAATTTCTAAGCATAAAAGAAGCGAATTATGCAGAAATATATGAATAACGCCGATGTGATCAAATAGTTTGCGTAGATATTGATCATATTTTTACTCTCTTATTTTCTTGGGATGTATGTTTTCTCTTTAAGGTTAGTTTTGTTGAAGTTTTGAACTTTGACCCTTTCATGCCTCAATTATGTGATCAAAGTTTTGAACTTTGCTGTGTATGAATGGAGTTACTGTTCAAGATGTTCCATTATAACTTTTGTTGTGTACTTTTTATCCATTGATCGATTAATTCATATTGTATATTACATATACTCGTTATGAGAGAGATCATTCCAGCCTAATTTGTTCCCTTCACAAAGTTATTCGAGCCACTGATTTTACTTAAAATGGTCTAACATCTCATCCTATTAGACCAATTATTAATAATTTTTTTATCCTTTTATATCACTTATTTACTATAATTATCCTTTTTTTTAATCTTCTACATCATTATATGAGAAATTGTCCTCTTGGAATCAAATTTAACCCAATTTATTATTTAGTACCATTATTTTATAATTATTAATGGGGTGAAATGAAAAATAAGTTAGGAAAGTAATTCTACATTTTTTTAGGATGACAACTTCTTTGTTATCATTCAAATAGATTATGAGAAAAACTTTGATACACAGACAGTGCAAAGTTAATTTTATACAGCTTGTGCATCAAAGTTTTACCCATAGATTATTGGAAATATTATTTTTAAGATTTATAAGACACTATGTATGGAATGAAGAAATTCAAGGTTAAAATTCAATAATTTCACATATACATGAACCTTGAACTAAAAAATAAGAGTGAGAGGAAGTGGGTTTGATTCTTGTGGATGGAATTTAAAATTGTGTTAGAATTAGTATTAATATTGTTGAGTGATTTTCGATTTAGTAGGATTGACTCAAAAATCTCTCATCGAATCACTCTTCAAATATCCAACATATTTTTAACCTTATAAACCTTCTAATTAATCCTTTAACAAATAAAAATTTTTTCTTATTAAAATTTCACAAAGAAAAATCATGAGAATGTAATATATTTCATGTCCAGTCATTTATCCTTTACTGAAAACACTTACAGCGAAGAGATTAGTCACTATTATCGACAATAGATATTTTAGTTTAAACAAAATTTCTCATAAGAAAATTCACCACCAAGTAAATCTTCTCTCTAAATTGGGTTTAAAACGAGGATTACCCAAAGTAAACTCCCACACTAAATTGACAATACTCCCATTAGCAATGGCATGCATGATTTGCACGTAGTCGTTTCTTTAGTTATATCTGCCGACAAGATTGGCAAACAAAGCAAGGTTTGAAACTAACCAAATATTTCTTTACTTTATTATCATTAAGAAGCTTACCCTTTTTTTTATTGAAAAGGGAAATAAATAAAGCTGTCTTTATTCATTAATTATTTAGCAGCAATATTTGATATACATGCCGTCATTTCAATGGCGGTTCACTATCTGTCAGCTGGGTTGGTTTTGCTTTTTCGTGGGTTCTTAAGCTTATCTGGGGTTTTTAGATTGCCCTAAGAAAAGGAAACTAAACTATTTCACGAACCAAAAAGTTAAAGGGTTTCCAACTGTTGGCCTGAGCCTTTTCCACAACACACTGACTAATTAATCATATATATATATATATATATAGTGATAAGATCTAATTACACAGTATAAAAATTTAAAACTTTTATATGTTTTTTGGATCGTTAGATAAGTGAAATGAAATTCTGAGATTAACAGTGTGTTATATGAATATTACTATTTAAAGAAAAAGAAGGTAAAAAGTTAATATTTCTCTCATTCAACAATCCAAAAATAGTGTAAAACTGTGAGCTTTATATTTTGTGTAAATAGATCTTATCATATATATATATATATTCACATTTTAGCGGAAAATAGCGAAAAAGAAAATAGTTGGGACAATAAAATAGTACCATATGGAGGCTTAATGATTGGGTTATTCCGGTTGATATCACGAATACTCTGAGTTCATACAATCTATTATTAATATAGTTTTGTTGGATAATGTTTAAGTTAGTTGCAGAAAATAATGAAGAAGAAAAATGTAAACAAGTGTTATATTTCGTCTAAAGTTCAACAGTTTAATTAATATTTTTTAAAATTCAAGAGTCAAATTAAAATTTAATATCTTTTAATAACGTGTCATGTGATTGAACTAATAATATTCAACATCTAGCGACTAATATTTTATAAATCAATAACGTAAGTGACCATACTATTATTTTTTAAAAATTTAATGAGCAAAAATTACATTTGTGAAACACAAGTGACCAAAGTTGTAGTTTATCCCAAAAGAAAGAAAAATAGAAGCAAAGCAAATCATTCCGGGTATTCCTATCCCTCAAAAAAGGTTGATAGTAAGGGCCCAAGCCCAATACATCATAGAATCTACCGTGGAGTTTAGGGTTTTGAAGCAAACTGAAACCTGTAACAAATTGTACGGTCATGGAGAAACCAGTGGCGACACTCGACAGAGGCACGGCATGCTCGGCCTGGAACTATTGCGGCCAGAGGTTAGCCGCCGGCTCAATCGATGGTTGTCTCTCGATTCTAGATTCTCGTGACCCTTCGTCTTCTTCATTCATTTCCTCCTCCAAATTCAAGGTCTCCCGAACCAAAAGAATACATTTTTTCCCTTTTGTATTTGTTTTTATCAAATTAATGATTATCTCATTTTACGCCTACTTTTTTTGGTTTTGTTTTCTTGATTTAGGTGCATGAAGGTGGCATTGTGAAGGTTGCTTGGATCCCGCCTGAGTATGGGGATGCTGTTGCTTGCATTGTCGATGATGGAACTTTATCAATATGGGAAGAGCTTGTGGAAGGTGTGTATTTTCCTTGCTTTTAATGATTAGATTTGGCTGTAATAATTCGAAAATGCCGATTGATATTGTAAATTATGTTAGGTACAAAGCCTCTTGAATGGAAGCTATGTAGGAGCTTTAAAACTAGCTCCAAGGTTTTGGATGTTCAATTTAGTGCCGGTGAAACGAGTTTGAAAATGGTGAGCTTTAAAATTGATTTCAGTTGTTTCTACTTCATGTTTCCATAATAGCAAATATAGTTTATTGTGCTGCTTATTCATAGTGTTTCCTCTTTATTTCATAGGTTGCTGCTTATTCGGACGGGTTCGTGAAAGTCTTTGAGCTCATCGATCCTTTGGAATTAAACAACTGGCAACTTCAGGTGAACAATTCTAGAAATCCCCCTATGTTTCAGATATTCCAACTATTCTCGAATACCAGTTCTGAAGGGTTTATTACACACTCACAGTGTCTGTCCTTCGTTTACTCGTCCCGTCCACTCTATGGTTTTCTTCTAATTGTCTTATGTTCTATTTTTCCAGGCTGAATTTCAGAATGTTATAGATTCAGTTTCTGTATTAGGGAAGGCTTCATGCTTAACATCATGTATTTCTTGGAATCCACAAAAGGCTGAAGGCCAAGAATCAAGCTTTGTTTTAGGATTCAATTCTAATACGCCACAGCTCAATTCCCCCAAGGTATTACTAAATTCGTTTTCTGAACAGATAAATCCTGCTGTGATATGATGGGATCGGGACAGTGTCGATTTAGTTCACACACTTGCATTGTCTCTCTTGTATACCATGCATCTTTATTTGGTTTGGTTGATCAGGTTTCAGATTCCTGAGTTATTCAAAGCTATGCAAATCTGGTAGCCAAATATAATTTTGATGTTAAGATTTTGTGATAGCATTATTCTTGAGCTGACATAAATCTATGGATGTGTTGTTAAAATTGCTAATTTAGACTCACTCTATGGTTTTATAGGTGTGGGAATTTGATCCCGCTCATCAGAGATGGCTGCCAGTAGCAGAGTTGGCTTTGCCCTGTGAGAAGGGAGATCAAGTTTATTCTGTTGCATGGGCTCCAAACATTGGACGGTAATGGAAATTATTACTCTTTGTGAAATTGTGTTTTTTTATGAGCCATTGGTTATTAAGACTGTAATGCTTTTACATAAGAGTCCACAAGTTCCTCGTTTGCATCGGGGTACGACTGGGATAATATCTCAAACATTTGGATTGTCTGTTGAAACCGATTACTGTTTTCTTTTTGGTGATGTAGGCCATATGAGATAATAGCTACTGCTTCTCAAAAAGGAATTTCTATATGGCATGTTGGATCAACCACCGACCTGGATGGAAGACTCTCCACGGAGAAGGTTGCATTGCTTTCTGGACATAACAGCGAGGTATTCAATAGTTAAAACATTATAGTTTCTAAGGTTCTTTATTTTGTTTTCTGCTAATCTACGCCTGATTTATATAGTTACCACACATCTCTAGTTTGACTTTCAACATGATAGATGCAGTTTTCTGTCAGATGGTGAAATAAATCATCTAAAATCCTCTCCGGTACAATTTATCTGACCTCGAACGTAAAATTTACATTACTAGTGGAACATACGAAACTATCTCACCAGAATTCTCAATGTTTCTTGCAATTCTTGACATGAAAAATGCACATAAGACCCTAGAGAAAAAAGGTTATCAGTACGAATCAAAGGAACTGCTAAATTTTATATGCTCTATATGCCTGCTCTCCTATCCTATTTTAATTTAGGTAGATTCCTTTTGTTTTCATGGAAAGGGTGAGTTAGGATATTGTAATGATGTTTGATGATCAGGTGTGGCAAATGGAATGGGATATGAGCGGAATGACCTTGGCAACCACCGGGGGTGATGGGCGAGTAAGGTTGTGGCAATCTAACTTGAACGGCACATGGCATGAGCAAGCAACATTTGAACCCACTTCCTCTTGGCCCCCTTTTTAATCATGCTATGTAATTCCTTGGCTCTCTTCTCTTTTGCTAGCCAAATTGTGCGTGTAGAATGCCATTATCTGGTCTGAGGTTTTTAGTTTTTTGATTTAGTTGACTATTTGTCATTTGGCAACCATTGGGGCAATTGGATTTTAGTGTAGCAAAAATAAATAAATAAATATAAAAAAGACATAAATCCTGCTTGCTTTACTGCGCACTAAATTTACAAAATATTTTAAAAGCAATCCTTAATTAGCACGACCCTTTATAAATTTATTACAAGTCATAATCGAAGACACCAATGATATATCTCGAAATGATTACTTTCTGCCTCTCTTTGGACGTCTAAATAATAACTTTGGGTAAACTACACGTTCCCGTCATTGAACTTTTAAAACTTTCAATATGGTCATTATACTTTTAATTTACTTTTATTACGGTCACTGTTATTAATAACTGTTAAAAATAGATCATGTGACGCGTTAAGTTTAAAAATTGAACGTTTTCCTACCTTATTTTCTCGTCTCGTTTTATTTTTCTTCCATCTAAACTTGACTCTTTTCTTTTATTTTCTCATCGTATTATAATAATTTATTCTCTAAAGCTAACTTTACAAAATAAAAATTACCATTTCGCTACATAGAAAACTTAATAATACTCCATTGCCATAATAGTTGTTTAAAAAATTGAGGGAAACTTTTAGTGGTCCAATATTCCTCAACAGTTAACTTGCTTGAATTTGTTGTAGAGGTGGATACGATTATAAGTGGACATTTGTAAAAAGAACACAAAAGAAAAAATCATAAATAAACAAAAGAATATAGAGACTAAATGAGAGAGGAGAAAAAGGAAGAAAAATATGTTTGGAAGAAAGAAAAAAGAAAGAAAAAGAGAGGAAGAGAGAGAATAGGGTGGGAGAATATTTATTTTTTAAATTTAACATGCCACGCAGCTGCTTTTAACAAAAATTGCCGGCAGTAACCATAATGAAAGCGAATTAAAAGTTCGGTGATGGTATTAAAAGTTTTAAAAGTTTAGTGGCTATTAAAATCGCTCTAAAAGTTCAAGACTACCGGTGTAGTTTACCCTAATAACTTTGCACATCATCTTCTATAATTCTAAGGCTGAGCTTGTGGAAATTAAAAATCTTAGCCATGGAGAAGCAATCAACCAGCAAGGTCTGCCGCGTCACTGGAGGTTCTGGATATTTAGGTTCTTGGCTTGTTAAGGAGCTCCTCCAAAAAGGCTACACGGTCCATGCAACGCTACGAAACTTGGGTTCTCTCTCTCTATATATTTGTGTGTGTGTTCTTTTCTTTTCCTACGGTTCATGAAATTTCTGATGATATTTTTAACTGCAGATGATAAATCCAAAGTTGGGTTTTTAAAGTCCCTGCCTGGTGCAGACACCAGACTGGTTTTGTTTCAAGCTGATATATACAAACCCGATGAGTTCAAGCACGCAATCCGAGGTTGTGAATTTGTGTTTCATGCGGCTACACCAAAGCAAACAGCCGACACTCAAAGCTCACAGGTTTACTGATCCGTCGCTCTTTCCATCAAGTTAGCTAGCCGAGCTGCAGGTAGATAGGCAACCGCTGATTATTATTACTACTACTACTATTTCATATGCAGGAAATCATCGAAGCTGCGATTTCAGGTGTGAGAAGCATCGCCGAGTCATGCCTGCAGTCGCCAACCATAAAACGACTCATATACACGGCTTCGGTTCTAGGACCATCGCCGTTAACGAAAAATGGGTTCAACGTCAAATCTTGCGTAAACGAATCGTGTTGGACTCATGTTGATGTTGCATCCACCCACGGCCCTCAGTACATGCGGGTCAGTAAAATTTTCTCTTCATTTTTCCACTAATAAGCTGGAACTTATTAATTTCCTGTGTTGTGATAGACATATACTGTATCAAAAACCTTGGTGGAGAAAACGGCGAAGCTAACGCTAATCGTGCCGTCTAGCGTGGCTGTCGTGTTTTCGCAGCTTATCGGGTCCTTGCCCGCTTTCGTGGGGTTGGAATATATGGAACAACTTCTGGGATCGGTCCCTATGGTTCATATCGACGACGTTTGTGAAGCTCATGTCTTCTGCATGGAGAAACCCTCCATGGCTGGCCGGTTCATTTGTGCGGCTGCTAATCCGACCATCGCACAAATCGCAGCTCATTTTCGAGACAATCATCCGCAGCACCAGATACCACAAGAGTAAGCAAAAGGATTAATAGCTAATTTTCTCCTTAGCTTTGGTTTGTCTATCAACTTACTCCTTCCGCTGTTACTAGGGGTGTAAACCTTATAAATTTCGAGTCGAGTTCAAGCTTGACTCGAGCTTAGTATATTGAGCTCGACTCAGCTAGTTAAGAACTCGAACCGTATTTGCGCTCAGTCGAGTATTGATCGAGTTTTGACCGAGTCGGGCTCGAGTAACCCGTGATGTCTTGTTTCATTTACAACCCTGTTAATAATAATAATAATAATAACAATAATATCATCATCATTGATCAAATTGCATGATTTCATTGTAGATATCATTAAAAACCTCTAGTCCTAGTAAGAGGAAAAAATACACATGAAAATATAAAGAAAGTTAAACTAAAAATTAAACTAACATAACATAACAACAAAAAACGCCCAACCTACATTTTAGTTCACTTTAATTTTAAAAATTAAAAAATAGTTTATTATATTTTCGAGTAGCTTGCGAGTTTTTCAAGTTGAGTATCAAGTAGTTCGGCTCGTTAAGAACTCGAGTCGAGTACAATCGAATCGAGTGTTAACCGATCAAGCTCTGATCGAGCGAGCTCGAGTAATACACGATCTATCTCGTCTCATTTACAGTCTTAGCCGTTACCGTTAATAAACAAGCCATATATGCTACTAAATTAGAACATGTCGTGTGATAAAAATAAAAATTCAAAAACTCATAAAATGAAAAAAAAACGCACAAAAACCTCTAAAAAAATATCCGATTCTTAAAATTTATGTTTTTTTTTCTTTCAAAACTATATTTTTTATTAAAAATTTTATAAAAATCATAAAAATATAATAAAAAAACATAAAGTTTTGTTTTGTTTTTATTTTTTTAAAGAAAATTGGGCTTTTTGTTATAATTTTTTTAAGATTTATTTGAATTTAATTTTTAAAAATGAATGGATATTATTACAGGCTGATGGGTGAGGAAAAGGAAGGCATTGAATGGTACAATAGCAAATTGGTGAAGATGGGTTTTGAGTACAAATACGACATGAAGACAATACTGGAAGACAGTGTATCATGTGGAAGGCGACTTGGAGCAGTCGTGTTGTTTTAGATATATGCCTAATTCTCTCTCAAAGTTGTAATCACTAGCAAATAATATGCGGCGAATCTTAAAAGTTAAGATTATCAAATTAATTATTATTATTATTATTATTATTATTATTATTATTATTATTATAGTAGTGGGAGCTCGTGCGTCCTTATTTTTTTGTTTAACGATAATTATAGTCCATAATGGTTTAGATATTCATAATATTAGATTTTCTCTTTTAAATCTTAGATCAAGTATTTATTAGGTCTTTATTAATTTTAAAATCAAATGATTTTACTCGTCCCATTGTTTAATCCTAATTTCTTCCTTGTCTATATGCTTTTGTCATGATTCATGACTTAAAGAGAATTGTAGACATTAATCTTACATTGAAAATAAAGGAGGATGTCCTAATATATAAAAATATGATGTTATTGATTAGGGATGGACATTGGCCTCGGGCTCGACAGGTTTCAATATGATTTTATAGGATTATAGTTTTTTAAAAGAAGAATAGGGTCAAGTTCGAGTTATGGGTGAAAAATAATCGACTCGAGATATTTATACATTATTTAAGAGTAATTACTATAATGTCCATATATATATTCAATTACATCTTTAATTTTATTTAATAAAAAAATAAAGAGAATATGGATAATTACTATAAATACCTTATATTTATATTATTTTATGATACACTTTATTTTTAATAAAAATATAAAAGTTGTTTCAGGTTGAGTTTTAATCCTAAAATCTAAAATTTGGGTTGTATTTTGATCGGATGAAAATTCATCACATGTCGGGTTAGACCGAATTTAGGTGAAGTTTTTATATTTTTGAATTCAAATTTGAGTTGACTAAAAATCTAAATTTACTTGACTTATGTTTATCTCTATTATAGATACTATCAAACATATTTTTTGAAAAGAGAAGGGGACGTTTGCCCCTTTAACATTATTGACTTCTCCATATCTTAAAACTTATATAGACGTGAATGAATATGACCTTATAAAATTTCCTTTCCTTTTGGGTAATATCATTAAATTTGTTTGATGGAAATGAACTCAACAAAATTCTTGCTTAGCTTGTCCACCCCCAAATTTGTACGCCCTTATTTGTAAGCTTCGATGTGATAGTTTCTGTCGTTACTTTTGCTTTTTATTTCCAATCACTTGTTTTTCTTTTTTAACTTTTCTATGTAGAACTTCTTAGGGGGCGGGTTTTAACGATAAATTTTAAGGGGCCAATTATAAAATGAAAATAATTCTAAAAATATTGAGAGTTATTAAGATAAACTTTTAATTTTTTGTGAAGTCATTATATATACACAGAGAATTTTAAAATATTGAAGGATCATAAAATGAATTTTTTTCTAATTTTTGGGAGCTATTATATATATATATATATATTTTCAAGGACTACAAAGCAAAATTTTTAAATGTTGGGGGAGCCAAGGCTACCTATGGCTCCGCAAAGGATTTGCCTTTGGACTCTCTCATTTGTATTTGTGATGTTAGTTTTCCTAATTTAGGTTGTTTAAAAGTTTATTTGGGTTGACAAAAATTACATAATTAATTTAATATTAATCTTGAAAAGACGACTTCTATGGACGGACCAAGGACTTAAAGTTGTGATTGTTTCCCCTAAAAATTTGAAATTCATATATGATTTAAAATTTGTTTATAAAATTTTAAGTATTTTATATTGAAAATTTATTTTTACTGTCTAACATTTTATAAATTGAACACTCATAAAATTAGGCTGATCGCCTAACACAAAATCTTGTGTCCATCATTTCCTTGACTTAATTAACCCATAGTTATTAAAATTAGATTATTATCGTTATTAAGAGGAAAAAGTGCCCCCATTAATCCAACTACATAAAAGAACAACTGATTCTTAATTTTAAAACACTTCAAATTTGACCGATTGATCAAGCTGCTTATATTTATTCTATTTCTTTTTTTAAAGTCTCCCTATCCCCACCACTCTAAATAGGATTAAGATTAAAATTTGTCAAAAAAAACTTCGAATTCAGAAAGTCACTCAATAGTTTAATTTGAGAACAATTGTTTGTAACTACATACATGTAACATATTTAAATAGTGATTGTTTTAAATGTAATTGAAGCATCTAATTATATTTTTCAAATCTTATAAAAAAAATGGATCAAGAATTAAAAATTTTCGCACCTAATGCTACCAAAAATATATGTTTTAAAACTTTATTAGACTTGTGCTTAGGGGGAAAATACCATTTTCCTTTTAATCGGGGAAAATGATATTATAAGATGAAAGTTAATTCCAAGTTTGCACGAGATTAACATCGGGACACATTTTATTGATCAAAATTTATCTCGTGATTGAAGAAAATAATTTACAAATAGAAAGTATATTGTACAACAATTAAAATCAAAGACGAAGTTATAATGAAATTTTAAAATCAAATAATAATAATAATAATAATAATAATAATAATAATAATAATAATAATAATAATAATAATAATACAATTGAGAAATCAAGATTTAATTTTCTTAATTTTGAAATTGAAAAATACCTAGTAAATATATCTAAACTAAAAGAATGACATGTATGATGGCCTAATCCGCCTAATTTCAAATTTTAAAGTAATAGAAAAAAGTATACTTTTTTTTAACTGATTTTACTTACAGGAAAATTTTAGGAGAATGAAATATTCCTGCTAGATTTTGAATCCGCAATCTAAGGGGAAGAGAATAGAGCAGCTCTGACCAACTGGCCATCAACGCTTGCTTAAAAAAAAGTATACTTAAAACATTGGGTTGGGGGCATAATTCCTCTTACCATACATATAACTCCGTACCTAATTGAAATTAAACAACTCGTTATCAATATGAAACCGAACAAACATAAACGAGAGTATGTTTATGTTCGTTCGTTTAATTTTAACCGGACAAAAAAACGAATACAAACAACTAAACGAACATTCTTTTCTTGTTCGTGTTCGTTTGTTAAGGAATGTAGCTTGTTTATTTTGTTCGTTTAAATGATAAACGAACGTAAACGAACACAAACAAATGAACATAAAAGGGCATATGTGAATAAATTTAAACAAACATACGTGAATAAATTTATTTTTTTTAAATACAATACTTTTGTTACGAAAAATAATAAATATAAATGAATATATGTGAAAAAATTTGAACGAACATAAATGAACGGATTACCTAACGTTCACGAACGTAAATGAACGAATGAGCCATCTGTTCGTGTTCGTTCATTTAATTAAACGAACAGAAAATCTTGTTCGTGTTTGTTCGTTTAATAAATAAATGAACTTTCCGCAAAACAATTCACGAATGATTCACTGAACATTTGGTTCGTTTACCGCCCTGATTATCAGAATAGAAATAAATAATTTCACATAAGTTCCAATAATTGTGAAATGAAGATAAATAAAAATAAAATTATACAAAAATCATAAAAAAAAAAAATAAACGAAAAACAGAACCGATTTGATTTTGAGAGAATGAAAAATACATTTATCTAATTTTATTTTCTAACCGACATGATAAACATGCAACGAAACTATGTCTAAAATTTTATGGTTTTCTGATGACCACGTTGGGATTCAGTCTTTTGCCACATTTATGCAAACATCTCAACCTAATTGCATGCTTAGGTAAGATTTAAGTCTAATTCGAGACGAAATTATTAAAGATACGAATGGAATGCGTATTCCTAATTTTTTTACTAAATTTTTTTTGGTTGTCCTTCTAAGGCTTGCCCCGTCTAATTCTAACCGACCCTTATCGTACAATAAATTTTTTACATACATAACGCCTCAAACTTAAGACTTACTTAAGCGAAATCAAACTGTTTATCACTTGAACCAACCCAATTGGTATTCTATTAATAATTTTAGTCCAACTAATTTAAATACTAATCAACTTGAATTTTGTTTTTCCCTATATATTATGCAAGTGTCACGTCTGAGAAGAGACATATGTCATTAATCTCACATCGGAAAGAAAAAATGAGATATTGGGATATATAAGCGGTGGCCCTGCACCTCCTATCAGACATATCTTTTGGGAAGAGGGTAATGACCTCGTGACAAGTGGTATCAAAGCGACATTTAGACTGCCCGATTTCACGCCGAGCGCCCATGAGTGGGGTAGGCACGGTGGACAACCGTGACAATTGGCCAATCACAAGAGCGGAAGCTCGTGACGAAGGCGTCACAAGGTTGAGTAGGAAAGAATGCCATGTTTGAAAAGAGGCAGAGGTTATTAATCTCACATCGAAAAAAATATGGAAGTGTTAGAATATATAAACGGTGGCATTACACATCCTATTAGACATATATTTTGAGAAGAAAATAATGGCTTCGTGATACAAACATCTCGACCTAATCGCATGCTTAGATAAGGTTTAATCTGGGACGAAGTTATTAAAGATATGAAAGAGATATGTATTCCTAAATTTGTGTGTCTACTAATAATTTTAGTCCAGCTAATTTAAATACTAATAACTTGAATTTTGTTTTTTCCTATATTTATGCAAGCATCTCAACCTAATTGCATGTTTAGGTAAAGTTCAAGTCTAATCCGGGACGAAGTTATTAAAGATATGAAATGGATATGTATTCCTAATTTTTTGTCTACTAATAATTTTAGTCCAGCTAATTTAAATATTTAAAATTATTTTTTTTTCAATTTAATTTGTCTCATTCATAATGACAGAATTTAAACTTATAATCTTACTTAAAGAACATGATGAAACAATATTAATGGTTGAAAAAGAAATTAAAATTATCCTAAATTTAGAGATCGATTTATATTTTAAGCATTAACATTAGATTCTAGGGACGACTATTCAATCGAATTTAGTTAAAATTTTTTGAGTTAGTCAAGTTAATGATTCATATTTTATCATGCAAGCTTTATTTGAATTTTTTATAGATGAGTCGAGTTTTTTTGTTCGACTTTCCGTTCAAATTTAATTGTAAAATATTTATAATGTTAAGATACTGTTGTTTTCAATTTAAACGACTTTATATAACCATATAATATTTATTTTTCACAAGTGCGAATAAGATCTATAATGTCATTTAATAATCAAATAGTATCTAATATATTTATAATATTATTTTTAAAAAAGGATTTGCGGGAAAATATTGATGAGAGTATAAATGAGTCAATAAATTGATAGAAAGAAAAATAAACGAAGAGTTGCAATTATAGGACTAAAATTATATATATTCTAGTTATTTTAGTCCTATTTTATCATTTAAATTTGACTTCATTTTTTGATTTAAGTCAACTAATAAATTTAATTTTCTTGATTCGAGTTAAGTTTTACTCACCACATCCGATACAATTAAGGAGAAGACCATCTAATTTAACAATATATATTTTATTTCTTTGGGGTTATATGCAGCTGAGGCCCACCACAATCAGCCCATCTCACAACACATAATAGCCAAATTGTAACATTAAAGCCCAAATCAGAAATCCAAAAGATCAAATTTCTCTACTTGAAGGCAAATCCAAGCTCCAAAAGAACAGAACAGAACTGAAACTAAATTCAATGAATCTCACCCGTGTACAACCGTTGTCTAAACTATCCACTTATCCTGTTCTTCTTCTTTCTTGCAGAATCACCGAGCAAACCCAAGTAAATCGAGCAGAAATTTGAGGACTTACAAAGATGGAATAGTTGTTAAAAGGAAAGGAGTAATTGTACGTGGGTGGTTGCCGGTGGATCCATGGGCTCCGATTTCACACATTGTCTCAGAAAGCATTGCTTCACAACTTTTTGCAGCTTCTTTGGTTCCTTACGTTGGGTTCTTGTACTTCATCACCAAGTCCAAGTCTGCCCCGAAGCTCACCCTTTTCGGCTTTTACTTCCTGCTTGCCTTCGTCGGCGCTACCAGTGAGTTTTCTGGGGGAATTTGTGTTTCTTTGTCATGTACTTTTTACTGTACTAATTGATATTATGAGGTTAATATGTTGTCTTCTTTAATGTTTGTATGTCTTTACGAGAAACCCCTTGTTTTTTTTTTTACCATTTTGTGTGATTGATATGTTAGATGTTTGAATTTAGTTGCTATTATTCTCATATTCTGTGCTATTATGCTTAGTGCAAAGATGCATATTGTGCGTTGTGACAGTGGAGCATCTGCTAGCTGTAATGTTTCTGTTAGAATGTTAGAAACTTTGGTGTCTGTTTTTTTTTCTCATTTTGATACCGAGGCAGGCCGGCAGCTTGTTTCGAAGTTATCTATGTGTTCCATGCCATTTCTTCTCAGTTGCTAGGCCGGGGAGTCTCGTGGATTTGTATTCATGTCGTATTATCGCTTATCCTTGTTGTAGGGTGTAGCACTTCTATAGATTGTCAGATGGTTATGGAAGAACGAAAATAGTCTTCATTCAGTTTAGTGTTGTGAAATTTTGGTTACTATTGGATGCTTTTCTTCTGCAATTTAACTTTGCTATTGGTGATTTTGTCATGATTCTCCTAATTTCCTCTTATTTTGATCTCTGGCGGACTATGTCTACTGAGCAGTCCCAGCTGGCATTTACGGTAAGTTCTAACCAATAAACAAGAATTATTTTTAATACTTATTTAGCCCAATTGTGACTCTATCTTTGTGGTTGAGACAGAAAAGGTGAACTATAGTACTTCCTTGTCTAATGTGGATTTGTTACACGGAGGGACTGAATAACTTCTCACCTTAACCAACTTATTCATTGTGTTGGGGTTGAGACAAGCTCTTAGGAAAATCGAGGATGCAAAAGAAAGCACATCGAGTTCTGTTCGAGATGTGAAAATGCAGAAGAAGTCTTAAAGACAGATAAAGTGCAACTCAATTGAGATTGATATCCTCACAGTTTCCTTTGTTCAAGGAATACGAGCTCTTCTTAATGCAGTTGGATATTGCTTCTTTCCTGTTGCTCTCTGAAGATTCCCTTGGCGCATATTCAACATACAAATTTCTTCTTCGCTGCTGACTGGAGCTTGGTTACCGGCTCATTTCCAAATCTCTTCCAACAGATTTCGAGTTTCCAATTTAGAACTAACGACGCTGCCAGCTTTCTAAATGTCCTTGTTTTAAATCTCTTATAGGCACTATGGTTTTATTTGTTTATGTATACCATCCGAAAAAGGGTCAAGACAAGCAATGTTGTGTCTACTAAAGGTATTATTGGAATGCAGATACTTTTACCCATATATATACAGATTTGTCTCTTCAATTCGGGATTTGTTTCTTTCATAACATGTGATGTTCTGGACAACTTATTTGGATTTTAAGTGTCCATCAGTTCATACTCATTTGCAACTTGCAATGAGGTTGCAGTATGTGTTAAAGCACATTACATTATTTGTGTACGTTTTAGGTACATTTGCACAGCGTTATTATTGCAAGTACTACTATTAGAACAAATGGCAAAACTTGTTATCTGAAGAAATCTTACAATCAACATTAAATTGGAAGAGACTTATGTAAGTGTACACAAGCTCCCGGCGAAAAACAAAGCTAGAGTGAACAGATGCAAGCAGCTAATCTGGTCAGTCGAACCTGAGTTCTACATCTACATCAACCTTTACTCTTTATTTTGATTTAAAAAAGAATTAGGAGAAAAGTCCTGGGGTATCGAATTGGAAATTCGGATCCAACTCCATTTGATCGAGGGAGAAATCCAAATCCATAATCGTAGAGTTGGTGGCTGAAGTGTTGGCTGAAATCAATCCCGTGAGATCAGATTCAGAATTTTGTGTACTAAAAATCCCTCCAAAATTGCTCACCGGAGATTGCAAAGCTGAAAAGTAGTTTAATTCAGATGTAGCAGGAGACATAAAAGGCGAAGAAAAGCTGCTTAAGATATTGTTGTCATCAAGTACTCCTGAGGGTGAAAAACTATGGTTTTCACACTTTAGCAACCCGAATGATGTTGAAGGAAATGAGAAAGGTGCCATCTCTTTATTGTCTAATCCCTCTGTATTGACCCTTAGTCCGTTTCGAAGACTCGAGAGGATATCTTGTGATTGTAATTGTTGGTTATTGTTATTATTAAGGTTGGTCGATTTATGTTCTTGATTCTCTGGTGATGCAGGTGGTGGAACCGCCTGGTTTCCATGGGCACATGTGTGAGCTCCCCGGTAAGTGATCTCAACGATGGCGGGATCTTCATCTGATATCTGGACTTGCTTTCTTGCGCTGCAATCCTGAGTACTCCCTCCAAAATTGCTCACCGGAGATTGCAAAGCTGAAAAGTAGTTTAATTCAGATGTAGCAGGAGACATAAAAGGCGAAGAAAAGCTGCTTAAGATATTGTTGTCATCAAGTACTCCTGAGGGTGAAAAACTATGGTTTTCACTCTTTAGCAACCCGAATGATGTTGAAGGAAATGAGACAGGTTCCATCTCTTTATTGTCTAATCCCTCTGTATTGACCCTTAGTCCGTTTCGAAGACTCGAGAGGATATCTTGCAATTGTAATTGTTGGTTATTGTTATTATTAAGGTTGGTCGATTTATGTTCTTGATTCTCTGGTGATGCAGGTGGTGGAACCGCCTGGTTTCCATGGGCACATGTGTGAGCTCCCCGGTAAGTGATCTCAACGATGGCGGGATCTTCATCTGATATCTGGACTTGCTTTCTTGCGCTGCAATCCTGAGTGTGCTGGTAAGTGCATCGGTAATAGCTTCTGCAAAAGTATAAAATAGGATTTTTACTAATCAATATATAGTGTTTAGCCAATGATAAGGTCATCTCAAGTAGGATAAGTGAAAAAGACTTGTCACCTAGGGTTTTTGGCTCCCAGGATGTTCTTTTGGCCATATTTTCTCCAACTGTAGCCATCATCATGAGCCCCTTCCAACAGGCTTTCGGAAGTAATTCTCACCTGGGCTGTCCTTCTCGGCAACATATTTCTAAAAAACCAAAGTCCAAAAACAAGAACCATTAGCATCAAGTGAACAACATAAATCTGCAATAACATACAAGAAGTAGGACTACAAGCCTTCCGAATTCACCTCTTCTTTGAGACATCTCTGGTATCCCGGTTATCCTTATCCAAATCATTGCTCCGAGGGCTACCATTGATGGATAGAGGCGACTCCGGCACACCAGATGTTGCACCCACATTCTGTTGTGGCTGCTGACCTATAGACACAGGCCCATTGAATTTCAACATCAGAAGAGCTTTATCATAGGAAGACAACATCTTCTGCACTAACAAGTTCATGGATTCAACAGAAGACGCTGTATCCAAATGCAACCTTAGCTGTTTCGCTAACTCCATTCCTTGAATCAGCTCACTGACCAATGTCCCCTGCTCCCAGCTCCATCTATGCTCCATTTTTTTTTTGTTAACACAGTTCTCACAGACAGATATATTGCAGGAAACTGGGAGCGGTTTGTTGTTCAAGACGACTCGGAAATACTAATTCGTAAATTCGGTTATCAAGAAGCAAAGGCTTCCCCGTAAAGAACACAACCAGGAGCAGCCAAAGGGACTGAAAATAACCTGATTGGTGAAGAGCAAGAAGCAACAACCATGGAAGTTGGCCCGAACGAGAGAGTTCGATTGTGCAACCCAAAATTTGAACTGCTGAAACTTGTTTTTGCTTAGCTTTACAGAAGGAAAAGAGTGAAGATGGAATTGAAAACTGGGGTTTTTGAAGGAGAAAAGAAAAGGTTGTTGGAACGTAGAAAGTTTGAAGTTTGACAGAAAAGAAACCGAGTTGAACAGAAAGAGGAGTTTCCAAACTGCAAATTCTGACCATTTCAACCTTGAGAACGTGTTCTAAAATGGACCCATTTTCGCTTCCCCTGATTTGTCCCGACACGGATGGTTCAGGTTAAGCATAGAAAGTCAGCTTTGGAGCTGAACACATGAGTTGGGCCAAGAAATTTCAAACCATAGTCCGCGTTATTGCTTCTGTTCTTTATGCTTTCATCCACCTGGGGAAATATGAGTAATTCTTCTGCCCTCAACGCTAAAAACAAACAAAAAATAATTTTAGAGTTTAAAACTAAGGTTTAAGATTAGAGTTTAGGGTTAGTAATTAAGATTTAATTTTTTAGTGTTGGTACATAAAAAAAACACCAAAAAGGGGCATATGATTTTTGTTTATATTTATGCCTCCACACTAAAAAAATTAGGTTTATAGTTTAGGGAATTGAGTGTATGGTATATTTTTAGGGTTTAAGATTTAAAATTTAAAATTTAAGATTATAATTTATTTTTTTAGTGTTAGGGGCACCGAAAAAAGAGAAAAAATTCTCGTTTGGAAATATATGAACAAGAATCGTCTGACCCTTTTTGATACCTTGTCTATGCACCAACACAAAATGTTAATTTAGAGTTTAAAGTATAAGATTTAAGTTGTAGAGTTTAATTTTTAGGATTTAGAATTTAAAATTTAAGGTTTATAATTTAAGTTTAAGTTTAAGTTTAAATTTATTATTATTTTTTTTACCGTTAGACACTAAAAAGAAATATAAGATTTTTGTTCGAAATACATAGATCAAGTTTTCATTTTTATAATACATTACATAAGGATGTCAATGAGGCGAGTTTTGTGGGGATTCGCCCTACTTCGCATTCAATTGGGTAGGGATGGTTACAAAATTTGCGAGTTGTGAGGCGGGGATGAAAATAAAAATTAGATTCGTCGTGCGTAGTGGAGAAGGCGTAGATATGCCTTTATACCCGCCCCATCCTTACTAGCCTCGCATCATACTCATCCGTCCCGCATCATCCCGCCCGCCCCAACAGGTTTTATAACATGTTATTATAAATATTTAAAAAAAAATAATATCAGTTTGGATCATAGTCAAATGTAAGGTAATTCATATTGACTTGTCTTTGGATATTAATTAAAAGTTATATATATATAATTGAGTTTGAGATTGATTAATAAAATATATAAATATTTTTTTAAAATGTCAGTTTAAATCAGAGTCAAATTTAAGATAATTTATATTGACTTAGCTTATAATATTTATGATAATTTATATATATATATAACATTTATGTTTATTGGTAAATTATTCTTCTATTTTTTCATTTTTTTCTAATGTTGTATGTTATTTAGATTCTATTTACTATTTGTTTTTTATTTTTTAAAAGTTACTTTTCATTGTTATTTTCTTTTTAATACTCTATATTGTTACATAATTGAAATATTATTTTACATGTTATTTTTGTTAGTTTTCGATTCTTTACAATAGATTTTAGTTCCTTTTTAGTTCAAATTTTTTGTTGTACAAAATTTAATTTCATATATTATTATTTTTTAAAAAATTTGGTAACAACTGAAATAATGTCACATATATAGTGGGTGTCCAAATGACGAATATTTCATATTTTTTTCTAACAAATTTGATTTATATTTTTTAACTAATATTTATAAATATATTATATGAATTAGTCATGGGCGAGTGAAGAGGGAATTATGTAAGTCTCAAGACCTACATGGGTGATGGGATGAGAATGATGATAGTTTTAGTATTGCGAGTTACGGAACATAGATAATTTAAAATTTTAAATTCACAACAAGTCGTAGAGCGAAAATAAAAATTAAATTTTTTAACATGAATGAGTGTGAGAAAAGTACCATTTGTACGTTCGCCGTTCCCAGCCAATTAACATCCTTAACATTACATGAGCCTGATAGTGCTAGATTCTTCACGTCGAAGTTTCTTTTGTTTTGTACGGGAATAAGATGGTCCTGGAATGGAATCGGCTGTCCCCTCTGACTCTGACATGGGCAAATTCAATGAATTTGAATGGAATTCAACTTTATGAAGTGAATTTTACGTGTTTGTTGGGTCTCCAATGTGAACATGCACAAATTAAACAAATTAAAGGCTTCTTTTGACTGCAATAATACTTGTGTTTAAGGTGGTATGCAATTCTATTATTATTGTTTTTATATCTCATTTTTCATTTAATTTGTTATATGATTTTTTTTCTTTTCGTCCTACTATTTTTTTTTTGAATTGATTCTACCTAAAAGAGGGAGGGGAAAATTTTAGAGGGAAGGAAATGGTCCTGCTGGGTCTTGATCTCGGGACCTAAAAGGAGGGAAATAGAACATGTGAGCAGTTTTGACCAACCGATCATCAATGCTTGCTCTTTGTCTCACTAAATCTTAGTTATTAATTTTTTTAGTAAAAAAATTTCAACTTTTATGTTTTATTATGAGGTATGTCTAAATTCACCTTAAAAATTGATATTTAAATCTTTAACTTTAAAACTCTATAACATAAATTTTATTTCTCAAACTCTAAACTTTAAATTTTAAGCTTTAAATTTTAAACTCTAAATTAATGATTAAAGAATTAGACTTTAACCATTATTTATTATTATTATTATTATTATTTATGTTTTGTCGCTAATTTTTTATTCTAGTTGTGTTCTTGTCCTTTGGTCAAATAGTTTTAAATTAATTATTTTGGGAAATTTTTATTTTGGCAAGGGAAATTTTTATTTTGAATAATTCTAAAGTAACTTTTAAATGCCCATTGTTGGTTAACTACCGAAAAAAGGGAAGGAAATTCGACTTTTAAAAGATCATATTTCTTTCGTAAAATTTTTATAATTTATTATACTTTATAAAAACATTCAAATAAAAACAAAAATGTTGTACCTTTTTCGGTGTCTTTTTTTATGCCCAATAATAAAAATATACTAAAAATTAAATTTTAAACCCTAACTATGGATTTTAAATCCTAAACCCTACACTCAAAAAGATACACCATACCCCAAATTTCTTAAACCATAAACTTAAACTATAAACCTAATTTTTAGTGTGAGGCATAAATAAGACACTAAAAAGAAAAAATGTCATGTTTGGCAATTGACGGGTAACTGATAGCAGATTATATTAGCTGATTTGACTAGCGGATTGCTGGTTGCATTAGCTGATTTGACTAGCGGATTGCATTAGCTGATTTGACTAGCGGATTGCATTAGCTCATTGTATAGAAATATTTAATAAAACTAACTGATATCTGATAGCTGTTTGATTATTTGAACAAGCAAAATGATATATAAAGACATGATTATATTCAATATTTGTTTGAATCATTTATTAGTTATTAATATTTTGTATACGTTAATATTAATTAAATTATGAAAATTAATTTTTTAATATCATTATTAAGCATATACAAAGGATGTGTATATTAATTTTTTATTTATAAAATTATTGTTTTAATATGATTTTAATAATTATTAAATTTAGATGTACATGTTAATTTCTTATTTATGAAATTATAGTTTGAATATAATTTTATTATTATTAAATTTATATGTATATATTAATTTTTTATTTATAATTTTTTTATTTTATTAGTTATTCAAATTTATGTTATTTAGAAAAAAATATAATTATAATTCAAACTTTTAACTCAAAAAGCTCCTAAAAGGAGTTTTTTTAAAATGAGAGGTTTCACCCAATCCGCTATTATTATACTCTATTTACTGAATATCTAAATTAGCAAATTTGATTGGTCAAACCTCTAAAAATACTTTAAACTTTTAATTTTAGCTAAAAAAGCTGTTTACCAAAATGACCAAAGGTTTATGTTCTTTAAATTAATGTTCTCTTATCGAGACAAGAAAAAATCGACAAAATAATGGATCATTAGTATCGATGATTAAAAGGAAAATTTTCTTTTCTGACATATTTTTATTTTAAAACTTAAATCCTCGGAAAAGAATAAGAAGACATAAATGTTATACACAAACAATAGGCTAATTGGTTTGAATATTCTTTTTTGGGGAAAATTTTGGACAAATACACCCAAAGAAGATTATTTGAAAAAAAATACCCCCCATTCTGCCAACGTAAGAAGGACTCGCGTCTTGCAGGACGCGATTTTCAGACACGTGTCATCCAGTACGCGACTTCAAGCACATGTGGATTATTATCCATTAAAATAAATAAATAAAAGTCGCATCCGCTAGGACGCGACTTTTGCGAGATAATCAGACAAATCGGCGAAAATTTATCGGCTTCTCGAAACAGCAAGATACAAGGAACTTGCGTTGCAAGGAACGCGACTTTTTCAGCACGGAAAACGCGTTGCGCAGGACGCGACTTTTGTGTAAATTAAAATTAATTATATAGAGTAGATTAAATTAAATTAATATTAATTATAAAAAGAAGAGTGTTCTGATTAATGGAATAATTTTTAAAATTAATTATAGGATTCGAGTTCCATTAATTAAATTAATATTAATTAAGAAAAGACTATTTCGATTAATGGAATAATTTTTAAAAGTAATTATATGATTCGAGTTCCATTAATTAAATTAATATTAATTAAAAAAGAGTATACCAATTAATATGGTATATGGTTAAAAGTAATGTGTTTTTGATTTGATTTGTAAGATAAATGGAATACAATCTCTTTTAAATTTAATTATAATAAATGGAATACAATCTCTTTGAAATTTAAATTTGATTTGTAAGATAAATGAAATGCAATCTCTTTGAAATTTAGATTTGATTTGTAAGATAAATGGTTAAAAGAGTGTTCTAATTTAATATTAATTATAATGAGAATATAAAATTTTATTTGAAATTTAATTGAACTCATATCCTGTAGGGTGCGAGTTTTGCGTTAATATCCAACGGTTAGAAAATTATTTACAGCGTAAGGGTTTCGAAATATTAAACAGAACTCGCGTCCTGTAGGATGCGAGTTTTGCGTTAATAATTACAGAACGGTCGAAAATTTATTGACGGCGTTAGGGTTTCAACAAACTCACGTTCTGTAGGGTATGAGTTTCATTCAATCCTCGCACCTCAACCATTGCGACTATCACTATAAATTGGTCCCCCACCCCCTTCTTACTCCCCACCACAACACAATTCACTCTCTCTCAAATCTTCTTTCTTTCAATTTTTCGTTTGATTTACAGAGTTTGATATAATGGCGGGATTGATAAGGTTGGATCACAAGCACGTGTTCGATTATCATCGGAGACACATAAGTTTTATCTACTTTAATTTTGTTTATTTTATTATATATTCTAATTTTATGTACATACGTGTTACATAATTTTTTATGTAGTTTAATTTATATTTACGCGTGTTTAATTTTTTTAGGGTGAGGAGGAACGACGTTTAGAGGTGTCTTATAATCGAGTGTCGAATTTACCGGATCCATTGATCGAACCGTATTTGGAGGAGGCTAGATTTATGCACGCATCCAAAATTATTGGAGGTGCGAAATTAGACGTTGATTTGATCAACGCTCTTTTGGAGAGGTGGAGGCCAGAGACACATTCCACCTTCCTTGCGGCGAGGCGACGATCACCCTGCAGGACATTTCGTATATCCTGGGTGTAATCACCAATTTTGTCCGAGGTTAACATATTTTCCTTATTTTGCAATGACGAGCTTATATATGTTTATATTATTATTAGGTGATTTTTAAATGGGCTCATATGTGTTAGTATACGTATTAAGTATATATCATAAGTATGTGTTTATTATGTATGTCTATTTAAAATATGAACATATATGTGTTGTTTATCAAAATTGCATGTAGTGTATGTATGTGTTATTAGTATATTATGTGTTTACTATTGTTAATATGAGTGTATATAGGTATTATGCGTATGTATATATATTCGTTGTTACTTCAATATCATTAATACCTAACTATGAGTGTATATGGCATGTATAATTGTATGTGCGGATTATGTGGTGCGTATTTATATGTTATAAAAGTATTGTTAGAATTACTAATATGAGCTGATAATTAATTAAAGGAAAAATAAATAAAATATAAATATATATAAATGTAAACAGATTAAATAAATAAAGCCCAACTGTTTTATTTTAGTCCATTACATGTCTAAAACCCATAAATAATAATATTACATTATAAGGCCATTTCTGGCCCAAGTATAATACAAACAAAAAACCCCTAAGTCTGATAAATGGAAACCCTAATTTGTTTATCCTTTGCGCAGCCCAATCTGGACCGTTAGATCAAGGGCTGTTGATCGAACGGTCCAGATCAAATAAGAGATCCTTCAGCTCCCCGCGTGCCACGTGTCGTCATCCCGCGCTGCCACGTCAATCACCAGATGCAATCTGGACCATTCGTTCCAGAGGAGATCTCAGTCGTCGGATCAAATCTGATCCAACAACCCAGATCGAGCTGGGCCATTCGAATCTCGTACGTGTAACCTACGCTCCGGCCGTTCAGCTTCTTCACGCGACCACGCGCCGACACCGGTTCATCTCCTCATCGGCATAATCACATCACCGAGATTTCTGCTGCCACCACCAACTCTCTCAACCACCGAACAACAGAAAAAACATAAAAAGCAGGGAGAAATTAGAGCATCATCATCCACAGTAATAATATTCAATGTTTGCTTAAACATGTAAACCATAGGCAATAGGGCAATGAATAATCGGAATGAGATATAAGCATGTAATGCACCACTTGTAACTGACAGAAGTTCGAACAAAAATCCAGAAGCAATAAACAGAGCAAAAAAGGTAGCCTTTCGAGGTATATCTTATTCTTTTTTCAGTTTATATGTATGCATGTATATAAGTAAAAAAAAGAAAAATAGAATAAGGGTTTACCCTCGTAGATCCCTTTTCGTCTGTGTCGTTCTGGCTTCTTTTGAGCGTAGCTCCACTGTTGATAATCTCCGGCATCCTTCAGGCCGTATGAGTGAAACGGTGCGAGTGTAACGAGGCTGGGATCTTATTTTAGTTTCAGTTTTTGAGACAATTTGGGTTCGCCGGCCGCCGCTCGGTGGCGGTAGGCCGGCTGGTTTTTGGAAAATACGGCGGAGAGGGGCTGCCAAAATCGGGTTCATGATGAACATGTTCAGAGTGTTTGGGAGAGGAGAATTGTTATAACAAAAAATGGCCGAAAAAAATTATTTTCGAATAAATGGGGGTATATATAACGTTATAAATTTTCAAATGGTATAATATCACATTTAGTCTCTCCGCCCTAAAATAATTACGCCGAAAGGGCTTCCGCATGGTCCAATTGCATTATCGGTCCCTCCGTGTGGGATAATTACCATGGGAAGCCATTCCACCTTTTTAAATTACTCCTCGGGTCCTTCATAGTTTTTCAAATTTTTTAATTACGTCCTCGTTAATTCTTTTAATTTTGTCTATGTATTTTATTTTCTTACAATTAGGTCATTTTTTCCAGTTTTAAATTAAGTTATTTTGCTTATTCCTTTTTTATGTTTTTAGTTTAAATTTTGCATATTTATGTTTAATTTAATTTTTATGTTATTTTGCTCGTTTGTGATAGTGATTTTAGGGTTAGAATTAGTTCGAACGGAATGTATGTTTAATATGTACATGGATTTAGTATAAAATGGGAACGTGACGTATAATTTTATGTTTAATATATATTGTTGATAAAGTAGAGATTAGTAAAATAGAGCGTATAGTTCTCAACTTATAATACGTTTTAGAATAGAAATCGGAATTTGTAAAAAAGTAAATATAAATATAAATATAAATATAAATATAAATATAAATGTTTTAGTATATAACATATTTTTAGTATATGGTATTTTTTTTTTAAATATATATGTGTATATATAATAAATACTTTCGATATATAATAGTTTAAAGAATAATATAGAATTTTGTAAAATATAATATATACATTAGGATCTATAACACATAGTTTTCAAAGTATATAATATAATCTTATCAAAGAATACATATATATGTTTTGGAAATAATATATAACTTCTAAGGCATATAGTATAAATTTGAAGAATATAATGTATACATTTTTGGTACATAAAACATCTAGTTATTGAAGCATATAATAATATTATGTGAAAATGAAATATGTACATGTAGTGTATAATATGTTTTAAAGTATATAGAAGAATCTTGTAAAATAAATAATACATATTTTTAAATAATAGGTTTTTTATGTACATCATATAACTATAATATATAATGCATTTCAATATACATTTTTTTAAGTAATAAGTTTTTTATGTTATATTATTTTAATATATAATGTGTCTTAAACCTTTGGGCTTTATTACATAATAATAATTTGGGCCTTAGGCATTATTTTTTCCCCTTTTGGGCTTTTATCTAAATTAAGTAAATTAACTCAATTAATCCATATCGTGTGCTCGTCTTATAGGGGCACGATCATAGAATTAGATTAGCTTTAGTTTCTTTTAACCTTAGTTAGGATAGAGTTCAGATTAATTTAGTGAATTTAAATTTATCCTTGGCTTATTGGGGTAAACGTTAAATTCATTAAGTTAATTGAACAATTCTTAATTACTTTAGAAAAAAACCAATTTTAAGTTTAATTTAGCATTAAATTACAATTTAGCCTCAATAAATTGAGCTTTTTAATCTTTTAGGGTTAAATATATAATTGGGCTATATATCAAATTGAGCCTTTCTTTTTAAATGTTTATATTCATGTCCTTGATTGTCATACTTTAATTGAAATCCATATAATCTTTAATCTCAATTGCATATCTAATCAATTTAAATCACAAAAGGGGAAGTATTTATTAATTCAAACATTTGTGTCGCAACTGTCCGAACTTAAAGGATGTTGACCAAATATTCGAATTAATTTTTACCATCCCGGGGTAAATGGGTTAAAACTTAATAAAATCATTACCTCATACTTAAATATTTGCATCATGCATAAAGGTGACGTACGAGGGCCGAACTATAAATTAATACGGCAGTCGGGCTTATTCGATGTCAATTTAATCTATGGTCCGACATATCATCAACCTTATTAATTAAATGTCTAATTAATTTGAGTCCACTAATCCAATAAAGTTCGTGCAATCAAGGTTAATATTCATCTAAGAACTCCAAATTAAATTCAACTTAAATTTCAAATAACTTTCTTCCTTTTAAGAGTAATAAATTTTTTGGTACCGATATCTGGGCGTGATTGGGGTGCTAATCCTTCCCCATACATAACCAACTCCCAGACCCTTTCACAACGAATCTCTGGTTTTATGGTATCCGGCCTACCTTACCCAAGTGGCCGGTGGCAACTCCAAGTTTTCATCGTTTTGGAAAATTTAAAGTTTTTAAAAGGAATTCCCAATCTCCCAAAGGATTTTCATTAACAATTTAGGGGATAATTAGTAGTCGACTTCTTTTCTAAACAAACGCCCTTAACGCAAGCAATTTTTTTTTCAAAAAGGAAAAGAAAAAAGGTTGCTACAGCTTGGCGACTCCGCTGGGGACTATTTGTTTTTTACAAAAGAGAGTTAGGCCAAAGAAAAATTGTTCCTTTTAGATAATGAAAATTATTGGATTTTAACCAGGATGATTTTTCCTTAAAAATGTGATCGAGATTTCACGGGCTTTGATAATTGGTGGTCCTCGAATTAATTTTTCATTTAATTTCTAAGGAGTCACAGACATGTATCATATCATTAAGCTCTATACTCGAGCTCATTCCCTTAAGTGGGAGTGAAACGCCACATACCCATGTGAGTAGCCCTCCACGAGTCAGTAATTCACTTTTGGAATCCGCGACTTTTAACAAGTGACCAATCCTCCACGTCATCAGGTCATGCTTTCCCTCGAATCGAATCCAATTTGCAAGCTTATAATGGGCCAGAATTGGTTTCTTATTGCCTTAGAAGGTAATCAGATAGGTTCAAGTATCCTTAATTAGAATCGAACTCATGTGTGAGAATTTAAGAAGCCCACCCTATTAGAGTCATGCGGGTAACCTTAGCGAACTATGACTCACGTGGTTAGATTTCTTTCTTTGTGTAAACTATTTATATTTATCGTTTCTTACTTTCGTGTTTTTATCTCACGACTAAATCTTTCCTTTTCTTTGTTTTCATTGTTGTTCGTTTGTTTTGCATATTATCGTCATATCATAAAAAGCACATTGAGTTGGAAATAGTCTGAAGTTAAAGGCTAGATTGATGAGAGACCTAGTTCGTAGTAATGATGAAAAGAACTCCGACGTACAGATATGGTCCGAAGGGGAACAATTGTATGAGGGAGACATTATTCCTGTTGGGTTTAGGTCAATGTTGGCAGCAGAAACCTTCATGAATACAGAATACAATGATATTTCTAGGCTGAAGACAGTGTGAGATAGTTGGAACATAGAAACCAGGTGCATTTTTAGAAGCGAATATGGTGATATTGCATGTTTGTAGACGTTCTGGTGGATCAGGCACTGTTGCAATCCTTGGTGAGGTTCTAGAATCCCGCATATAGTTGTTTTACGATCGATAACTTTGATTTAACTCATAAGATTGAAGAATATCAAGATCTTTTAAACTGTGAGAAGATTGACTAAACTCGGGTATACTCGAAGCCTAGTAAGAACAAAGCCTTCCGGGGCAAGCTCAAGAGATTTTCGGACATCTTGGAATCCTGGGTCGAGCATCAGGTTATTACTTGGAATAGTAAAGAGTATCTCAGATGGGATGGGATTCTAGCCATGGCTTCTGTACATCCGGTAGGCCGAGTTCAGCGGGATCTCTTTACGTTGTTAATTTATGGGTTAATACTCTTTCCCCGTGCACGAGGGCTAATTGATCCGACAGTCTTGGACCTGTTTGACCGTTTGAGCGGTGGAACAAATCTGGTGCCCATGATTTTAGTTAAAACTTTCCGATCTCTAATGTTTTGCCGGGAGCATGGTAGAGGTCATTTTCATGGTTGCTCACAACTTTTGACAGCCTGGTTCTACAGTCACTTGTGGTCAGATGCTAATTTCTCGAAGCCTCTCTACAATGACAGTTTCTCTCATTTGGAAGAATTTCTGCGAAAGAAAGATTGGCCCACCAGAAAATCTGAGGAAGTTTGGGTAGACATTCTTAGCAACCTGAAAGAGGAAGATATAGTTTGGAGGGCCCCGTGGCTTTCTACAAGGAGTATCCTCTACAGGTGCGGGATACACTCTTGGGCGTGGTAGAGCATGCCGTTTTTACGCCCTCAGCTTAGGCAGCCTACTCCATATGTTTTTCCGCTGGGCTGGAGGTAAGAAAACCGTTTATTTTTTAAATACACAAATTTTTATAATTAAAATTTGTTTTTAATAAACGTATTTTGTAGGTAAGAAAATAGGATATTGAGAATGAATCCGTGAATAATCAGGTAACAATTTGGTTTTGGTGTATATATTTTTTAAAGAATTTATTTAACTTTAATTATATATTGTACAGTTTTTATGGACATCGTACGAGGATTCGGAAGTGCACAATTGCATCTCAAAATTTTCGAATGAGACGAGGCTTCTTTGGACGGCCACTGTACCACTCGTTTGCTACATTACAGTTGAGTGGCACCCGATTGATCGCGTCTTATGACAGTTTAGTTGTTTCCAACCTATTCCTGTGTTCCCTCCAAATCTGGACGAGTTGCACAAACTCACACGACAGAGGAAGCCCGAGGTAATATTGATGTACTTGCCGCATTCTTTTGTTAACTCTAACGTAATTCATATCTAAAAATAATAATAAATTTTTGTATTGTTTAATAGGTTGATTGGTTGGTGCACCACCAAAACTATATCGCTCACTAGAGAGATAGGATGAATCCACGATGGCAACCCCAGCGTGAGTACCGTATGTTTGATACAATGGTCAACCATGACTACGAGGAGTGGTTTTTGGCGAACGGGAAACCATTTATTCTGACTCTGGATGAGCGATCATTCGTCCATCGGCGTCAGCAACGTAACCGCCCACGGTCTCAGCGTACGAGGGGAGCACGGAACATATCTGTCGATGCTTTATCATCAAATCGAAGCCGTGTTGTTGCCTCTGAAGTACCATCACCATTACTGCCACCATCGCATGCCACCCCACCACTGATGCTGCCGCAGAACTTCACGCATTCGATGCAGTCATCGTTCCAGCCATGATTGAGTCTGACCAAAGGTTTTTTCACACCTTCTATGTCAGACCCCTATGGTCAGTTTACGGCGATGATGAGTGGGGCCTCAAGATATCGTCCAACCTACATGCCATTCATGCATTTTCCATCGGTGGGGACCATTTTTGGAACCGATATTGTCCAACAAACGCCAAAGTCCCTTTTCTACCTTAGCGGGCCGAGTGGAATGAGTGGTACTACTGAAGCTAGAACCAATGGTACTACCGGTGATGATGATGATGGCGACGATGATGAGGATGAGCTAGTTGATGTTACCCCCGACACAATCCCGATCGTACTCGGTGTCTACCGAATTGTGGTACCGGTGGACATAGGCGTGATTAGTAGTTTATGGTGTTTGCAAAAATTGAACTGTAATATTTAGTTATTAAATTATTATGTAGTAAGTACCAAGTGAGCCATTTTTTTAATTAGTATATATATTCTGCTATTTTTTACCGTTATTTTTTTATATTTTAATTCAGACTTGTAATTTTTTAATTAGTATATATATATTTCTTATTTTTTGTACTAGGTGGAAATCGTATTCTACAAAAAGCGAGTTCCCTGGCACGTCAGGAATCCTTCCAAAGTCTCGTTCTACAGAAAGCGACTTTCCTAACACGTCAGGAATCCTGGACAAACTCGCATTCTACAAAACACGATTTTTATGACACGTCAGGAATAGTGGCCAAACTCGTAATCTACAGAACGCGAGTTGGGGGCTATAAATAGCCCCAACAAGCCACAGTTCCAGATACTTCGCTCATGTTGTAGTTATTAATAACGAAAAATTGTCTATCCGAAAAATATTTTCGCACAGAGATTTTTCGGGTATTGTGATTTATTGCTATTCATAGTTGCATGATGCAAAAGAGAGTTTTGGTAGGTAAGGAGTTGTGGTGCGATGTGTGTACCGTGTTTGTGATCAAGATGAACGATAAATCACAATATCCAAAAAAATGTTTGGTCTTCTTAAAGTGATCGCAATCCTTTTAGGATTCGCTCGATGGTGTGGGTTACTTATTTTTACGCCGTCAACGTGGAGGCTAGGTGAAAACCATCGCACGTAACCGTGGTCAAAGCTCCTACCATGTCCACTGATGATGAAAGTGGGTATAAAATGGAGAGTAATAAGATAAACCTCAAAACCCAAGACTTCATTCACAGACGAAGAGTGGATATGTGTAGGGGTATATTGACCGGTTATAATGTTGCTGACCCTGTCCCAATAATGTACAAGATGTCGTCTTTGGTTGGGAGCCATCTTTGGTTGGGGTCAGAACTGCAGATATGATGTAACCCAGTCTTGACAGCTGATAATGCATAGCAATTGTTGTCATGTCTAGGGTTACTTGGCAGACTACTCGGGACTGGCAGTTGCGGATCACCTCAAATAGAAGTTGAGGATCTTGTATTTAGTTTTGTTTGGTTCTAAACTTGTTGGACTACTCGGCCCAGAAAGTTGAGGATCACCTTAAATACCGGTCTAGGCTTGAAGAAGAGAATCGAGTGTTTGTAGAATGTCTGCAAAACAAGCTGGATGGTTCGTGTATAGACTTTTAAGATTTGATGAAAAGTATGTAACGTAAGTAAGCAATGTAATTCAGACAGATACATAAGATTTGATGAAAAATATGTAACGTAAGTAAGCAATTTAGTATATATTTTGTTTCTGTATATTCAAATTCAATTTCAATACTGAAGCATTTAAGTTTTTAAAAAAAGGAAGTTCATTTTAAAAAAAATTAAATCAAACGAAGTAATTGAAAACGCGGTTGGTAGGACGCGGGTTCAGGTTTTATGACGTGTTGAGCAACACTTTGGTGGTCATGGTCCTATAAATACCCCCTCCTCACTTCCTCAATTAATCGTTCTTTAATATTTTCTTTCGCTATATATTCTTCATACTCAATTTCCTACTAATATGCTCTACAATGACTGGTAATATTAATGATTTCCCACGTATTGGGAGACAGTCATGCGATGCTGCTGTCAATTGCGATGGTGAATTAGAAGTTGGAATGATATTTGCGACAAAGAACCTAGCGAAGGGTGCAATTAACCATTACAACATACAACGTTCAGTTCTGTCGAAAGTGCAGAGAACGAATGCGAACAACCATATTGAAGAATGTGTCCACAAGGACCACATATGTAACTGGAGGATCCATGTATCACGCATCATGAGGCAAAACAATGTGTGGCGCATAGTAAGATATGACAGACCTCATACATGTTAGTTATTGCAATGTATTTGGATGTTTTGTACGTTTTTATAACAAAGTAGAATGTTAACGATTGCAGAATTAATTGGATATTTCGTTCATGGTCGGTACGTTTGCAACCTTATAAATAGGTACTATCATTTTTCTGAGGGAGACATAATTAATACATTACCGAAACATGCTACACGATAGTTAATTGAAATACTACACCAACTTTAAATTACTAAAGCCTAGTTAAAATGAATGGATGGGGAATCTGATTCTGTGTCCTCGTAGTTTGTACTTATGTCAGACTTTAAGTTTAGTTCCTCTATTATCTGTTCTTTCTCCTGCCGCCTCCTATAATTCTGTGTTGACAACGCATCAAAGTTTTTATCTTAGAAATTAGGGGTAGTTGATGGCCTTGTTGATGAACTAGAGCCCTCATCAAATTGTACAGTGAGCTCAATGTTTGTAAACCTTACACGTTTGTATGCCCGAAACATCTTGCGCATATCTCTCTCATTCATAGTGTTAGCATGTAATATTTTTCTAGGCCGGGCTCAGCGACTAGGACTTTGACATGCAAGGCCGAAATTTTTTTGTATGTTTACTCGCTGAACCGTGTTGAAATCAAGTCAAATGGCACATCTTTTATGATTTTATCGTTGAAAGATGTGTAGGATTAAGTTCCACAAAAGAAAACCGTAGTAGAAAATCGGGCCATACTTTGTATTTTAATTGTTGGGGAAACGAATTTGAGAATAACTTAACAAGTTGATGAAGTTGTTCTATGTATTTTGTAAGATGAAAAAACGAATTTAGGAATAACATAATTTATAAAGTTGGCTTTCTATATAAGCTTGAGGGAGGAAGTTGCGTTCTACAAAATATGAGTTTGGCCAGCTTTGAAGGACATCGCATTCTGTACAACGCGAGTTCGCCTGATAGGTCAGGAATCCTGCATTGCTTGCTGAAGTCGCATTTTGTACAACGCGGGTTCTTTTAAAGTTGACCAAACTCGCATTGAATAGAATATGACTCCCTTGAAATGTGGTTGACAAGTCACGTCAAGTTACGTTCAATAATGAAATGGAGAAATAACACAACTTCAAAGCATTTTGTCTGCGAACAAGAAATACCGCTTCTTAGTTTCAGCAATGGCAAAAAGAGTGGCAGCTGTAGTATACTACGATGGTGAGATGATCCCTGATGCGGAACTTGGTGTCATATTCCAGTCTCCCAACAATGATACCATACAGATTCTGATGGGAGTAACATATGAAAGGCTTAGGCGAGCGATAACGAGGAAGGTTCCACATACTTTCAGAATAGAATTACAACAAGTGAGGTATCGACTACCTTCGTCATTAAATCCGTTGTATTTCACAATATTTGATGTTCGGGACGATAGAGATGTGCAAATGATGCTGGAGACACATACCGGTTGTTCCATGGGATAACCCATAGAGCTCTTCATAACATTTTCTGGACAAAACGTCGGAGGGGAGACTACGGTGCCAAATTGGCTTCGTGCAAATCTTGACTTCGACCCAAATGCTAATAGTCCAACATCAAGTTTGCGACAATGCTTTAATTTATTAAGTACGGGCAATGACGAGGCTACATCGTCTTCTACCTCCAGGCCAAGGCATTCTTGCGCAGCCAGTTTTGAGTTAGACCTCAACATCCACCATCCCACTTCACAACAGTGGATATGGAAGGATTTTACGCTACAGAATTTCAAGAATACCCATAGTTGGAGATGTTCAACGAACAAAATGACGGTGAACTCAGACGTGGAATGGTCTTCATGACTAAAAAACTAGCGGAGGCTGCGATCAAGCACTACAATAAACGTAACTCAGTTATGTGCACAGTGAAGAAAACTGAAGAAGACAAATATATCGCTGAATGCCCTCACAAGAATGAAGGATGTGTGTATAACGTTTGAAAATGATGCACAACCTCTAGAAGATAATGAGATACGACATACCTCACACATACTCCTGAGTCAAGATCATCCTAACTTGTATGTGCACGTGCTTGTTGATCATATCCTCTCACTCGTTAAAGCAAATCCACTTGTATATGTACCGGTATGTATAGCTTCGATTAAAGATCATTTCACATACACAGTAAAATATGATAAGGCATGGTTTGCAAGATATCGTGCCATCCAAAAACTATATGGGCAGTGGGAGGATCATACAGCATGCTGCAAACGTGGCTGAATGTTATGCAGAAATACAACCCATGAATAGTTGTGCAACTTGAGACAAAGCCAATATACTATAATGATCGGGTCGTAGCTGGGGAGTGCTAATTTTTTCTACCTCTTCTGGACATTCCCACAATGTGTTAAGGCTTTCTAACACTACAAGCCGATGCTGCAGATCGAAGACACATTCTTATATGGCAAATACACCAAGATCCTCCTACTATCAGTTGCACAAGACGGTAATAGAAAATGCATTCCTGTAGCGTTCGCAATCGTTGAAAAGGAATATATCCATTCATGGACATTTTTTCTCACCAACCTACGCACACATGTCCTCCGTCGGGTTCTTCGGTCAAGAGAAGACGAAATATAGGGATTAATCGAACGTTTAGGTCAGTTTTGGCAACCTCTGTATATTCATCACTGGCACTGTCTACGACACATTGCTGCCAATTACTGCTAGAGATATAAGAATGATGATGAGTGTATAATGGTTCTTCGCATGGGTAGGCCTTTCACTCTCAAAATTATTAACTAATATGCCTTTTACTATTATTTATCGTTAACTATTCCGTCTTTTATTGAATAGGCAACGCACACCGAGTAGAGGAGGTTTAGGAGCTACTGGAAGAGTTGAGAGATAGAAATTTAGTTGGATATAACTATCTTTTTGATATCCCGAGCGAGAAATGGTTGAGATGCTATGATGGGGGTCATTGATATGGTTACACGACAACCAACTTGGTTGAGGCGATCAATTCGTCTCTGAAAGGAACACGTCATTTACCTATAACATCCGTTGTCAAGGCTGACATATTATCGACTCGCTACACTTTTTGCAAACCTCGGAAAACAAGCAATGAATTGGATGGCAGGTGGCCACACATTTCATCCAGATCTCTAACAAAAATTTCAAATATACCGTGCGCACACAAACACGACGGGTGCAATATGCTTCTCTCGTCACGAACATCGCTTTACGGTTACTGAATTTTCCCGGCCGCTGCAACGAATATCGCATAACAATTACGTTGTTAATCTAGAATTAAAAAGATGTGACTGCGGCATTTTCCAGACATTCAAGTACCCGTGTGCGCACGTCTTTGCTACATGTGCATCTGTTCATTTCGACGCAATAAAACTCGTTGATCCTTTATACCGATTTGAAAACGTATTCAAGGTATACCGATCTGAGTTTCCTCTAATCGGAAACGAACGTGATCGTGAAGTGGTTGCCGATGAACCTAAGATACGGCAAGATGAATCCCTGCAACGCACGAAAAATGTCACCCAAGCTCAACTAGGATTCATTGTGCCTAGGATATGGTTCCTCGAGAACGGACCGGACAACCTAGGCTGTGCAGTAATTGTAGGAACCGTGGACACGACATCAGAAAATGTCCTCATAGGACCTGCCCTCGAGTGAACTAATTGTACTTCTAAATGTATTGTTTTACTCCTAAGTACCATAATAAGATGCCTTATATGCTCCGATTATTATTCCTAATTACCAAAATATCAGAATTAAATGAACACAATAATACTCTAACTATGAACATATATTATTAAGTAAATTTTTTAATAATTCTTAAGTTCTTTCGTTCTCATATTTCCACTAATAATCTAACCATTGTAAGCATGTGTTCCTGTTTTATGACGTGCAAGTTAAATAACTAGAAAAAATATACCCCATCATACTACAAAATTGACTTAAAGTATACTACAACTCATGTTCCCATGTTTCTTAAGGCTTTTCAACATGGTTAGATAGCGTTTTCACGCGATTTCTGCAGCCTTTAAGATGCCTTATAAACTCTGATTTTTGAACCATTGTCAGCATGTGTCCCCGTACTACAACGTGAAAGTTAAATAAGACGAAAAAATATCCTCAACATACAACAAAATCGACTCTAATTGACTACAACCCATGTTTACAAGTTTTCCAAGGCTTTTGAACATGCCTAGATAGCGTTTTAACGCGATTTCTACATCCATTAGGGTGCCTTATACACTCTATTTTTTGAACTATTGTAAGCATGTGCTACTGTACTACGACGTGAATGTTAATTAACACGAAGAAACAACCCGCAACGTAGCACAATATCGACTAAAACATGATTACTGACCCAAGTTTCCATGTTCTTCATGCAAAGAAACATGGTAATATAGCGTTTTTAATGCAATTTCTACGCTCTTTACAATGTTTTATACACGTCAATTTTCATACCATTTTCAAGAGATATATCAGTACTACGCTATAAAAGTATATACCTACGAGAAATCATTCCCCAATACTATAAAAAATCAGCATAAACATGCTGATCGAACCTTGCTTTAAGAACAGAATCACACAAAAGTCGCATCCTGCGCAACGCGATTTCCGTGCTAAAAAAGTCATGTTCCTTGTATCTCGCCGTTTCGAGAAGCCGATAAATTTTCGCCGATTCATCTGATTATCTCGCAAAAGTCGTGTCCTAGCGGATGCGAATTTTATTTTTTATTTTTTTCCTTTTTAATGGATAATATAATCCACATGTGCTTGAAGTCGCGTACTGGGCGACGCGTGTCTGGAAATTGCGTCCTGCAAGACGCGAGTCCTTCCTACGTGGGTAGAATGGGGGTATTTTTCCAAATAATCTTCTTTGAGGGTATTTGTCCAAATTTTTTCCCAAAAGGGAATATTCAAACCAATTAACCCAAAAAATATAGATAAAAGTAAAAACGAATTAAAAAACTAAACTAAATAATTTAATGTGATAACTTACAAAGACAAAATTAAAAACATATATCCTATAGATAATTTTTTTAACAACCTATAGATAATTATTAAATTGTTCATCAGTCTTTACCCGTTGCGTGACATTTTAAAATATAAATTAAAATTGAACTTAATAATTAATCTCAATAGAAAAAGAAGATATTCATTTTAAGAGATCTGAATTCAAATCGTTTTATGGCTCTATTTGGCAATTAACGGATAGCATATAGCTGATAGCGAATTACATTAGCCGATAGCTGATAGCTAATTGCATTAGCTGATTTGACAAGCGTATGATATTAGCTGATTGTATAAAAGTGTTTGGTAAAATTAATTGATAGCTGATAGTTGTTTGATTATTTAAACAAGCAAAATAACATATAAGGACATGATTATATTCGATATTTGTTTAGTTAATATGATTATGAAAAATAATTTTTTAATATAACATTACTAAGCATGTTTGAAGGATCTATATATTAACTTATTATTTATATAATTATTTTTAATATAATTTAATTAATTATTAAATTTAAATATAAATACAAATGTGTGATAATAAAAAAGGCAAAAACTATTACTTTACAAATGTTACAATGTAAATACGTGAGAGTGATGAATTAAAATAAAAAAGGTTAAATTTTGAGTTATTTGGAGATTTTTTATAATTATTAGCAGCCTTTTCAAAATTATAACTCTTATATCAAAATTTTTAATTTTAAAAAGCTCTTATTAGCAGCCTTTTCAAAATTATAGGTGTAGCGACGTTTTTGAAATCATTTCCCGAATTAGTTCGAGGTGTGTCACTTTTTGAAAATATTTGTTTAAAAGAGGAAATTTTCTTTTAAAACCCGTATTTGGATTAAAAAAATTTAGTCGCCACCTGTCACTTGGATTAGGTAGATCAGACATCGTAAATGAAACTAGAGATTCTGGGTTCGGAAGTCGGTTACGAGTGGGGAAGGTTTCACACCCCCACTATGCCCAGAAATCGGTACCAAATTAATTACCGCTTTGTTAATATTAAATTTTGCGAGTTAAAGTGATGATTAAACCAAAATTCGGTTATACATGCGAGTAGATTTTAAGGACCCCGTTATTCGAGGATAAACGAAAGACCACCACCACTGCGATTGGTACTAGCCACGTTTATTCTCGAATAAAAGGGCACCGCATTGACAATTTATATCTCAAATGCAACATAAAACAACATGGCATAAACAAGTAAACAATAAAAAAGGACATAAAACAATCGAATAAAAGGAACCGCATCAAACATTAATACCCCACAATATGAAAAAATTTAACACATGAGATACGACAATATACATCTACCTATGTATGCGTATAAATCTATATACATATAGAAAGGAATCTTGGCAGCCTTGCACATATAACATATACTATACAAGATAATACACATATATATAAAAGACATATATCATATACATATAAGGCATTATATATATAAATATGCGTACCTATATGTACATATGAAGACAATAGTTTGGCTTTAACACTAACCTTGCGTATATATATGCATATTGAAGCTACATATTATATAATATGAAGAAAAGACATATATTATACATATAACGAAACCATGTATTATATACAAAAAATGTACGTAACACACATATATATATATATATCAAAGCTATATCCTATATAATATGTAAAAAAAACATATAGTATGTACATATATATAAGAAACATATATCTAGTACGTTATATATAAAATATATATATCAAAACTAGGTACTATATTATAAAACATACGTAATAGGTATATATATATATATCGTATATTGTATACCATATATAAAAACATATATTATACATTTTAAAAAAACGTACATTATATAAAACACATATCATATTAACATAATATATACCAAGGCTACATTACCTATCTATATCATAACAAGACAAGAAAAATTGAACATCAACATTAAATAGGACTGGAAATTTAAATATGCATGAAAAAGGGGGTAACTAAGGGGGTTTTATCACTGAATTTTGGACCAAATTAAACTAAACATAAAATTAACAAGATTAAACTGGGGATTAAACCATTTTAAAACAAATTAAGCTTAAGAAAGGACGAAATTGTAAAGCTTTGAAAAGTACCAGGGACTACGACTGTGGTTTAAAAGAGCAGAAGGACCGCGGGCGTGATTATGGAAACTCGGAGGAATTTAAAAAGAAAATAACCCATTTCTCTTTTTAAAACGAGTATAAAACTCAATTTTTTTTTGTCAAAAACAGAAAAAATCCTTAAAAAATGATAACTCTCTCCCTTCCCTCTCAAAACTCAGATGAATGCCATCATGGAGTTCATCCTTGCCGTCAAGTGTTCATCCGAGAACCCAGAAAAAACCACCACCATCCCTAGATTCTGATGGTCGACCGTCGTAATCTACCGCATCGACAGTCGCTCGCCGACGCCGGTGAACCCCAAAACTTCAGAAAATTCTCACTTTCTCTCTCCGAACCCAGATCTGGATCCATTTCTTTTTGAAAACCAAAATAAAACCTCATTTCATGAAAAAACAAAACCCAAAATCCTTTTTCCCCTAAAAATCAAATCTGAACCCCTTTTTGTCTGCCTTCTCACCGATTCACCATATACGGCCTCGAAGAGGCTAGGAGGTTTGTCATTGGCGAGTGAAGGCCACGACGTGAGGGAAGACGAACCGTCACAATGGGAGATGAAATGATAAAGGTAAAACTAAAACCCTAGTTCTATTTTGTGTATGATGTTTATGATGATGATCTAAAAAATGGAGAGAAAAGCTACATCTGAAATCTAGAGGCCTTTTTTGCTTCCGTTCTCTATTCCCAAGAATTTCCAGAATGGATCCCCTATTTATAAACGTTTAGGGTTTTGAAATATATACCCTGATTATACATGTATTTAAAAAATAGAAAATAAAATCCTAATAATACTATTAGTTGTTTTATGCCAATATGCTATTTCGTTGCATTTCTCTGAAATTGTTGGCTTGTCCCCTAATCCCTCTTGATTTTTGTATGTTATCAATGGTTTGAGGGGATGAGGGGAACCATGCGCAGTGCAGCAGTGGACGAACCTCTCTGACGTCATCCTTTGTGCTCCCTTGCACGTCGTGGTTGAACGAGATGAGAAGCGGACTAGAAGAAGAAGCTGAAATGTTGCGCGTGTGCGCGTAAAGGAATCCGAAGCGTTATCTGGCCAGGGGCGTATGTTCCACGCAGCACTCAAACGGTCTTGATCTGGACCATCAAATCATTCCAGATTTGACCGTGGGAAACCATCTACGCAAGGAATAAAACCGATTAGGGTTTTTATCTGATTAGGGTATTAGGGTTTTTAGCTTGGGCTAATTAGGCCTTATGTATTATGTTTTGGGTTTCTAAACTTGTAAATAGACGGTTATATATGGGCTTTTTATTTATACCTTGTTTTTTGATTTTCAAATTTGTAATAATAATAATAATAATAAAACGAATACTAAAATATGGACAAAAATTAGTGATTACAACTGCCCCTCTTTGCTCATTCTAGTAAAATGTGAATAGAGCAAAGATCAAAAGCACTAATTTTGTCACACTTCCCTGTTTGAAGATTCTAAGTTGCGAGTTCCTCTTATATAGAACTGTTTATCATTCCTCTTCTTGAAATTCAGAGCTATGAGTTTTTTCTATATAAAACTCCTCACTCTGAAGTCTTTGAGTTGCCGTTCTCTCCTATATAGAACTCTTCACCTTGACATTCTGCTGCTACGTGTTTGAAACTCCGTGCCTGAAAACCTTGAGCTGCTGGTATCTACCTCATTTTCTCGAAAATCTTGATGTTGCGAGTTTGAAACTCCTTGCCTGAAAACCTTGAGCTATGGGTATCTGCCTCATTCGCTCTGAAATCATGATGTTGTGAGTTTGGAATTCCTCGCTTGAAATCCTTGAGCTACGAGTATCTGCCTCATTCGCTCTAAAATCCTAATGTTGCGAGTTTGAAATTCCTCGCTTGAAATCCTTGAGCTAAGAGTATTTGCCTCCCTCGCTCTGAAATCCTGATGTTGCGAGTTTAAAATTTCTCACTTGAAATCCTTAAATTATGGGTATCTGACTCATTCTCTCTGAAACCTCGATGTTGCGAGTTTGAAATTCCTCGCTTGAAATCCTTGAGCAATGAGTATCTGCCTCCCTTGCATTGAAATCCTGATATTGCGATTTTGAAATTTCTCGCTCGCAGTGTCTTTCGTGTTTTCACTTTGTTGTTTACTCCTCTTCTCAGAAAGTACCCAATCTAACCTTTAAATACCTGTAAAAGATGAAATGCTATGATGGAATGAGTTAGCATGCTCCTAACTTAAGGATGACTAACTAAGTATGATGCATGAATTGTGAAAACTAAACGTTGTTTAAACGCCTTCACTTTCATGGTTGATCTTTCTCAACCTTCTCTTAACCTCATTCTTCTTCTTGATCTTTGCAGTGACAGTACTTCATCTCATATTTGGGTTCAACCATTATCTTTTTCTTTCGAATTTTCGAGTCTTTTGTTCTAAAGCGCCTATGCAAGTTTTCACTTCAGATTTTTCTTTTCTTCTTTCTTTTCTTTTTTTTGTTTTCTTCTTCTTCTTTTTTCTTCTTTTCTTTTTCTTTCTTTTTTCCTTTTCTTTTTTTCTTTTAGTGCCCTTTTAGGTTTTCATTTTGAAATTTATTTCATCTTCGTAATCCACTTACTTTTTGTGGCGAGCTTGAACTCTGATACGGACATTATTCGTCTCCTTCTTCTTACCTTGACCTATTCTCATATCCTGACAGTTGAAGTCTTTTTGTGGTTCACCCTTAACATACCTTCTTGTACTATATGCACTTAAAAGGTTAGAGCATAGTAATACTAAAAAATCTGTTGCTTTTCATGAATCTATATCAACCTACTTCCAGAATGATTTTCATGAATCTATATCAACCTACTTAAAAGGTTTTCACTCTAGGTATTTTCATCTTGTGAAATTCCCTTTCGGGTTTTCACCACTATTTTCTTTCTTTTTTCTCTTTTTCTTTTTATTTCGTCTTCACGTATAATATTTCTTGACTAAATCTGATTTTACTAGATTATTCAACTCATTCTCGTCCATCTCTATTAAGATCAACGCTCCTCCAAAAAGGCCTTCTTGACGACATAAAGTTCTTCCTAATTAGGCACCCACTTCTAAGGGAATCCCTTTGAGTCGACAATATTCTTCTAAGCACTAGATCCTCCTCATGAAATTTTTTTGGGCGAGCCTTCTTATCGTAAGCTCGCATTATTCTCTTCTGGTATATCTGACCATGGCAAATGACTTTAAGCCTTTTCTCCTCAATGAGATTCAACTGGTCAAACCGAGCTTGTACCCATTTGGTTTCTTCCATCCTCACCTCATTTAAAATTTGAAGCGATGGAATCTCTACCTCAATAGGTAGCACTGCCTCCGTGCCATAGACCAAAGAGTACGGTGTTGCCCCAATTGAAGTACGTATGGACGTGCAGTAGGCAAATAGAGCAAATGGCAACTTTTTATGCCAGTCCTTGAATGTGCGTTATTTTGAATTGCTTGCACACCTCGGCTATCATCTTGTTGTTTAAGTTATAAGCATTATTAGTAATAATCCTTTATGGCAAACCATAGCGACAAATGATCTCTTTCTTCAAGAACTTGAAAACTGTAGTTCTCATGATACTGGCATAGGAAGATACTTCTACCCGCTTAGTGAAATAGTTAATGACAACCAATATAAAATGATTCATATTGAATGCTTTTTGATGAATCTGACCAATGACAACCATTCCTCATACAACGAACAACCATGGCGAATTCATGGTGTGTAGAGGTAATAGGGAGAATGGATCTTGTCGGCATATATCTGACATTTATGACATTTCTTTGCATAGTCGATACAATCCCCTTCCATGGTTGACTAGAAGTACCCATATCTCATGATTTTTTGGGCCATCGAGAATCTATTGGCATGCGTCCCACATAATCCATCATGCACTTCGGCTGGGATGCTTTTAACTTCTTGAGCATTGACACACCTCAGTGGTATTTGGTCTTTGCCTCTTTTGTATAAGACCACTCCGTCTAGAACATATCCTGTAGCCATTCTTCTAATGGTTCTTTTATCATTCTCATTAGCATCTCTAGGGTTCATTTTTGCCTCGATGCATGCTTTAAACATGGCGACCAAGGTTGCCAAAGTATCCGCCATTTGATTGTCTTCCCTCGGAAGGTAGGTGAAACTGATCTTCTCGAAGCTTTTGACTAACTCTTGGATCAAATCATAGTACTTGACCAACATCGGGTCTCTTGTTTCCCATTCTTTCCGGAGCTGATAAATTACCAAAGATGAACCTCCGAAGACTTGAAGTACTTTAACCTTCCTTTCAATTGTTGCACGTAAGCTCATAATACAAGCCTCGTACTCAAATATGTTGTTTTTACAAAAGAATTCCAATCTACTTATGAAGGGATAGTAGATATTTTCTGGAGAAATTAGCACTGCCCCAATCACATGGCCTAAAGCATTGAATGCTCCATCAAAATAGAGCTTCCACGACTCAAACTCCAAAGTATCCTTCTCTTTGACAGTTATGCACATTAAGTCTTCATCAGGGAAAGTAAAAGTCAAAGATTCATGGTTATCCGAAGCGCGGCTTGCTAGGAAATTCACTATAGAACTTTATTTTTACCATTTTTTGACTCATATATAGTATGTCAAATTCGGACAACAGCATTTGCCAACGGGCCATCCTTCCATTTAGTACTGGTGCTTCCATCAAGAACTTTAACGGATCCAACCTGGATATCAACCAAGTGATATGATACAACATGTACTGTCTGAGCCTTTTGATAGTCCATACTAGAGCACAACATAATTTTTGAATCGGTAGGTACCGCGTTTCACAATCGGTTAACTTCTTACTCAAATAGTATATCACTTTCTGTTTCTTCCCGGACTCACCATGTTACCCCAAAACACAGCCCATTGAGTTCTCAAAGACTATCAGGGACAAGATCAACAGTCTATTTGGTATTGACGCTACTAGAATTGAAGCATTAGTCAAATACTTCTTGATCTTATCTAGAGCCTCTTGGCACTCTTTATCCCATACCCCTGGATTGTTCTTCTGAAGCAATCTAAAGACAGGGTCACACTTGTTGGTCAACTGAGAGATGAACCAAGATATATAGTTTAACCTTCCCAAGAAACCTCGAACTTCTTTTTGGGTATGAGGTGGTGGAAGATTTTGGATGGCTTTTACTTTGTCGGGGCCAATCTCGATCCTTTTTCGGCTAACTACAAAGTCTAGGAGCTTACCAGACTTAACGATGAAAGTGCACTTAGCCAAGTTGAGCTTTAACTGATACTTTCTCAATCTTTGGAAGAGCTTACTCAAGCTTTGGATATGATTTTCTTCGGTTTGAGACTTGGCAATCATATCGTCCACATATACCTTGATCCCTTTGTGCATCATGTCATGAAAAAGGGTTACCATAGCTCTTTGATAGGTTGCTTCGGCATTCTTTAACCCAAAGGGCATCACCTTACAGAATGTTCATCACAAAGTCACAAACGTAGTTTTTTCCACGTCGTTAAGATGCATTTTTATTTGGTTATACCCCGAGAAACCATCCATGAAAGAGAACCACAAATGTCTCGCGGTGTTTTCGACCAAAGTGTCTATATGGGGAAAAGGGAAATTATCCTTTGGGATTGCCTTATTTAGATCTCTATAATCCACACATATGCGGACCTTATCATCCTTTTTAGGGATAGAGACTATGTTTGCTACCTATTCCGGGTACTTGTCGAATTTTAGGAAACCAGCTTCATATTGTTCTTGTACTTCTTCTCGAATCCTCAACAACATATCTGCGTTCATTCTTCTTAGTTTCTATTGGACTAGTTTACATTCTAGCTTGATCGATAGCTTATGTACCACAATATCCGTGTCTAGCCCCGACATGTCTTGATAAGTCCACGCAAAAAACATCATTGAATTCTAGAAACAATTCGATCAACTCATGCATGGTCTTGGATGAGAAAGTTGTGCTGATCTTTACTTATCTTCTTTCTTCCTTAGTACCTAAATTAAGAATCTTTACCTCTTCTTGATGTGGTAAGATTTGTTTGTCTTCACTTTCCATTAATCTGAGTAATTCATCTGGGACCTCACATTTTATCTCATCATCCTCTTTCTCGATTTTAGCCAGATACAAGGGTTGCTTAAAATCCACTTCGGGATTAGATTCAGAATCATTTATACAGTTAATAATAGGGACCCTGAAACAAATTTGAAATGAATATATATTGGAAAGAGAATAAGATATTGTTTATGGAATGAATGAAATAATAAATGTGATAAAAGAGTGCAACAAATATGATGTTTTCCATTCGAGAAAAAAATGGAAAACATCATTTTCATTGAATTAAAGAACAAGCAAGTTGATATAGAAACCCTTTACAAAAGATCCCTATTGCTCGCGGGCAAAAGCGAATAGGGTTGGTTCCGAGCATTGCTCTAATTCAAACCTAAAAACTATAGGTAAGTCCACACTGGTCCAATTGTTAAGTGTCTCCCCTAGGAAGCAAGGGTAGATTTCGGCAAAAAACTTGTCGATCTTTCCATCTTCGGTTATCACATTGACTTCCATCCCTTCTAACACCTCATTGAACCTCTCCTCCTCATTGAGCTTGGCGCTCACTAGACTGGCTTCATGTATCTTCTGTCCCACATTGATTATTCTACCAGACAAAAATATTTTTCATGTCAGGATAGGTCATAGGCTCACACGGAATGTCCTCGCCTTTGAATCTGGCCTTCCTTTGCTCATATCTCTTCTTCTATTCTAACTTCCTTTACTGAAAATTGGGCCCTTGCGAGTTCCTTCCAAGTCCTTTACCTTTCCTAGCTCCTCGTCCCAAAGTTTGCCAAACCGTCATCTTAGTGCAATTTGACATTCTAGGGCGTGGGATCTTCCTTCCTTCCACCACAAAGGTAACATTCACAAATTCCAAAGCCCTAAAAGAACACTCAACAACATCTTCGTCGATTCAGATGTAAGGAGCATCGGTGGTTATGAAAGCGATGATATCTTGTTTGGCCCCCACACTTGCCAACTTCCCCTTAATAACAAATTTTAAATTTTAGTGTAATGATGAAGGCATGACCCCGGCTGAATAAATCCACGGCCACCCTAACAGACATTTGTAAGTTGGTCAAATTTCCATCACCACAAACTCGACGATGTACTGGTAGGTCTGATTAACAGTGGAATCTCAATCTTTCCAATCACATCCCTGTAACACCCCTTTCCCGGTCTGGTCGAGAACCGGGTCAGAGTATGCTACTGATAAACTAAACGATGATTGATACGATAATTTCACACAATAAGTGATGATAATAGGCCCTACATCTAAAAATGAGTAATATAAAATTTCAATCAATTCGTTGAGAGTCCATGATTATCCAATTAGGACCAAATTATAGCATTTACAAGTTTTAGGGACTCAATTACAATTTTAGTATTTTAGTGGTCCATTTCAAAAACCCATCTTACTACCATGAAATTCATCATGCAAACGGTAGGCATACAAATTTTCATACTATTCGGAGTTCATATGCCCGTTCAATTAAGCCATACAATAATCAGTGACCATTTTGTAAACAATACAAAACTGTGTTCTTTATCTTTTAACATAATTAATTGTCACCGTACTGATACCCTTATGGCCGTATTGGTACGCTAAACCTAATTCCCAAATTTCAGATTCAAAGGTAGTAGGACTGTATTGATACGGTTGAGACCGTACCGATACTGGGAGACCGTATTGACTTGGTATTGGTACGCTTTGACCCCGTATTGATACCATTTTTACACCCAATTTCCAGTAGCCAAAATCTGTACCGATACGCCTAGTCCGTATCGATACGCCCCTTATTGACCATCGTTAACCTGACTAAATATGCAAGGCCGTATCGATACGCCATCAACCGTATCGATACGCTATGCCCTGTAATGATAGATTTTTGCTAGTTTTCATTCAATTTAATCTAGCAACCAAGGTCCAAATGTAATGAAATTTTACCAGTAAGTTTTAACATTATAAACTATTTGCATGCCAAATTTCGTGTTGATCTGAATCCATTTACTATGTTTTCACCTTTTAGAGCCAAATATGCACTTTTAGTCCATTTAAGCCATATGAAAAGTTCATTTTTAAGCCTTATGCACTAACATACCATAAGTACTTTGCCACCCTACTAGGAGTTTATAAGTTCAATAGACATTATTTTAAGTTTTCTTGTGACTTGTACAACGCAACAACTTCTCCGATCTCCGACGTTGAATCTCTTAACCCGAAATAGATGAAATGCAATGCATATGCATACTTTGCCTAGTGAGGTAGTCGCAAATATACACTATATCATGGAAATGCATTACAACTCATATCTTTACAATAACAATGCAATAAATCCATAGAAGCAATGTAATGATCAAGTTCAATAATAATAAATCCATATTTCATCAATAACCCTTGGATCGATTCAAGATAATGGATACGCGAATTCCTATGCCTCGCCAAATCAATGAATGGTCTAGTCCCTCCGCCTCGCCAATATGACCAATATCACAACACATCCCCCTGCCTCGCCAAATCAATATAGGTCGTAGCCCTAGGACCGTAGTCCACCCGTACACTGAGCTTATGAATTCTATGGCATGCCAATTGTATCCAATGTCCTTCGAATCCAAGGCTCGGTGACAATATCAATAATTCATGTTCAATATTAATAGCCATGTTCATTGTTCTTACCAATAAACAATATTCTAGTGTTTATGTTCAATGACAGTATTAATAACAATGGCAATGTCCAATGATCCCAATGACATCAACAATGATCGATATTTCATTTACAATATTTCGATAACAATAATGATGTTGACTTTAATAATCAATTACAATGACTATATCAATGGCTATATCAATGCTTTATATCAATGTCCCATACTTTCATGATTCAATGACAATGGCGATGACAATGGCAATAACAATACTCGATGACAACAATGATACCTATGTTTGATGCTCAATAACAATGAAGATGGCATTGACAATGCTCGATACTCGATACGATAACTTACCAATACTTACCATAACATCTGATAAGTGATTCGATGCAATAATCCTTAACAACAAAGTTAGAAATGACAATTCTATTAACAATGAAATCAGGAAAGACACCTTAGCCTAATCCCAAGACTCCGACTACACTCACCTCGATATTTCGAAGCTTTCAAGGCTCTCGGATAGCAATCCTCTTGTTCCTAGCTTTTGTTGGTGACGGTGGGTGATCTCTACCAACTTCTTGAGCTAGGTAAAAATAATAAGATCCGATTAGATTCAATAATATGATTTCGAAATCAATATAACGATATCAAAACCAATAACGAAGCTTAAAATGGCTATTAGCTATCAAACTCCATGGATGGCAAAACCCTAGCTTGTGATTAAGCTTGATATATACATAGAATTCAATGGTTGTTTAGGGATTATAGCTTACCCGATCGATAGTAATGATTTGATAACAATAAATCGAAGAAAGGACAAGCTCGAAATTAAACTCCAATGTAGGTGCTTGCTTAGGTAGGAGATGACAACTTGGTGAGGTTCTTGCTTAGGGAGGTTTCAGGTAAGATTTCTAATCCCTAACTATTTGCTATTTACCTTGTGTTAATAGCAATAGGTTTCCTTCTATTGAAGGAAACTCTCCCGATAATCCCACGTATGGGATAACTAGTTTGAGGAGGGGTTAATCCCAAGGTTAGTCCCTCAACTCTTGGAAGACTATATTTGTACCCCCAAACTTTCAATTTCTATAATCTAATCACTAAAAGGTTTCTAATACATTTAATAAGGTTCTTAAACAATAATTCGACTCAATTAGAGTCCAATATCAATACAATTAACCTTGTGGTCAACATTAATACAATATTTGAACATTTCCGATATAGGGTTTCTGATCGCTGGAACCCAATTCTGACTTGGCCAGATTATGAGGTGTTACAATCCCTTTGGGTCCCATCAAATGCCCTAATAAAGTTTTAGCACAGCTTCACGTGTGAACTGTCTATAGGCAAACTTTGTAATGTCGCCATTGGCAACACATTCAAAGTGGATCCATTGTCAATTAGTACCCCTGGCAAGACATATCCCTTACAGTGGGTGTTAATATTTAAAGCTTTGGTAATCCCATGCCCCCGTCCGGAATCTCATCATCACTGAAAGTGATATAATTATATGCGATAATGTGGCCCACTATTTGATCTAATTTTCTTATCGAGATGTCATTCGAGATGAACGTTTAATTCAACACATTCAACAGTGCACTTCAGTGTTTTTTTGAGCTCAACAATAACTCAAGCACGAAAATCCGTGCTTGTTTCTTTCAGAGCTGCTCAACGATGCTATAGTCACTATGCTTTAAGAATCTTAAGAACCCTTGACCTTGTGTCTCCGTCACCGGCTCATGAATCTTCAAAGAAGGCTCATCTCTAAAAATCTTTTTAGGCTCGGTCGCTACTATTTTCCCATTGTCCTTTGGCCCCTCTGTCGCTTTCTATGTTTCTGTTGAATAACATCTACCGCTTCTTGTAAAACGCCCTACCTCATTCACTGTTTTGGCTTTTGACTCCACTAGGTCCTCATTCTTCTTTGTGGGCTTTTTTCATCAAATGTCTTCTCTTCTCCTTGCAGTTCTGAATTCCTCGGTATTGAGATATGAGCGGTATAGCTCTACGAAACCTTTTGGGTGTCCTTGAATGAAAATGAGGCCAGAGCCAAAGTTCCGAGCTTCTGAGCTACTTTAGAACTTTTTCCTTGAGATGGATTTTCTTCCTTCAGCTTAAGTGATATAACAAATGGCCTATCCACCCTATACTTGATCTTAGGGCTATCTGATGTACATATGACTAGCTCTTTTCTTTCCTCGTCCTTCTCGAAGAATTCAATCTCCTTATTATCCATCATCTTCTGGATCACTCGTTTAAACTCCTCGCAACATTGAATATCATGTCCCCCTTCTTGATGAAACTCGCAATATGGTCCACACCCTTTTTGCACGATTTCTATGCCCCGATCAATCAGGCGCACTATGCATAATTGTTGAAATACCCACCTCAAAGGGAACTTGACCTCGACACATTTGCCTTGCTTTTTCTAGTGTATTCCTCTTCGATTGCATTCACACCATGACCTCTATGATTTGGTAGTGGGTTGGTGGCCACATTTGGTTCATCTAATTACAGCACCCCAGTTTTTATCATGTTTTGCACAAACTTTTTAAATATGATACAATTTTCGATTGAGTGTCCCAGGACATCGGCATGATAATTACATTGCGTTTTTTCATCATACCACGTAGGGAACGAAGGCTTAAAAATGGTGACATAATAAGGCCGAACCAAGTCAGCTTCATGAAATTGCGAGTATAGATTGGCATAAGACACTGGCGGATGAGTGAAGGATATTTTCTCACTTTTTTTCTTTGGGGATCTTGTTTCTTTCTGGTCCGGGCCTTGTCCACCCCAGTTGCGACTTGTGGCAAAGAAATAGTGAAACTCTTTGGAGCTGTATAGGTGCTCATCTTATTTACCTCATTATCTTTTCTCTTGTAGTTCTTCCCAACATTCTCCCCACTATCAATCCTTCCACTCTTTATGGCCACTTCGATTGACTCCCCAATTCTTACCATGTCGGCAAAATTTTGAGTGGTATTGTTTATTAATCGGTCGAACAACTCACCTCTTAAAGTATTGACAAACAACGGTGTAATCTAGTGTTCGGGGATCAGTGGTTGGATCTAAGCAACCACGCCACGCCACCTTTGAGCATACTGGCGTAAACTCTCATTTGACCTTTGCTCCATTCTCTCTAACATGATTCGGTTAGGGGTCATGTCAGTTACATGCTTGTATTGTTCCACAAAAGCCCTTGAAAGATCCTTCAATGACATAATGTGAACTCGATTGAGTTGAGTGTACCATCGAGTCACAGAATTAGTCAAGCTATCTTGAAAATAGTGAATGAGTAGCTTCTCATCCTTAATAAAATCTGCCATCTTCCGGTAATACATCGTGACATGAGCTGAGGGGCATATAGTTCCGTCATACTAGTCAAAATCAGGAGCTTTGAATTTTGATGGAATGACCAAATCCGCTACAAGGCTCAAATCACTAGCATCATTCCCTTGCTCATCCATCCCTTGTAAGGTTTTGAACTTTTCTTCAAAGAAATGAAACCTCGCCTCGTACTTATTTTCCATATCGGCTCTAATCGTTTCCTCTACCTCATTCATCATGTTTAGATCCGGTACCTAGTTCTTGTAGCTTGCCCCTAAATCAGTGGGCTGATTTGTTGAAGGTCCCACGTGGTGGCTAGTAGAAGCCCCTATAGGATGATTGGCAGATGCCCCTGCCATATTGATATACACTTTTTTTTGGATCTGGCATTTCTGGCTGAACCTTTACATGAGATGCAGTACCCTCTTGTTCTTCAATATTCGAGATATTAACAGAAATTCCTTCCTTGCATTTTATCTTGCTTAGCAAATCAGTCATCTGAGCAATGATAGAGGCTTGTGACTGCGTGATCTGATCCCTGATATTTTGTTCAATCCCATCCAAACGAACCTCAAGGTCATTCTGACCTTATTCCACCTTAGCCATTCTCTCATCCATTGCTATTGATTGCAAACGGGTATTGTACGAGTGTGGAATGGTTGTAGGTTAAAATTTCACTTTCTGTCACGATATTCCCACCATTGATTTCATTGTTTCATTAATTAATGCATGGTATACGTACGTATGTCATGAAATGTATGCACAAATGATAAAACAAATAAAAGAGAATGTATGCAAATAAAGGCGTTGATTCCATAGGTGATCACCCTAGAACAACTTTCATTGAAAATAAAGTGGTCTCGATTACAAAGCAAATAGAATAAGTCCCTACAGATAAGTGCCAACCCTAACTCCTAATTCTTCTACATCTTGAAGTAGTTGGATGAATCTTGGTGCTTCCTCTATCTCTGAGGCGATGAAAGGGCGAAGTGCTTCAACCTCCACGGCTAGAGTCCTCACGTGTTGTGCTACCTCTTGCACCTGAACCATCAAAGTTGTGTAGAAGTTATTCCGATCTTGAATCATTCTAGTGGCATCACGAAGTTGCTTTAACCAATAATTATCTCCTTCCTCCACAACTTCTTCGAGAACCGTTAGCGGACCTAAGTAGTCTTGAACTGTAGCATCTAAATTCTTGATTTGGGCTTGAAGAGTTATATTCTCTTGCTGATTGGCTTGAATTTCAAGAAAGCCATTCTGATAGCGGTATTCTTGGAAGGATTGATTCAACTATGCTATCATCGCCTCTAGTTGGGCATTCCGAGCTTGGCTTTGGTTCAGACTCTCAAAAGTGGTGTTATACAGACCTTGCATCTCCAATAGATGAATTTTGTTGTTATGCGATTTTTTTTTCATGCGACACTGTTCTCCCTCTCCCAATCCACCGTTTGTTTACCTTTTTCCCTTTCTTGCTTGGCTTTCTCTCTTTCTCGATCAATTGCACTCTTACAAGCCTTTCTCTCTTTCCCGATGATCAACTTGTTGCTTTCCCTTTCTTTTTCAATGGCTTGCTTACCCTTCTCTTTTTCTTCCTCAACCAACCGCATGCCATTTCCCTTACCTTTCTCAACTGCTATCATCTTCTTTCGGTCGGCACTTCGCACCAAAGCTTGAAGCTTAACGGTATCATTTTGGTAAAGGGTCTTCTTTTATTTTAAGTCTATATTTTCTTTTCTCAAGTCCTTGATTGTCTCATCGAGTATATCCACATCTAAGATTACCTTGTAGAGCTCACTCACATGTTCGGTCTACAAGGCCTCCATCTTCTTCTTAATCTATTCTAGTTTATTTCTCAAAATATCAGCTTTTGAAGGGACTACCTTCATGTGCTATTCTAGTGTCATTGATGGCCCTTGATCCGACTTTGGAATTTCATCATTTATCCTCCATCGTCTCCAAAAATCATAATTATAAGTGAACATGCATTTGATATCTTCCTCCACCTTCATACGGTAGCAATGATCCCAAGCCCTAGAGACATTTTGAACATTTTCTTTAAATTCACCTTTGAAAGCAAATTTGGTACAACTCAAACCCGAAGTAATAGGAACAAACTGTCGGGACCTAAACTATCTCGAAACTAACAAAGGGGCACAACCAATCCCTGTATGCAAACCCAACATCATTAGCCAATTATAGTCTCTGCACCGGTATAAGAAACGAGTAACACTGCCTAGCCAAGGTACTCGCCAAACTATCACCGTCTTGAAGGTTCTTGAGAATCAAGGTCCATTTATTCTTGTTGAAATCTTCTCGCCATTCCATGGCCAAATATTCTCACAATGGCGAAAAGCTCCCTAAGAATATGCTGGGTAAAACTTTTTTTGTTGTTTTCCAAAAGTAACTTTGGATCCAAACCTGAAGTAACTGAGCACAACCTCTAAGTTGCCCATCTTCATGCCTTCGGATAACATTCAAAGAAATAAAAGTCTCGTTCAAGATTATTAGTGTCGAAAATCCAAAACAGCTACATCAATGTCATTCAAAACTCTCAGAAAGATTATCAAACCATATATCCCCAAGGCAAATACGTCTATCTTCATTATCTCATCCGGGTGCTAGGTATTATATCTTGAATGCATTCCCATGAAAAAGCGACACTATCAACTCGACTCTGAATCAAACCTTTTACCCAATCTTCACTCATTTCGGCTATATTTTTAAGCTTGGCAGGATAATTCTGAGACTTCGGGTGTTTAGAATAAATCTAATCTTTCTGAACATTTCTATGATTAAGTAGTGCCGTGTACTCTTCGATTGTAGGTATCATATCCTCCCCATTTAAAGTTAAACAACAAAAGGCGAGGTTCCAAAACTAAAATAAAGATCAAAACATGGGTTCATTGATTCTGATGTACATCAAATCGGCTACATCACCATAGCTATCATGGAACAAATTCTTCAACCTCGAATCCCAAATTTCCCATATCTTCTTCAATTCATAAAGATCACTTTGTTGTAGACTCACATAAGTATACCCCAATATTATACGCTCGTTTGGAAAACTGTCACCTTGAATCCTTTGGTTGCCCTCGGACTAATGTCGAACTTGTGAGTTGATTTCCTCCTTCTTAAGATACCTCTCATCCATAATGAAAGATCTCTAATTGGGCAAAAAACTTCGAATCAACACCTTTATGTCATGTAATGTATATGCAAAAAAGAAGAAAGGCAAAAACAAAAATAAAAACAAAACACAAAAGGAAAATGTTAGTATTGAATAAATAAATAAATAAGACAAGAAAGAAAGCAGAAAATTAAACAAGAAAAACAAGAAGTAAACCTAATTGCATGCCATCTAAAACACCTAGGTTATCTGCATGGCTCTAAAAGAGGTAGGCTTTCTATATTCGCTACATGTTGTTTTGGTGCTCGGAAGGTACTCGAACTGTCCTCGATGTCCTCTACTAAGGGTAGCAAGGCCCCCGATCATCACCAATTATAGGCTTATTTCAACCGAGTTCAATTCAAGGGGACTCATTCGCTATATCCGTATGGAGAAACAATATTGTAACACCTCTTTCCCGGTCTGGTAGAGAACCAGGCTGAAAAGCGATATCAGAAACATATTCCAAAATCAGAAGCTTGATCGGAGTTGGGAATACATTCGGGAGTTATAATATTTTCATTTAAGGCATAGCGAGCCTAATTATCAATTACCAACTCAATATGGGGTCAATTTAAATATTTTTCAAACTTAGGGACTAAATCATAAATTTTAAAAATTAGTGGTCCTACCCTGAATTCTTTATTACCATATTCTAATCAAACTTACCAATTATTAATCTGTGAAGTTTCGTTACTATCGGATGTCATTTACCTAATCAATTAAGTCGTATAGTTATTAGTGATCAATTTGTGAACTGCCTAAAACCTCTTTCTATTCTTTATAACAGAATTAACTAACACCGTATCGATACCCTAAGGGCAGTATCAATACACCAAGCCTAATTACAGATTTCCAGGTTCAAATATGTCAAGCCTGTACCGATACAGCTAAGCCCGTATCGATACTGGTTGACTGCGTTGACCCAGTATCGATACGCTATAAGACCGTATCGATACCATTTTCAACCCAAATTCTAGTAACCAAAATTTGTACCGATACACCCAAACCGTATTGATACACCCTATTTGACCAATGTTGACCAGACCAATTATACAAGGGCCGTATTGATACGCCATCACCCGTATCGATACTCCCTGACCTGTAATGACAGATTTTTACTAGTTTCTAATCAAATTAACCTAGCAAACGTCGTCCAAATTTTATCAGCAACCCAATAAACAGTAATTCTAATAGCATGTCAAATTTTAGAGTGTTTCGAATCCATTTACTAAGATTTTACCGATTAAGGCTTTTAAGCTCATTTTAACCAATTTACTAAACTCAAAACATGCCACATTACACATACAACACCTAGGTACTATTATGCTTACACAACCATATCAAAATAAGCTATTATAACTCTTTTAAACCTTATGCCACCCATCTAGGAGTTCGAAAACAAAAGTAGACATACATAAAGTAGTGGGAGTGACTTGCAACATCAAAATACACGATCGATGTCCGGAGAGCTTTAGGATCCTGAAATGCATGAGACACACACATATGTTAGGCTTATTTAGCCTAGTGAGGTAGTCCTAACAAGCGTAAGGTAATCAAGTGACATGAATAGCATACTATGATTATGAATAACATATCATCATACTTAAAATCATAGTTACACTATTAATCACATAAGTCTCATGCTTAAATCATTTATCTCATTTTCACATATACATAGCAAAGTTAAAAACATACCAATCCCTCAGACATAGTAACAAATGGATACACGGATTCCCCTTTACACCAACACATATATCAGAAAATAGGTTGTAGCCTTGAGCCATAGCTCCAGATAAGTCCCTTAAACATTCCATCATTATCTCCCCCACATATAGGTCGTAACCCTGGACCATAGTCCAACCCTTACTTATACAAGCTCAAATAATCCTATGGCATGCCAATTGTATCCAAAACTCACAAATGTCCAAGGTTACACAAATTTCTTTGTATTTTCTTACCTTTATGCCCGTAGGCTATAACATAACGGAAACGAAAGTGAGCCGTAGCTCCATAGCATATCATCGTACATGTGTACATCGAATCATCACATAGCCATATCAATTTCACATAATATAACGTAGTTGTTCATATTTCATCATATCATTTTCATAATTTATTTATATCGGATCATATGTCACATGTATATCCATAACCATATCAAAATGACACAAGGGCTTACCCAACCTTACCATTCGAACTTATAGCCGATTGCTCTACTTGAGCTTTGACACAATTTATAGCAAACCACAATAATGCAACAGGATGGCACCGAGCCTATCCCTTAACACGACTATACTCACATTGGTTACGAGGCTCCCGAATCAAAATTCCAATGTGCCTAACTTCCTTCGGGGATTATAAGGAGTCATTCTCTAACACTTGAGCTAGCACAAAGTTAGGATTATATTAGGATTCGAATTAAAGATTTGGAAACATATTTCGAGCTCACCAAAGCTTAAGGACAACAAAATCAAACTCTTAATTCATGGGTTCTCACATGAATCGGGAAAACCTATTTTTAAATTAAACTTCAACGGATGATCGAATCATCAATTCAATTGAGGGTTTTTACTCACCGAATCGTGGGCTTTCAAATGGTATATCAAACTTGAACGAAGATCGAAGATTGCATCGAGGTGCTTGCTTAGCTTGAGCTTGAAGATGGAAATGGAGGTGTGTGCTTATTTGGTAACAATGTGGGTTTAGTTTATTGGGAGGTTTAAAGATAGAAAGATGAAGGAATGAAAGCTTCTCTATTTATTATTCATATAAAAACCACATCAATTCTTTTAATAATTGCCCACCAAAGTTTGGACCAATGAAAGCATTTCCCTTGGGCAAGGGTTTGCTCAATTCAAGGTCATCGTCTAATCACGTTTTTCACTTTGATATAAATCACTTTTCTGATGATTTCACATGGGAGTAGTCAGGCAAGGAGGTGAGTAAGCACCTTGCTTACTTCTCTTCAACTCTTGACTTCAAATGAATTCAAAACAGGGAACCCGTATCGATACGCTCGTGATCGTATCGATACGCTCGTGACCGTATCGATACACTCATACCCAAACAGATATGTTAGTTATTGATAGTTGGGCCATATCGATACCGGCTTGACCGTATCGGTACGCCTAGTTCAGAATTTGCATTTTGGGCTCCGAATAATATACAAGGCAGTTCAATTAATCACATAAGATCAAAATGTAATTTCATTATAAAAAGGGGTACAATGGTCATTTATTACAACATTTTACATATCAGATTCAAAACTTTCGGTCACCAAAACCTATTTCCGACTAGGCCGGTTTTTGGGATGTGACAAATATTCCCATGAAGACATAGGGTACTCAAGCCCCAAAGTTACTTATTAGGCCCATACGGAGGAACGATATCCACACGGAGCACTAGCATTTCCCCTCATTTAAAAGGCCGAGTTTATATGTCAAATTTTAAAATGCGTTAAAATAAACTCGCATTTATAAACAAATATCAACTTAATTGTCACTTTAACTCGCAACTTCGAATATTATTAAAGTGGTAAAATTTTAGGCCTAACTCTTTTTTAGAAAAACAAAAGTTAGTTCCCCGGCGGAGTGGCCATGTTGTAGTGATGTTTTTGAAATCATTTCTCGAATTGGTTCGAGGTGTGCCGCTTTTTGAAAATATTTGTTTAAAAGAGTAATTTTTATTTTAAAACCCGTATTTGGAATATAAAAATTGGAGTCGCCACCGGTCACTTAGATTAGGTAGATCGGACATCGTAAATGAAAACAAGAGATTATGGGTTCGGGAGTCGATTACGAGTGGGGAAGGTTTCGCACCCCCACTATGCCCGGAAATCGGTACCAAATTAATTATCGCCTTGTTAATATTAAATTTTGCGAGTTAAAGTGACGATTAAACCAAAATTCGGTTATACATATGAGTAGATTTTAAGGGTCCCGTTATTCGAGTATAAACGAAAGACCACCACCATTGCGACTGGTACTAGCCACGTTTATTCCCGAATAAAAGGGCACCGCATTGGCAATTTATATCTTGGATGCAACATAAAACAACATGGCATAAACAAGTAAACAAGAAAAAGGGACATGAAACAATCGAATAAAAGGAACCACATCAAACATTAATACCCACAATATGAACAAATTTAGCACACGATATACGGCAATATACATCTACCAGTGTATGCATATAAATCTATATACATATAGAAAGGAATCTTGGCAGCCTTGCACATATAACATATACTATACAAGATAATACACACATATATATAAGACATGTCTCATAAACATATAAGGCATTATATATATAAATATGCGTACCTATATGTACATATGAAGACAATAGTTTGGCTTTAACAGTAACCTTGCGTGTATATATATATATATATATATGCATATTAAAACTACATATTACATAATATGAAGAAAACACGTATATTATACATATAATGAAACCATGTATTATATACAAAAAATGTGTAAGAAAATGTGAGGAAATTGGTTACTTTGAGCCATATTTCGAATGAGTAAAGGTGGAGTTTTGAATAAGGATTCGGTTGGGTCTTATTCTACTCCACAATACCTTTACAACGGTATCTCATATGCTCAAAATGGTTGAGTAATGAATGAGAAATTGATGCTCAAAGTGGGCTTGTGAATTGAGTTAAGGAAAAGGGAAAAGCTTATATCCCATATTGATGGGTTACCAAGCGTGGGAGATGTTTATATACAAGACTCTACTTGGTAGTTATTGGAAAACTAAAGCTTAAATGATATGAGTAATGTGAATGTTTGAATTGGTCGAGCCTTATGTGGGCTTGTGGATATTTTAACCCATTATGAGATAATTTTCATTAAATATAGCATTTTAATATCTCAAATAAAAGGATAAATGACTGAGGTTATCCTTCAATTTGAATATTATTTTTTGGATATTTTGGAATTAAAAGGATAAATATTTGATAAGTTATTATCTTTTAATTCAAATATTATTGCGATAATGCTATTTGATAAATGAATTTTATTTTAAATAAAATTCAAATAATTCACAAGTTTTATTTCTGATGAAACTCTTACCCCTATAAATAGCTTGTAAACCTTCTAGGTTTTACACAATTTTCAAAACGTTTTCTCTCCCAAACTTGCATAGTTTTCTGGTGATAGTCGAAGGCTCGAGTACGTTCATGATTTCTTAATGGTGCTGCTGAAGATAATCATTCGTTGTTGTATCCTGGGAGACCGATGACCTCTAGCACCGAAGAGCAGTCGAATCTGTCTTAAGGAAACTGTGTTCCTAGCAGGCCTCAACAACTGAATTTGGTTATTTTAAATCTTTGTTTTCAGTTTATTTTAATTTTCTAATTTCTGTAATTTTGTTACTTTAATTATTTTTCACATTTATTTTGAATTTAACTGTTTTTGTCCAACGGTCTTAAGACGGAATCTTTCATATTTTCAAAAGGCGATTCAAGATAAGTGTGTGAGTCAAGAAAATAAATTGGTTTCAGGAATTATCCTGTGGTTTTAACGGGTTTGCTTAGATCTCATAAATAAATGGGACAAATCTGTGTTGCAGAAATTGTCGTTGAAAGTAACTGAGGTTACAGATTTTGTGGAAAAAAAATCAAAATAAAAAAAAACAAAATTTAAATTTTGATTTATTGGTATGTATCATGAGGATACATCTTTGGTTTAATACCTTCGCTTATAGCAAGTATTAAAATCATATGTAAAATACATGTTTACATGTATTGTAAAACTTTTATCATGTGTGTAAAAGGTTTAAGGCAAGGTTATCTGTGTTTGGAAACACTTTGGATTATTGTTTCAACCAATAATTTTCCATGAGAAAGTGTAGGATAACTATGAGAAATTCTTGAATTTGTTTTGGAAACAAAGATCTAAATAATTCGTTTCGGGGATTAATTCATGTCATTTTAACGAATTTACTTGATCTTGCAAACAAATATCAACGAAATTTAAATCGAAGGATTATTTCCTTTTGATCGGGTTGCCTTGATATATCTGTTTTGGTTTTAGTGCCACTAATCCCAACGTTGTTGAACAGAAAGATATAACAAAAATAAATAAACCATTGAGGTTACATTCGTGGAAATCTAGAATGATTCAATTTTGGAGATAAATCGGTGGATTTATTTGGTCAAAATTAAATTCTTAAAGCCTATTATGATGCATGTTATGAAGTGCACAATGCTTAAAAAATGGCTAAAGAATTGAGGGTCGTTGGACCATAAATACAAATAGAAGATGTCGAAGAAAATTCTTAGTTATCAAATTCTTAATTTGTGATGATTGATCCCAAATTATTATGAATCAAATGTAGTGATTTTAATTGATCACATACGGTATTCTCAAAAAAGGAATGGTTAGAAGTGAATATGTTCAGCGTTAGTCATTTGAAAAGCTAACCCATGTTTGGAACAACTTCAACAACTTACTTAAGCATAGGAGAATAGAACCCATAAACGGTGATTGAAAAACAATATGAAAGTGCATGTCTAGGATTGGTTCTTTGAAAGACTTGGTATTTAAGCGTGCCTAGTGCACAATCTCCCTTTCATAAGTTACCTACCCGGTGCATTGTTCATTATTGTTCGTTCTATTAAGATTGTGTGGGGTTTTAGTCTTTGACTAAATTCATAATATTTTGTTTTGGTTTGTGACTATATGACACAATGGAAAAAGTGAAATTTATTGGAAAGAATTTCAAAACGTGGCAACAAAAGATGTTGCATATTTGACCATGATAAACCTGGTCAAATATCTGAAGGATGATCCTCCTATGATTAGAGAGGATAAGGTAAATATTGTTACCACCTTCAAATGTTACTAAGGTAAATATTGCTAAGATAAATATTATCATGACAAATGTAGTGGAAGTCAAAAAGGACTTCAAATCGTAAATTAGGCGGTATGTTCAAGAAGCAAAATTTCATGGGAAATGCTTCAAAGATACCATAAGACGAGGTCAATGTTAGTGGCGTAACAATTGACATGACAAATTGTTGTTCGGAGAAATTACCTTCATGATAGAACAAACTTGTGATTTGCTTAAAAAAAAAAATGTTGTTCAACCCAATTTTAATAATTTGATTAATTTGGGAGAGAAACTCTATGTGAGTAGCGTTGCAACATCAAAGATACAATGATTTGAAGATAAGAATTGAAACTTCAAAATGTGCCTAACATGTGGGGGTTGTTCTATCAACTAATTAGACACCATATGAGTTATGGAAGGAAATAAGACCTTCCTACAACTACATAAAAATGTTGGGGTGTCTTGCAAAGGTAATATTCTCATTACCGAAGTAAATGAAAATAAGTGGACTATATTTTCATTGATTATGTAACGGATATCAAATTCTTGTGTAAAAATAGATTCACAAGAATATGATAATGAAAACAAAGAATATCTCATTCTTTGAAATATATTTCCTAAATATTTAGGGAAGTTGATCCAAGTTCAATGAAACGAACCTTGGAGACTATCAATGGAAATTAGTCCATACGTTCAATAAAAGGTTGAAACGAAAACATAATCACGATGACAAATAAAAGTGTGACAAAAGTGTGCATTAGGATACATGATCTTATGTTGATGACAGGCTCATTGTTATATGTAACAATGAAATGGTAAAACGTACCAATGTCATGTTAAATATGAGACTAGACGACATGAATTTTGGACATCCAAACTAAACGGTCACATGAAAGTTTCATATTCTCACACTATGTGGACAAATTCTTGAGGAATTTTTGACAATGATGATTCTGGTATAGCCAGAACTCAGTTAGACAACTGATCTCAAATGGAGTTATCTCTGTTGATTATGTAAAATCAAAGGATAAGGTGGCGGATCCGCTAACCAAAGGGTTAAATCGAGATCAAGTTGAGAAAATATCGAAAGAAATGGGACTAAAGCCCATGGAAATTAAGGCGTTATGTGAAGGAAAACCCTACCTAGTTGACTGGAGATCCCAAGATCTAGGTTCAAAATGACAACCTAATTGCATAGACCTTGTACGGTCACTATGGGGGTTGCTCTCCCAAGTCCATTCCTATGATGTAAATAGTGACTAAAAAAACGGAACATGTTAAGCAAAGCTGTTAATGACCATTGTGTGCTTTGGTGAGCCAAGCAACATAAGTCACTTATGTGAGAGTGAAGTAGGGCCGCTTTAAGGAGACTATTGGGCATAGTTCTCTCAAACTCTCGCAGAACCAGGCGATGTCCACGGCCATATGGACATAACCATGAGAACAAAAACTCGTGTCAAAGAGGTAGTTGTGTAGAGTATATCATCGTTTACACAAATGACAAATAGTTCAAGGACATCACCTCTACTAGATAGCCAATAAAGTAAATATATTTTCACAAGGGAAGGTTCAAAGGAGGACACCTACCTATCCTATGCAACTATCAATTGTAGAAACTATCACCACATCGAGTCAAAATGGTTTTGATAAAATGCATCAATTTCATTCATGTGGGGGATTGTTGGAAAATGTGAGGAAATTGGTTACTTTGAGCCATATTTCGAAAGGGTAAAGGTGGAGTTTTGAATAAGGATTCGGTTGGGTCTTATTCTACTCTATGAGACCTTTACAACGGTATCTCATATGCTCAAAATGGTTGAGTAATGAATGAGAAATTGATGCTCAAAGTGGACTTGTGAATTGAGTTAAGAAAAAGGGAAAAACTCATATCCCATATTGATGGGTTACCAAGCGTGGGAGATGTTTATATACAAGACTCTACTTAGTGGCTATTGAATAACTTAAGTTTAAATGATATGAGAAATGTGAATGTTCAAATTGGTTGGGCCCTACGTGGGCTTGGGGATATTTTAAACCATTATGAGATAATTTTCCTTAAATATAGCATTTTAATATCTCAAATAAAAGGATAAATGACTAAGGTTACCCTTAAATTTGAATATTAATTTTTGAATATTTTAAAACTAAAAGGATAAATATTTGATAAGATATTATCTTTTAATTCAAATATTATTGTGATAATGCTATTTGATAAATGAATTTTATTTTAAATAAAATTTAGATAATTCACAAGTTTTATTTTCGATGAAACTCCTACCCCTATAAATAGCTTGTAAACCTTCTAAGTTTTACACAATTCAAAAAGTCTTTCTACTCTCAAAATTGCATTGTTTTCTGGTGATAGTCAAAGGCTCGAGTACGTTCATGATTTCTTAATGGTGCTGCTGAAGATAATCATTCGTTGTTGTATCCTGGGAGACCGATGACCTCTAGCACCGAAGAGCAGTCGAATCTGTCTTAAGGAAACTGTGTTCCTAGCAGGCCTCAACAACTGAATTTGGTTATTTTAAATCTTTGTTTTCAGTTTATTTTAATTTTCTAATTTCTGTAATTTTGTTACTTTAATTATTTTTCACATTTATTTTGAATTTAATCTTGCGTAAATTGTCGTTGAAAGTAATCGAGGTTCTGATTTTGTGGAAAAAAATCAAAATAAAAAAAAACAAAATTTAAATTTTGATTTATTGGTATGTATCATGAGGATACATCTTTGGTTTAATACCTTCGCTTATAGCAAGTATTAAAATCATATGTAAAATACATGTTTACATGTATTGTAAAACTTTTATCATGTGTGTAAAAGGTTTAAGGCAAGGTTATCTGTGTTTGGAAACACTTTGGATTATTGTTTCAACCAATAATTTTCCATGAGAAAGTGTAGGATAACTATGAGAAATTCTTGAATTTGTTTTGGAAACAAAGATCTAAATAATTCGTTTCGGGGATTAATTCATGTCATTTTAACGAATTTACTTGATCTTGCAAACAAATATCAACGAAATTTAAATCGAAGGATTATTTCCTTTTGATCGGGTTGCCTTGATATATCTGTTTGGGTTTTAGTGCCACTAATCCCAACGTTGAACAGAAGATATAACAAAGGAAATAAACCATTGAGGTTACATTCGTGGAAATCTAGAATGATTCAATTTTGGAGATAAATCGGTGGATTTATTTGGTCAAAATTAAATTCTTAAAGCCTATTATGATGCATGTTATGAAGTGCACAATGCTTAAAAAATGGCTAAAGAATTGAGGGTCGTTGGACCATAAATACAAATAGAAGATGTCGGTGCTAAGAAAATTCTTAGTTATCAAATTCTTAATTTGTGATGATTGATCCCAAATTATTATGAATCAAATGTAGTGATTTTAATTGATCACATACGGTATTCTCGCAAAAGGAATGGTTAGAAGTGAATATGTTCAAGCGTTAGTCATTTGAAAAGCTAACCCATGTTTGGAACAACTTCAACAACTTACTTAAGCATAGGAGAATAGAACCCATAAACGGTGATTGAAAAACAATATGAAAGTGCATGTCTAGGATTGGTTCTTTGAAAGACTTGGTATTTAAGCGTGCCTAGTGCACAATCTCCCTTTCATAAGTTACCTACCCGGTGCATTGTTCATTATTGTTCGTTCTATTAAGATTGTGTGGGGTTTTAGTCTTTGACTAAATTCATAATATTTTGTTTTGGTTTGTGACTATATGACACAATGGAAAAAGTGAAATTTATTGGAAAGAATTTCAAAACGTGGCAACAAAAGATGTTGCATATTTGACCATGATAAACCTGGTCAAATATCTGAAGGATGATCCTCCTATGATTAGAGAGGATAAGGTAAATATTGTTACCACCTTCAAATGTTACTAAGGTAAATATTGCTAAGATAAATATTATCATGACAAATGTAGTGGAAGTCAAAAAGGACTTCAAATCGTAAATTAGGCGGTATGTTCAAGAAGCAAAATTTCATGGGAAATGCTTCAATTACCATAAGACGAGGTCAATGTTAGTGGCGTAACAATTGACATGACAAATTGTTGTTCGGAGGAAATTACCTTCATGATAGAACAAACTTGTGATTTGCTTAAAAACAAAAATGTTGTTCAACCCAATTTTAATAATTTGATTAATTTGGGGAGAAAACTCTATGTGAGTAGCGTTGCAACATCAAAGGGTACAATGATTTGAAGATAAGAATTGAAACTTCAAAATGTGCCTAACATGTGGGGGTTGTTCTATCAACTAATTAGACACCATATGAGTTATGGAAGGAAATAAGACCTTCCTACAACTACATAAAAATGTTGGGGTGTCTTGCAAAGGTAATATTCTCATTACCGAAGTAAATGAAAATAAGTGGACTATATTTTCATTGATTATATAACGGATATCAAATTCTTGTGTAAAAATAGATTCACAAGAATGTGATAATGAAAACAAAGAATGTCTCATTCTTTGAAATATATTTCCTTTATATTTAGGGAAGTTGGTCCAAGTTCAATGAAACGAACCTTGAAGACTATTAATGGAAATTAGTTCATACGTTCAACAAAAGGTTGAAACGAAAATATTATCATGATGACAAATAAAAGTGTAACAAAAGTGTGCATTAGGACACATGATCCTATGTTGATGACACGTTCATTGTTATATGTAACAATGAAATGGTAAAATGTACCAATGTCATGTTAAATATGAGACTAGACGACATGAATTTTGGACATCCAAATTAAACGGTCACATGAAAGTTTCATATTGTCACACTATGTGGACAAATTCTTGAGGAATTTTTGACAATGATGATCTTGGTATAGCCAGAACTCAGATAGACAACTGATCTCAATGGATTTATCTCTGTTGATTATGTAAAATCAAAGGATAATGTTGTGGATCCGCTAACCAAAGGGTTAAAAAGAGATCAAGTTGCGAAAACATCGAAAGGAATGGGACTAAAGCCCATGGAAATTTATGGCACTATAAGAAGGAAAACCCTACCTAGTTGACTAGAGATCCCAAGATCTAGGTTCAAAGGGACAACCTAATCACATAGACCTTGTACGGTCACTATAGGGGGTTACTCTCTCAAGTCCATTCCTATGATGTAAATAGTGACTAAAAATAGAACAAGCTAAGCAATGCTTTTAATGACCATTGTGTGCGTCGGTGAAGCTGAGCAACATAAGTCACTTATGTAAGAGTGAAGTGGGGCCGCTTCAAAGAGACTATTGGGGCATAGTTCTATCAAACTCTCGCAGAACCAGGCAATGTCCACGGCCATATGGACATAACCATGATAACTAAACTCGTGCCAAAAAGGTAATTGTGTGGAGTATATCATCGTTTACACAAATGACAGCACAATTCAAGGACATCACCTCTACTGGGCAGCCAGTAAAGTAAATATATTTTCACAAGGGAAGGTTCAAGGGTGGACACCTACCTATCCTATGCAACTATCAATTGTAGAAACTATCACCACATCGAGTCAAAATGGTTTTGATAAAATGCATCAATTTCATTCATGTAGGGGATTGAAGGAAAATGTGAGGAAATTGGTTACTTTGAGCCATATTTCGAATGGGTAAAGGTGGAGTTTTGAATAAGGATTCGGTTGGGTCTTATTCTACTCCATGAGACCTTTACAACGGTATCTTATATGCTCAAAATGGTTGAGTAATGAATGAGAAATTGATGCTCAAAGTGGGCTTGTGAATTGAGTTAAGGAAAAGATAAAATCTTATATCCCATATTGATGGGTTACCAAGCATGGGAGATGTTTATCTACAAGACTCTACTTAGTGGTTATTGAATAACTTAAGCTTAAATGATATGGTAACGTGAATGTCCAGACCAGTTGGGCCCTACGTGGGCTTGCGGATATTTTAACCCATTACGAGATAATTTTCCTTAAATATAGCATTTTAATATCTCAAATAAAAGGATAAATGATTGAGGTTATCCTTAAATTTGAATATTATTTTTTGAATATTTTGGAATTAAAAGGATAAATATTTGATAAGATATTATCTTTTAATTCAAATATTATTGTGATAATGCTATTTGGTAAATGAATTTTATTTTAAATAAAATTCAAATAATTCACAAGTTTTATTTCTGATGAAACTCCTACCCCTATAAATAGACCTTCTAGGTTTTACACAATTTTCAAAACGTTTTCTCTCCCAAACTTGCATAGTTTTCTGGTGATAGTCGAAGGCTCGAGTACGTTCGTGATTTCTCAGTGGTGCTGCTAAAGATAATCATTCGTTGTTGTATCCTGGGAGACCGACAACTGGCAACCTCTAGCACCGATGAGCAGTCGAATCTGTCTTAAGGAAATTGCGTTCCTAGCAGGCCTTAGCAACTGAATTTGGTTATTTCGAATCTTTGTTTTCAGTTTATTTCAATTTTCTAATTTCTGTAATTTTGTTACTTTAACTATTTTCACATTTATTTTGAATTTAACTGTCTTTTGTCCAACAAAATATACGTAACATATATATATATATATATCAAAGCTATATGCTATATAATATGTAAAAAAACATATAGTATATATATATATATAAGAAACATATATCTAGTACGTTATACATAGAGTATATATATCAAAACTAGGTACTATATTATAAAACATACATAATAGCTATATATATACCATATGTTGTATACCATATATAAAAACATATATTATACATTTTAAAAAACATACATTATATAAAACACATATCATATTAACATAATATATACCAATGCTACATTACTTTTCTATATCATAACAAGACAAGAAACATTGAACATCAACATTAAATAGGACTAGAAATTTAAATATGCATGAAAAGAGGGTAACCAAGGGGGTTTTATCACTGGATTTTGAACCAAATTAAACTAAACCTAAAATTAACAGGATTAAACTGGGGATTAAACCATTTTAAAACATATTAAGCTTAAAATAGGACGAAATTGTAAAGCTTTGAAAAATACCAGAGACTACGGTTGTGGTTTAAAAGGGCGGAAGGACCGCAGGCGTGATTATGGAAACACAGAGGGATTTAAAAATAAAATAGCCCATTTCTTTCTTAAAATATGTATAAAACTCAACTTTTTTTTACCAAAAACAGAAGAAAAAAACCCTTAAAAACGATAACTCTCTCCATTCCTTCTCAAAAATCGAATGGACACCGCTGTGGTGTTCATCCTCGTCGCAGGGTGTTCATCCGAGAACTCAGAAAAATCACCACCATCTTCAGATTTCGACGATCGACCATCGTAATCTGCCGCACCGGTAGCCGCTCATTGGCGCTAGTGAACCCTAAAACTTCAAAAAAAAACCTCGTTTTCTCTCTCCAAATCCAGATCTAGACCCATTTCTTTTTGTAAACCAAAAGTAAAAATAAAACCTCCTTTCGTGAAAAACCAGAACCCAAAATCCCTTTTTTCCATAAAAAACATATTTGAACCCCCTTTTGTCTGCCTTTTCATCGATTCACCATATATGGCCTCGAAGAGGCTAAGAGGTTTGTCATCGACGAATGAAAGCCATGGTGTGAGGGAAGGCGAACCGTCGCAGGGGGAGATGAAACGACAAAGGTAAAATCAAAACCCTGGTTCTATTTTGCGTATGATGTTTACGATGATGATCTAAAAAAAGAGAAAAGCTACCTCTGAAATCTGAAGGCCGTTTTTGCTTTCGTTCTCTATTCCCAAGAATTTCTAGAATGAGTCCCCTTTTTACAAACGTTTAGGGTTTTTAAATATATGCCCTGATTATACATGTATTTAGAAAAATAAAAAATAAAATCTTAATAATCTTATTAGTTGCTTTCTGTCAATCTGCTATTTCATTGTATTTCTCTGAAATTGTTGGCTTGTCCCCTAATCCTTCTTGATTTTTGCATGTTATCGACGACTTGAGGGGAGGAGGGGAACCAGGCGCAGCGCAGCAGTGGACGAACCTCTCTGACGTTGTCCTTTGTGCTCCCTTGCACGTCATGGCTGAACAAGAGGAGGAGGGGACCAGAGTGAGAAGCTGAAGCGCTGCGCGTGTACATGTGAAGGAATTTGAAGCGTCATCTGGCCAGGGGCGTGCGTTCCACACGGCACTCAAACGGTCTTGATCTGGACCATCAGATCATTCTAGATCTGACGGTGGGCAACCAACTGCGCAAGGAACAAAATCGATTAGGGTTTTCATCTGATTAGGGTATTAAGGTTTTTAGCTTGGGTCAATTGGCCTTATGTATTCTGTTTTGGGTTTCTAAACTTGTAAATGGACTATATGGTTTTAATGGACTATTATATATGGGCTTTTCATTTATACCTTGTTTTTTTATTTTCAGATTTGTAATAATAATAATAATAATAATAATAATAATAATAATAATATATGAACACAAATTAGTGATTACAATAGGTTTCATCCAAGTCCGCTGTTCATCAAACATTCAAATTAGCGAATTTGACTGGTTAAACCTCTAATATTAACTTAAACCTTATTTTAACTCGAATAGTTATTTATCAAATATGAACAAAATTTATACATTATCAAAAAGATTAAAAACATATATAAAGAGAGACATTCAACTAAGCTCAAAGCATATGTGAAAAACGAGATAATGTCGGTTCTCTATTAAGTTTTCTAATGTAATTAGTTCTCTTTATTCATAAAAGAAATTAAAATTATCCATTTTAATGGGTTCGTGTTCGGGCAGAAGTTCATAGTGACTATTTCAAACATTCATCGTTCTTCAATCCTAAAAGGCCAAAACCAGGTGTTTGGTCAACCCCATTTCCCGCTTCCGCCATTACCTCCTCCCACTGTCCAAACTCACCACCCCCTCTACTCCGTCGGCCCCCGACTCCTTATATAATAACCCGAATCTCTTAAACTTAAACTCGCTAACCAAAAAACCTGTGCTTTTTTCCCCGATCTTTCATAAAAAGAATGGCTCGAATCTTTGTTTTGTTCACTGTTATTTTTCTCGTCTTGACCGTCACACACGGCCGCTTTCTTATACCGGAGCAGACAATCAGCCCCGAAGAAACCGTTACCGTTTTCCCCGAACGCCACCATACAATCATCGATCTCCCTAGCGAGAAACCCGACTCTGAACAAGCCAAGACAGTCGATTTTAAGCACTACGATACCATGGAAGCCGACTCCGACTTGGATTCTTTCCCGTTAACAATGACCAGTTTCCGTCCCGTAAACGGCCACTTCCCCAGGCACCCGTTGGTTCCGTTCCGTCACAAACACGACTGCCATTTCCACAAAAGGTTCAGGCCTTCGAAACCGCGGTTCCAGCGCAAGCGCTATATTTCTTACGGCAACGATATGGTACTTTCCGACGACAGAACTGGTTTCGACACTGATAAGTCAGATAGCCTTGGTCCCAAGCCGAGACGGGCCAGGTTCTCCGGCAACGGCGCCGGGTCTAAAGAGCATGTAGAGTCCTTTAGGAAGCCTCGTCACGAACATGAACAAGACCAGGACGACGAACACCACCGCCGTTACTACTACAACGACCGCCATCATCGCCGAGGAGAGGAGGATGAAAGGCGCGGCGAGAGTGAAGAGAAGGAGGGAGGGTTGGTGAAGAGGTTTCGCAAGTTTTTGACGAAGTTTTGAAGGTATCGTACACGTTATTAAATCAAAGCGGTGCAGCTAATCTTGTTTTTTTCTGGCCTGCCTGTGTTTAAGCTCGTTGATTATCGGTTGTAAATAACATCGCATCCTTTGGTGATGAATAATATGGTTTCTCCTGTTATATCATAGTCCCATGAATTTGAGTTGTTGAAACGGAAAATTTTTCCTCCGATCCTGTAATACCCAAAATTTACTAAGTTGATTAAGGGTCATTTAGTATTAAGATAATAGCTTAAAAGCTAATTTAGTGACTAAAATGACAAAAATGCGAAAGTTGGGATTTCTTTAATTATTGGTTTTGGAAAGGAAATTTCTAAGGTTTAAAGTTCTCATATGATAGATAGTGAATTGAATAAGGTATTCTTAAAGTTTGGTTGAATTCTAAGGAAAATTGGAATGGGAATTGAAGTTTAAAAATGTGGTGACCAAAATGTAAATTTTGAAAATTTTATGGCTAAAGTATAAACTTTGGAAAAGTTTGGGGACTAAAGTTGTTATTTCCCAAAAGTTGAGGGTTTTTATTTCATAAATAAACAGATCACCTAAGGGTGTGAATCGAATGCGAAATTATTGGTTCGATCTGATACTTCGATTATTGGGAAAATCGCAGTTAAAGTTTAAGTGGAATTTGTATACCTGGATCGAATTGGAAAATTTTGAAATTTTGTCATATGATAGAGAAAGGTTATAAAAGTCATTTCCAAGTATTTAAAATATTTTTAGTTTGATTCAAGATGAATCCTACAGTTTATTTTTGAGTAAATGATTATTTATCGGTATATTGGATCGAATGGAAATTTTGGAGACTGGTCCAAAAGCTATGAAAAAGTCATAAAATGTTATTTTATGAATATTTTATTATGGTTGTTTGAATTCTAACTAGATTTAGTTAGATTGTAATGGAATGGCAATTTGGAAACAAACTAGTAAATAAAGACTAGTTGGAGGGCAAATTGGTCATTTGGCCCCAATGGCAATTTTGAAATATTTAAAAAGTTATAAGGGCAATTTTGGAAAGAGAGAATGGAAGATTAAATCTTGGCCCTTGATTGATGATAAAATCAATCTCAACAATTGGATAAAAAGGGCAAAATTGTAATTTCACTATTAAATGAATTTAATATTCATTTAATAGATATATGTGTAAAGTAATGGTAAAAAGATGAACAAGTTCATCTTGTTCCAGCAACAAACGTGAGGTCTAGGGAAAGAAAGAGAAAAAATTTTACAAGCTCGATTCAAGTCCCGAAACTCGGTTTTCAGGTAATCTCTTCAACTACAAAGTTGTTCTACTCTTCAAGCCCTATCTTTTGATATCAATAATTCATGGAATCCATGCTTGATTGATGAGAATTTATGTGAGAAGGAAATTAGGGTTTATGGATCAAATTGGGGCTTTTGAGATTTTATGATTCCATGATTGAATTCAAGTTGAAATCAAGCTAGTATGATGTTAAAATCATGATATTGAGTTGGGATTTAAGTTTTACATGTTTTGATTATTATGAAGATGATTAGGTTTTATGGATTCAAGTTTAATTTATGGTTTGTGATGTTGAAATAATGATCTAGTAAGCTTGAATTGTTGTTTAGAAGTAAAACCCTAAGTTAAATTGTGTAGGGACCATTTCAGCAACTTGAAAAGTTGAAGGACCAAATCTGAATTTTTAGAATTTGGAGTGTATTTGTGTTATTAATGATGTTAGAGATAAGAAAATGAAGTTAGAATGACAAATTGAGGTTGAATTGAATTAGTGACCATTTTGACAATTTGTCAAAGTTAAGTGACCAAATTGAAATTGAAGTTTTGTATGGGGTTAAATCTGATTTTTATTTGTAATGATGGAATTAAGGTAGCAATGTTGAATTGAGGACTAAATTGCAAAATTAAGAAGCTTGAATCCTTATCTTTGCATTTAGTGACTATTTCGGTAAATAAGAAAAATTAGGGAGAATTATTGTGAATAATTATTTGGTGAAGAATGTGATGAGTTGGTGGTTTAAAGCTAGCGATTGGACTAAATTGAAAAGTATAAAAATAAGGAGAAGTTAGTATAAAAGTTGAAGTTGTTTATGGAAGCTGTGTAGGAAAACTGGTTTATGGCAGTAACTTTGAAAATTCACCATAAATTCTACAAAAATGGTTAGAAGGTGAATTTTATACCGATGTAAATATTTGTTCGTCTAGTTTCGTGTCCAACAAATGGAAACTAATTTCGAGTTCCGAGTAAAAAGATATGAATTTTTAAGTGGTGAAAGGTCAGAAAATAGTATAGCAGGATGTTCCGCAATTCAATACTGGAAATTGACTTTGAAAATTCTCCATAAACCGTACAAGTTGAATTTGGGCTATTAATTTATATGGTTGAAAATCTTATTGAATCTAGTTTCTATCAGAACAAACGGAATCGAATTCCGAGTTGTAGATTATTTTATAGAAATATTTCTTTGGAGGTACTGCAAACTGCCAGAAAATGAGAATTGATACACTTTGTATCTAAGGTTGATTAGTAGGCTTGAAAAGGGTTAATGGAAGTTCAAATTGGTCACTAAGGACCATAATGAGTTTTTTAACAATACAAGGAAGAAAATAAAATGTTTGGAGATTTTGTGCTCAAATGATTATATTGGACAATATGTCTAAAATATTGTTAGATTGGGATCTAACAAATATTTTACTTATTTGAATTGTGAAGTTAAGTTCGAATCAAGGGACGTTCGAGGTACAATGAAGGAAAGGATCAAAGAGGACTTAGTGAGGCATACTAATACATGGCTCAGGTGAGTGCAATGCATACATAACATTATACATGGATGTTTCATACATCACCGGTAGAACTTGCGATGAGTCTACCTAGTTTATATATTGTCATAATAATTATGTCATTGATCATATATTTGACATATTTTAAGGTTGAAAATAAATGCATTGATCACTAGTTATTGATGATGGTATAATATGAATGTTATTTTGGTAATGAACTGTTAAATGTTGATATATATTGATATATGTTGCCATTGATGACTAAATGATAAAATAAACCCAATGTATGATATAGAGGTTCAAAGGTATAGTTGGCTAGCCATAGAGTCATAAACAGCTGTATAAATATTCTAAGCACTTCGGTACAATATTCATAAATACTCATTGAGGGTATACTCATGCAAGGTTTGGTATACGGAAACACTTAGGGTGTTAAGCACTACGGTGCAATTTTATTAATACTCAATGAGGGTATACTCATGCAAGGTTTGGGTATACGGAAGCACTTAGGTTGCTAAGCACTACGGTGCAAATAATATACATACTCAAGAAAGGTTGGGTATGGGGGATGACTCGTGTACATAGAATCTCTTAAATTCGATACCTTGGGCTAAATAAATTGAAAAGAATTAAAAATAAACAGGAAGATAACCTTGAAAGCTTGCATATATAAATGGAAAAAGGTATTGGTAAGCATTGAAAGCTTACGGATGGAAATGGCAACGGTATTAGTAAGATCTAATCTTATCACTTTGATATACATATTTTATTTATGTTAACAAGCATGTAATGGTAAAGTGATCATATGCAAAGTTAATCATTAATATTGATATTATGATTATTGCACTTGAATTTGAATTATTGCTTCACTAAGTAAATACTTGGCGTGTAACTGTTTTACACGTAAGAAAGAAGAAATGGTTTGAGTAAGGAGCATATACGAACATCATCAATTAATAACAGATACATCAATATCAGTAAGATATCTTTTGATACTGTTTGATATTTACTAGTTGGCATGTATATTAAAAGGATATGTCTGCTCAGATAGAATTTGTATTTTATTTGGTATCTGGATGAATTTTAAATCATACAGTTTTTAGACAGTTTTATTAATTATATCAAGACAAATTAAATTAAAAATAATCATTATAAATAAACGCATTACACATTAAATTAAATCAAACAGTTTTTAGGCAATTGAACCTGATTTTACTAGAATGAACATTATCTGTTTTTTTTATTAAAACCATTTGTTGACTTCTTCGATTACACATTTAAATGGGGATTGTAAGAGTTGATATAATAACTCGAATAACTTTTTTTGGCAGAAGTAACTATTATTTTATACAAACCAAAATAATCATATTTTTGTCACAATGCATTAAATTAAAAATAATCATTATAAATAAACGCATTTAGTGTTCATAGTAATAAAAAGTGATATCATCTCCTAAATGATTTGGGTACGAACAACTCTTAAATGATTTGGGTTCGAACAATAATTTATCTAAATTTGAAATCGGAAACTATGATTATAAGGAAGAAAAAAAACTTAACTATGATACATATTCTGATTATAAAGAATTGGCCAAGGACCAACAGATGATGATGTACCAACATATAATATATCCACCAAACACAATGGTTTATACATGCAAAACTAATAATATGAGCATAAAATTCCTATCGTACAGAGATATTTACATCTAGACACCAATTCATTATTAAACAGAGAAAATTCTGAATTGTTTCTTCATCTTGGAAATCTGTTGCAGGCCGAGGATGGACACCTTAATTGTCTGCTATTATCAACACAACACACCTAAAGATAATGTTCTGGTAAAAAGATGCATAAAGCATAAGGAAATGGAAGTTGACTCGAATTGAAGGTAGCCCGAATTATCTACTCAGCTTCTAATAACACGAGCTCGTCACCTTGATGCTGCTAAGAGGGACCCTGATTATTCACATTCTTTCAATCGGCTCGGTGCGATCCTGAAGAGCCAAACGCTCTGAAACATCAGCCAATGACTTGAGGTTGCACTTGATCAGTGCCTCAACAAAGTAGCATGTTTCATCCTTGGTGTTTCCATCAGGTACATCCACCACAAAAGACTCGATCGCCAGCGTTCCTGGTCTGCCATCAATGACCTCAGGATGGACCGTAACAATGGATGAGTAGTTCTGCCAATTAGCATAGCATACAGGAAATTTTGCAGTTTCATCAAATTAGATGATCATAACCAAAGTACAGGAATGCTTTATGAAAAAAATAATAAGGGAGGTCGATGCAGAACTGGAACAATATGATTCTCATAAATTCAAATATGAAAAGGAGGCATAACAATATATCACAGAACTGAAAACTCACACATCTTCAATGACATGATAAACAGCATCGCTTGCACATGTATGTGTATAAACTAAAATTATTCCACATACATGCAAAGAAACCAAGAAAAAAATATGGGCAGCCGCAAAAAGAAGTGGTCCAGGTCAAATGTGCTAGTTGCACAAGATAACATAATAGTTTGGATAGATGAAACGGCAACATCATGCATATAAATTGCCCTAGACACAGGGCAGCTACAGAGCACATTCATCCCCCTGGTCAAATTCAGAAGAAATACATTTTACTAGTCAATTTGTAGGGATATATATACATCTCCTAATTTTACAATTCTGATTTCCAGTTTTGCAGGGCTATGTTCCATGTCAAACACGACAAAATTCTTCTAAAACGCTCAATGAATTTGACAATTTAAACAATGATTTTGACAATTCATACTGAAGTGACAGTCTTTATCAGCTGACCGGTTACAAAAGTTAGTGTAAACAATGCTCCACCTCGCAAGTGATTTATGCAGTTCATAATCCCAGAAAATTATCACATCTTATAATAAGAGAAGGGGGGGTTACTTTTAGATGAATACTGATATTTCAGTCAAGATTATATGTTGAAAAACTTAAAAATTTATTGGAGCTCGATGGACCTGCATTTACAATTACGTGCGAGGTGTGTAACTAATTAAACCAAGTAGAAAATTCATACCTTCAACCTGTGGTCTCCTCCAACGATCGTCATACTCAAAATATGCTCATCGTCATCCAGATACTCTAACCTTTCAGTGCTAGTTGTGGCTGGCAAACCTGACCTAACATTGACTTCTCTAACGCTTCCAATTCGAAGGTCCCCTTGCACAACACACCTACTAACAAATGGTTTGTACTTCTGTGGTTGATCAAACCTCCTTACTAATGACCAAACCTGATTGATCAGAAACCTCATTCATTAGTCTGAAAGCGAGCTAAAACCTGAAACTTAATCTGAAAGTAATTTCATTTGTAACTACAGAAGAATTAGGTTGGATATGGGATATCAAATTAAACTCGTTCTAATCGGAAATTGTCAGTGTTCTACATCTCAACTCGAAAACAATACACGATCCATATAGCTCAAGGTTTATTTCTAAAGTCATTCGCTTCAGAATTCAACGACCCATTAATCTAGCTTAAATTTTCAGTGAAAAATTCGAAATTCTAATAAATCACCTCTTAAAATCGAACTACTCATATGTTGAATCCACATGCAATGAAAGAAAAACAAGTTCAAAGGAGAAAATACCAGCAATAACACGTCGCCTGAAAATTAAGCTAAGCTATTTAAAATAGACATCTAAAACCAAAATTTACAGAATTCAGCCAAAAACATTTCCAGATCTATGTACGGATCTAGCACTCAGTACAAACCTAATCGGTTCTATTAGCCTGATTTTCTTTAACAAAAAGGAAAAAAGAAATAGAAATCATACAAGATGAACAGGAGCTTTGATGTGCTTAACGAGCGAAGAGCTGCACTGATTTTCTTTAACCTCGAATTTGTGGTGCCGCTTGATGAACTCTTCTTCAATCTTACTAAACCCGCTCCCGTTCATGGTGGTGATGTAATTATTGGTCACCATCGAGGTAACCGTACGTAGCACGGGGGAGAGAAGAGGAAAAAACGGTCCAAAAGCCGACGGTGGGAGTTAGCGCGTTCGGGTAAGGTTACCGGGGAGTCCTAGAAAGGTCCGAAATGAAACGCCATCGCCAGGTCCAGATTGCTTCTTTCTCATCTCATCGCCTGGGATAATTAATTAATTAAAAGAAAAAATCGGTGGAAAATGATACGCCGTGTTTCCCCTTTTTTAATAAATTTTCGGCTATTATTATTGTTTACCCGTACTTTCTATGGCGATTAGATTAGTACGATTAGTGATTAGCAGCAGGAGTTTTGAATTTGCCCAGGCTGTTTTCAATAGGTCCATTTTTGGACGGACGCGGTGAACTGCGTACTGTTATTGGGCCTAGTCTTCAGGCCCAAATTTTCCCGCCAAAGGATTGATTTATACCAGTCCCAATTTTCCTTTCCCGCCTTCCAGTGAACTCTCTGCTCCCAAATTCTTCCATTCAACGGAAATTAGGGCTCGTTTTGAAGCAAAGATGACGAAAGAAGAAGCTGGAAGTGGACGAGAGGACATGGAGATTGATGGATCTGAGCAAGCAAATGCCGTCCCCGATGGATTCGACGCTAACTATCTCAGAATCTATTACGGTCAGAATTCTCGTTTTTCTCTTATGGATTTCCATCTTATTGCTTGAATAATGGAGTTTTTCTTTTATTATAGCACTTGTAGTTAAAATCTGAAACCAATTTTATGGCAGGAAAGTTATTTCCTCATGCCGATATGTTTAAGTGGATGTCTTACGGAAATGGTAACCCGAGTCTCTTCCTCTTTTTTTTTTTGTTCTAGAAGTTGTGCTTTGGATTTTGTTTTCCATGTATTGATTCATATGTATCTGCAGACGGCAAGCATCCTGCTTGTGACAAATCCTACTTTGGAAGAAGGGAATTTTCTTTCACGCTCGAAAATGACATTTATATCCGATTCCAGTCTTTCAACAGTGTTGTAGAACTTGAAAATTCCATCAAAGAGAAATGCCCATTCAAGATTGATATTGGGCCTGTCTATAGCGTTGATGTAAGATTTCATTCGACTTTTAAGCAATTTTTGAATAGTCTCTCGGTGATCTGAGTTAAAGCTGCTGGTTTTGTTTTTATAAATTAATGATCTATTGTCTGTAATGCAGCCTGCTAAGAGGCATGCTTATGCTCAAAGTGGTGACAATGTTTTCACTCCGGTTGAGAGAGAATTGATTTTTGATATTGTAAGCTATCGGACTTCTAGAAAACCGAGCATCTTAGCCTACTTTTCATGCTCGGTACATGTAACGGCCATGTTATTTGACTTGTTATGTTTTATTCTTTTCCCAGGATATAACAGATTATGATGATGTTAGATATTGCTGCACGGGAGCGGATGTTTGCTTGGAGTGCTGGCCTTTAATGACAATTGCTATTAAAGTGATTGATACTGCTCTCAGAGGTAAAAGCTGGTATACATTGGTTTTCTAAATGCACTTTGAAACCTTAGCTGGCTTACTAAATTGGCCTGGATCACAAACTATTCTAATTGGATTTTTGAGTTCTTAAGCTGGCATACATTTGGTTTCTTGAGTGCACATGATGCGTACATGTCTTTTTCTTACATCATCAATTAACTTTGAAGTTCTAATAATGTAGATGACTTTGGCTTTAATCACATTCTCTGGGTATATAGTGGTCGGCGTGGTGTGCACTGCTGGGTTTGTGATGGAAAAGCCAGAAGGTAATGCAGTAAACAGTTGAAATCTTCACATTATTTCTGTTATACCTTTACCTGTTTTATTACATAAAGATATGAAGTTTCCTCTCATAACTTCTACAGGCTGACTAATGAACAGAGGGCAGCTATTGCTGATTACTTCCGTGTCTACAAGGTGGTCAACAAGTGCTGTGAAAAACAACTGGATCTGGCTTTCTCCCCCCCCCCCTTTAATACCAAGAAACCATTAACTTTTGTACCTTTTCAGGGCAATGAAAATAGTCACAAAAAGATATCTTTACCAGGCCCCGTTCTTCATCCTTTCTTGGCGTAAGGGATATTGTATTTTGTTTCTAAGTTCCTTATTCTTGATTCCAGTCTCCTTCACTAAGGCATATTCTGACTTTGCAGGAGATCTTATACTGAAGTTCTGAAGGGGTTTTTTGAGGCCAAACTGCTTCCAAATCAAAGTTTACTTTCCTCTGAGGAGAGATATGAGAAGATATTAGAAATGATTCCCGACGCATGTAAAATTTATACTCTTTGATGGCTAGCTCTGGCCTTTACCTTAGGCACTTGCTCATGTGTGTACATTCTATCTTTGCAGCTGTTGCTTCTGAGCTTAGGGGGAGGTGGCAAGAGAATAAGAGAGCTTCCATGTCAAAAGATGACATTAATCTTGTTAGGTGGGATCAACTAAAATCTGTCCTGCAATCGGGTAAACAAAAGGTATGAATTGGTATGCTCAAAATCAGTGTTAAGCCACTCTGTTTGAATAGGTGAATTGTACACTTAATGCACTTTTGTCAGTTGTATGATTTCAATATGTTTTTAAATTAACTTTTCTAACGGCGATGCTTAAATATACCGAGTTTGGATGAGTTTGTTTAAAAGGATATAACTGCTATCGTAAATTGATTATGGCCATCAAACAGATAATAGGATTTTGATACTCAAGATTGGTAATGATTCTTCATGGATCCCAAAGAGAGTCCGTGACATGTTAAAGTATTTAAGTCCACTGCATGTTAGAAACAAGATTCTACAGCAAAATGATCCATGACATTTTCATTTTATCATCTACAATCAAAGTCATGTATACCAAAGAGAGTCCGTGACATGTTAAAGTATTTAAGTCCACTGCATGTTAGAAACAAGATTCTACAGCAAAGTGATCCATGACATTTTCATTTTATCATCTACAATCAAAGTCATTTCTGAGAATATCAGCAATGAATAAGTTGGATCAAGTAATAAGTCCTTGATCTCAAAATCAATTACAATTTGATTGTTTTCCTGATAAGTTCTAACTCATTAGAAACACATTATCTCAAATATGTTTTTCACCTGGATGTCGTATGTTTTACTTTAGAGGCGGAATTACTTTATTTTAATTTTTTGAATTATTTGCATGATTCACCTTTTCCAGACACAAGGAATAAGGAGATGTGTTGAAGAGATCGTCTTTTCATTTACGTACCCTAGGCTCGATATGGAGGTCTGCAACATTATTACACCTTTGGTTTTGTTTATTTATTTATTTACTCATTTTTTAAGTTCATTCTCTTTCAACAAATATTGGTATTCATCTTAGAAGTACATCCACCTCCATTTTATAAACCAGTACATGTAAATTGCATCTTTGGAATAAGAAGTTTATATATATGCAATACCTGTCATAGACAACGGCTTGTTTGTATGTCAGGTGTCGAAGCACATGAACCATTTACTGAAGGCACCATTCTGTGTACATCCAAAAACAGGTTAGTGTTGAAAAATCTGTTCTGAATCAATTGTTATGAATGTGAAGATTAGCCAGAAACAATTGTTGGGGAGCCTAAAAGTGTGATGGGAATTCTGTTATAAGAATCATTACATTTAAGCCTAAATGCTAAAGCACATGAGTGACAGCGTTCAAAACCAGAAATATTATTAGTAGCTGTATTTATGCTAGCCACCTTGAATATGTGCTGTGATTGGATTTCTTTTCGTAATATTTTAGTCAGCTCAATTTACATGCATGCATACATATCAATACCACATGATAGGGGACATCTTCCTGTTCCTCTTCTCAGGATATGTAGGAACGAAGAAACTTCATTTTAGCAGACCCCAACATTTATTTTGGTGTTTCTCAACTTTTTTTTTAATTTTTTTTCATCTAGGTCGTGTTTGTGTTCCAATTGACCCAAACAATTGTGATGAGTTTGATCCAACTACAGTGCCAACCCTATCCCAGGTATTTGTGCTGTCAACTCTCTTTTACTTCTGTGGGATTTTTTGTGCTGAAGATTTCCGAATCCAAGTTTAATAGTCTGTTAGAATTTCAACCAAGAGAAAGAATTATACTACATTTCCTCGTGTACACTGTGTGATCCCTTGCTCCTTTGTAGAGAGATTAGCCTATAATTCTTTTGATTTATTTACCTGGCAGCTTGTGGAAGAATTGAACAGGGAAGGACTAAGACAAGATGCTGAGAATGGTAAGTTTATTCTTGCAATGCTATTTGTTCTCATGATTGTTAGGTTCCTATTCGTTTATTTAGTCGCCTGCAAATAGTAGAAAATGAAAGACCAGGAAAAGTTACACAAAAGAAGTTGCACTTATTTAAACATGGCGTAGCTTTCTGTTTTCCTTCTCTGGTTGATTTGGTCAGGCATCAGAAGATTTGAGAGTTAAATAAGGGTCACAAACGGATGTGGTTGATCAATTATGTGTTGGGATGCGGTGCTGTAATGTTGTGTATCTTGAACCACATGAACTTGGCTAATAATAATGCCCCTTGCAATCGGTATTTTCAGTATTTCTGACATTACCGGCTTTGATTGATGGCAGAATGGGATAGAACCTCACTTGGAGAGTCGGTCAAGTTTTTCAGAACAACATTTTTACAGCCTCTGCTAAAATCATGCAAGGAGGACATAGAAAGTTCTTACAACGCAAAGCTGCAGCAGTCCAAGAATACCCTCAGTTGGTAATGCTTTCTAAACCAGTATCATCGAAGAACCTGTTCATGTTTTGATTTTGATGTATAATTATATAAATTTATGTTCAAAACATGATACGTATAATGTATTTACTCAATGCCTGGAGTCTGGTTTCATTCTCTTGCCCTTTAAGAAGTGGTTTGATTTGTGTTGTGGATGGTTGAAACCATTACAGGTTAGGTTAATTATAAAGGCTTTGTTGAAGGATTAAGCCAGAAAGGAGAATTGATTGGTGAAGTAGTATGCTTATCTATGCCTAAAGTCATTGCCATTGTGCAGTCGTACTCGGTACAACCATCTTTGTCCAGATGTGTGTAGTCATATTTCAATCTTGTTATAAATGCGATGGAGGACCAGGCACAGGCAGGGTTTCTTTCTCTCCATTGCCCGGGAAAGAGCATGCATTAGATCAATCCACTACCAAAATGACTCGATTCGTGAACATATCTATAATGTATGGTCTGCTAATAAGATTTATTAAATAAAAAAAATTCTCTAATAAGGGCATTTTAGTAATTCAACTTACTCTTCAGATTAAAAAGTTCAATCAAATTTTACAAAAGAATGCTAACAATTGAACTTGAATTTAAAAAGTGGATGAATTTAATTCCTAAAAGTACTAATAGAAGGACTAAATTTCAAATGTGCTAAAAGTACATGAGCTTAAAGCATATTTTGACCAATAAACAACACATGAAACAAAGAACTTAACTAAGTACTTCATTTAATTTCTCACCTTCCGCATTTAAAATTTTAATTATATACATTTTTTTCTTTTAATAGTTTAAAAGTGATTTATAAAGTTTAGCTTAAAAAATAATTATAAAATAATATTTGTTTATACATATTCTTAACCATTTAATAATGCATACATTGTACAAATAAAGTAATTAAACTTAAGTATCATACGATGAACTTTTACTGATATCTCATACACCTTCTATTCCAATAACCTTATCATATTTTCGCAAAAAAAAAAATCATATTTTTACTTGTGATGATTACACTTCAAATTGTTCTAAATTCACTATTAATAAAAAGATAAAATATTATTTAAACAATTATTTAAAATAGAAGAGATTAAAACTAGGGTAAAATTTTGATACACAAGTTGTGTAAAATTAATTTTATACAAGGATCTATATTTACGCTATAAAACCAAAATCTTAAATTCTTAATTCTAACCCTAAAAATAAACCATAAACCATATACACTAAAATTTAAACACTAACCTTAAATTTTAAACCCTACAACCTAAACCTCCAACTAAAACTAAAAGACATGTGTATACTAAAGTTTACACGACTTGTGTATTAAAGTTTTTTCCTTAAAACTAATGACACGTTTGGTTAGTGTTTTTTAAAATTACATGACATAATTTTAGATTCTAGTATAAGATTATGGTGTTTGGTTGACAAACATTACAAGCATACATTAATCTAGCATTACAAGCATGATATAATATAAGCTGTAATCTTATATCATTCCATTCCATCCCATCCGTTATATAAGATTATAGGTGTAATCTTCGATTTTTATTCAATTTATCTTTTATTTTTATTATTTTAATCAATTTAGTATTTTTTTCAAATTAAAATGTAAGTTTAATTAAAAATAAAAACGTCTCATATTATACATACTATAATGATTTGTTTATTAATATATCAATTATGATTATAATTTTTTATAAAATTATAGGAAAACGACCAATTACTTAACCCAAAGCTAAAAAAATCTGAAATATTTCAGTTTCGGATGATTTTAAAAGAATGAATAAAGATTGGGGAGAGTGATATATTTTCTAAAACAAAGATTTGGAGGTATTTTTGCTTCGAATTTAAAATTTAAGTTAAAGTGGGTTTTGAATGCATTTTTATTTCGAATTCAAAACAAAAATTTGTATGTATTTTTACTTTGAATTCGAAACAGAAATTTCTGACATTCGATTCACTCAAATAGATATTTGGTGGGGAAAAAAAGGTAAACATTTAGATAATTTTATGTCAACATGACAAGGGAATAATATCTTAGGCCACTTCTAATTCTTGTGTTTCCTACTAAAAAAAGTTAAGATTGCTTTACTCCTAAATCTAATGCCTTCCATACAAAAACAAAAGGCCGAAGAGAAAATACCTCGAAAAAGTACTATACTAAGTCTAAAACCTTAACCAATGATTGAGAGAGCATTAAGACGTTAATTAGCAAGAATCTCCCATAGTAATTCAGCATCAAAAGATGGCATTCTTTCAAGCCAATACCCCTCGGACTGCGGTTCCTCTGCCATCATCACCGTATAATCATTCGAATAAGAAGACGGCGAATTCCCACGTCTTCGAAACCCATCGTCAGGGACATTTGGTGACAGCGATTCGTTGCTTAAATTGTCACCAAAACCCGCGGCCGACACCGACGATGACGACGAACACGGCTCTATTGCCTTCCCGTATTTTTCAGCTTCGGCAACAGGGCGATCGGAGTTGCCGTTTTTGGCATTCTTTTTAGCTCTCTCTCTTTTCGCCTTTTGACAAATGGCTTGAATCTTAGCATCCACTGCGTTCTTCAGAGCACTCAACCTAGCACCGTCTCCGAAACCCAACTTAGTCGGATCCTGGAGATTCGGGAAATTCAACCTTGCGTATTCCCCCCGGAGTTTATACGCCGCTCGGTCATAGGCGTAAGCCGCCGTCTCGGGTGTTTCGTAAGTGCCTAACCAGACTCGGACTCTGTTTTGCGGGAGTCTAATTTCGGCTACCCATTTGCCCCGTTGTCTCTGCCTCACCCCCCCGTATAGCTTCTTCGCCTTTTGAGGACTTACGTCGTTGCTTGCCGATGCTGGGTTTTGGAAGTCTCGAAGCTGAGTCGCCGGTGAGTCATGTAAAAACGAAGCGTTTCCTTTTCCTTGGCAGAATTTTTGGAGGAGATCTCTCTGACGGAGATAGACTGAAGAGCCTAATGGCTCGTAAATAGAGTCGGTGCCGCCGGCGGTTGTCGATGGTTCGCAGCGAGCAAATATTGAATCTAAGGTATTGGAGCCTGCTGATAATATCAGCTGCGATACCGAAGACCCAATATCGGCACCATTGTTGAATCCAACTGGATGATTGATTTCTTGCATCTCTATTTCCCCCTTGATTCTTGTAATTTGAATGAAAACAGAAGGGAAATTGAAAAGAAAACAGGGTCGCTAAAGAACTGTCCAGTTTCCTTGTAGAACAAAACAAGAGTTTTAAAAAGAAAGTAAAATATTGATGGAGAAACAGAGAAAATGTTCCAAAAAATATGCTAAGACTCGAAGAAATGGATCAGATTCTAAGGAGAGAGAGAGAGCAGAATTACTAGCTTATTGCTGAGAACTGTGTATGGGTTCCGGGGCCAGCTTTGGTGTACTTATATCTCCTATCCTCTATTGCAGGGTACAGAGATGGGAGAAATTTTAACGGTTCGGTAATATAATTAAAACTTAAATTAAAATTTAGTATTAAAATAATATTAATTTTTTATTCAATAATATAATTGATATTAAAATTAAAAGTTTAGTGGCATCTTGTAGTTTACCAATTTTTTATATCATTGGAGAAGCCTACATGTAAAATGATTTATGAATTAATCAGTCATAATATTGTCGACATAGGAATAGGACTTTGGGACTTGGTAGGTAAAATCGTCAAATAAAGCTTTGATGGTTGGAACTGAACCACGGGAGATTGAAAAATGGTTGAAACTCAAAGGGTGATTTCAAACCTTACTTCTTAGAAGACACGAATCTGATTATCCAGTTTAGGGGTCCCACCATAAATGTCCGAACTGCTTTCCATTACTTCTAGATAAGCTACTTTTTAGATTTATTACTCACAGCTTTAAGACTTTAACAACCATTAACTTATGATCTTCTGCCACGCAGCAACTCGCAGTTTGTTACATGTATTTGCTTTCATCTTTCAAAACAACAGTTATCAACCGCTAACGATGGCGGGTCAAAAAATATTTTTTTAAAGAGATACTTTTAGTCGATGTTTAATTATAATTTGTGCATGGAGGAACACAAATAAATAAAATTTCTAGATAAGCACAACCAATCAAATAAATAATTAATTTAAAAATAGGTTTCAGAAGGAATACTTACCAACTTTGGGTAAAATGTGAATTCGCCTACGCTAACAGTCGTTTTAAATTATGAACATAAAAAGTCAAACAGGAAATGAACATGCGTTGTCCACCCTCCACAATTCGAATAACATGTTTGCGTAGAATTGGTTAAAAGGGAAAATGTTCTATGCACGTACGGTTGAAAATTTATTTTTTATAAGTATTTAGCTTTTAGGGTTTATGATTAGAGTTTTATTGTTTGTGATTAACTTTTAAGGTTTGAGAATATATATTATGGTTTAAAGTTTTGAGCTTATGGTTTAAAATGTATGGGTTAGGATTTATGATTCCTTAAAAAGACAAAGGTCATGTCTAGTCGCTAAAATTAGAGGTTTGAGCTAATATTAGAGGTTTAACCGGTCAAATATGCTAATTTAGATGTTTGGTAAATAGCGGATTAGAATAACGTATTGGGGTGAAACCTTTGATAATAGGAGCTTTTTGAAATGAGAGGTTTTGACATAAGAGTTATGAAGACTCTTTTACCCTTAACTATTATAAAAAAATCTTTAAATAACTTAAATTTAACCTTTTCTATTTTAAGTCTTTACCCTAACTTATTTACATTTGTGACATTTGTAAACTAATACTATTTTTTGTCTTTTTATTCTCACACATTTAAATTTATATTTATATTTAATAATTAATTAAATTGTATTAAAAATAATTATATAAATAATAAATTAATATATAGCTCCTTCAAATATGCTTACTAATGTTATATTAAAAATTATTTCTTATAATCTAATTAATATATAAAATATTGATAACTAATAAACTATTCAAACAAGTATCGAATATAAGCATGTCCTTATATGTTATTTTGCTTGTTTAAATAAACAAACAGCTATCAGTTAATTTTACAAAACACTTTTATACAATCAGCTAATTCAATCCACTAGTTAAATCAGCTAATGTAATCCGCTATCAGCTATCCACTATCCGCTAATTGTCAAACAAGACCAAAAGCTCAATTGTAGGAAAAAAATCACTGACAACGGTGCATCAAATAATTATCCCGAGTCAAAAAGTTGCCCAAAGTCTATAATATGATTTAGAAATTAAAATAAACGAAATTCAACAATAATATTACCTTTCGAGAGAGACAAAAAAATTACACGATGAAAGAAACAAAACCCACATTCAAAAACAAAAAACTCTGGTTGAATTATTGTTAGACAAATATTTTCTTTTTCCTTCGTGCAATCAGTTTCAAAGTGGGATCCAATCTTTGGTATGGAGCACTAATGATGTATAGATAGGGTTTGAAAATGTGATGGCCATAGGAATAGTCTGATATTGTTTTGGGGTCGATTTTTATATAAAATAATATTAAAAATAGAAGTTAATTGCCATTGGTTTTTCCAATGTGGGGATACAAAAGCTCCCATATGAAATGTGTAAAACATAGAATTTAAATTCAACAATGTCACTCTGCCAAAACAAGAAATCAACAATGTCGGTAAGAGAAGTGGCTTAAAAGACAGCAAAACGTAGACATCGTTGAAAAAGTAGAGTTTTGGCAGTATATGGACTTGGACTTGGTCTGCATTTACACTTCGACTCTGCCATCCGTCCAGTCTCTGAGCCCTACACCTCAGCTCTTATGGTTCCTCTGGACCCCAACACGCGAAGCTCTCTCATTCGCTCACCGCCTCTGACATGATAAATTAGAACATAAGAGAAAGAAACATAACAAATTCCAGATTCCCGTGTCCTGAATTGCATTATCCTTAGTTTGAAAAACCCGAACAGCAACCATTCTAATAAGGCTTTACGTGTGAAATAAGTATCTCGATTATATTTTTTTTAGATATGTGTTTAAAATATTTTTTGAATTAAATAAATATTTAACATTTTTAAAGTTTTTATTTATGTATTTTGTCGTTAACATTTGTTAAATTTTTTTTATTAGCCAATAAAATTTTAATTTTTTTAAAATAGTCTTCAAATACCTAAATTTTTAAGTTCTAAATTTTAATTTCAGTCGTTGTCGCCGTCAATCACCGACGATGTGCCCACAACTTTTGTCACCGAACTCTCACGATTATTTCCCTATTTTTTCGTTGCCGATAGTCGACAGACGGCATGCTATCATCGAAATAAAATTAAACTCGCGAAAGGAAAAAATGATCGACGACAAATGATGGCCAATCAGCCAACAAACGACATTCGAGTCTTGCGACAAAAAAAAGCTTTATTTTGTTGTTGGCAGCGTGATGAACGACGATGACAGTGGGCTGGATTTAGGGGCCTAGGAATTTTAGGTTTATTTTGTGAATTTTGATAAATATAGAGATTTTTTAAAACAAGTTAACGGTGAAACACTTAAACGAAAAACTTTAAAAAATTAAACACCTACTTGGTCTGAAAAAAACTTTAGACATTTATTTATAAGAAAAAAATATAATTTAATCAATTATTTGACATTTAAGCTTTCTAATAATGATAAATTATCATAATTAGAGAGATGAACAATAAGGTAATTAGGTTAGGGAAGAAAAATAATGCAAGTATTCATTTTTTTGATAAAATGTATGCTTATTTATTTAAAGAAGTAGCAAGCTACTATAAAAAATAGTATATAAAAAATCAAACTAATAAATGCGTAAAATATGTCATTAATTGAGTTATGATGTGGAAAACATAATTTTTTCGCCTTTATTCATTTTATTCAAAAAATAATACTATTAAAAAAATTTATATTGACCAATCAGAACGTATCACGTCATTCTCTTTATTTATTTTTTAAATTTTAAAATAAAATAAATAATTATTTATTTAATTATATTTCCTAATATACCCAAAACACCCCATTTTCATCCCATCGTCTTCTTCCCCAAAATACCAAAAATCTTACTCTGTTGAAGCTTTCGGTGGAGAATCGAGCAGAGCATTTAGATGGTGAAAGCTAAAATACCCAAAATCTTAGTCTGTTGAAAGCCAACCAATATTGCAAAGACAACGCAATTACCTGTATACCAAGTGTAATTCGGCCCTTGGTAGCCAAGGTCGTGAAGGCCAGTGACAAACATGGTACTGATAAACTCCGGATGAAGTTTCGGTGACCGCAACCTTTAGTATTCACAAAAACAAATTTAAAGGAAGGTGAAGAAGTCGATTCAACCATGGCCAATTTTAAATTCCACCTCGAGATTCGCTCTAGCCTTGCTGCATTGATGCGTGTTGATTATTGTGCTTATCCGGTGTACATATAGGCATGAATTGAAGAAAAACAAGAGCACCATCTAAATGCTCTGCTCGATCCTCCACCGAAAGCTTCAACAGAGTAAGATTTTTGGGTATTTTGAGGAAGAAGATAGGGTGTTTTGAAAAATATAATTACATTAATAAATATTTTAATTTATTTTAAAATTTAAAAATAAAAAAATAAAATGACGTGTCACGTTTTGATTGGTAAATACAATTTTTTTAACAATGTTAATTTTTTGGATAAAATAAATAGCATCGAAAATATTAAAGAGTAAAAATAGTTAAAATAAGATTTAAAAGACAAATTAAGAAAACAAGTGAAATTTAGAGAAAAAATTAAGCTTTTTTTTCTTCTATAATTCAGCGCAAAATATTGTTAATATCTTAGCTATATTATACACATATATGGTCACGCAGCCCAATATGTCTGCTGAGAGACTATTAGTTGAGCCAATCCCGAGCAAGAAGCTACATATACTGAATTTGGCTCGATTGGATGAGTAGGGAAAAGCAGAGCCCACGTGCACTAAAAAAAGTCGATTTTTTTTTATTTTACGTGAAAAAATTGAAAGTGTTTTGATTTTACTTGGAATTTTATAAATTTAACTTGAAAAGTTTTAAATAAATTTTGAGCTAAAAATAAAAATTTAAATAACTCGAATAATTTGAAATTTTTAGTGATTAGTGAATCTATTTTCAAGGTCAAGTCAAATCCTTTAGTTCTACATGATATATATATATATATATATATATATATATGAGATAAGATTCAGTTACACAGTGTAAAACTCTTTAAGTTTTACACGTTTTTTGGACCGTTAGATGAGTGAAACGAATAGATGAGATTAACAGTAAAATATGTGAAGATGATCACTTGGAGAAAAAAGTGAGAAGTTAATCTTAGCCATCCATTTCCTCCATCCAGCGATTCAAAAATCGTGTAAAACTTAAAGAGTTTTACACTGTGTAAGTGAATCATAACCCTATATATATTACATATGAAATGATACAAAGAAATATGTATGTGTATTATATATGGTTATAGAAAGTTATTTAAATTGGAACTAATTACTACCATAAGATTTAAAATGTTTATAATTAAATTTGAACAGAAACTATAACAACTCGACTCAAATTTCATAAACCGACTCAAAAATTTCACATAAAATTCAAGTTATAAAATAATTCCTGTAAACTCAACTAATTTAATTTTTTTTACTTCACTCGATCGAATACTCACCTCTATGGATAACATTAGGGAGCAAATAAACATGGGCAAAATATTGGCCATTGCTGGACCAAGGATGAGCCCACTCGAAGATAATATGGCTTGGGGAAAAAATCTGCATTAGACTTAAAGAGTTTTACAATGTGTAAGTGAATCATAACCCTATATATATTACATTTGAAATGATACAAAGAAATATGTATGTGTATTATATATGGTTATAGAAAGTTATTTAAATTGGAACTAATTACTACCATAAGATTTAAAATGTTTATAATTAAATTTGAACAGAAACTAGAACAACTCGACTCAAATTTCATAAACCGACTCAAAAATTTCACATAAAATTCAAGTTATAAAATAATTCCTGTAAACTCAACTAATTTAATTTTTTTTACTTCACTCGATCGAATACTCACCTCTATGGATAACATTAGGGAGCAAATAAACATGGGCAAAATATTGGCCATTGCTGGACCAAGGATGAGCCCACTCGAAGATAATATGGCTTGGGGAAAAAATCCGCATTAGACTTAAAGAGTTTTACAATGTGTAAGTGAATCATAACCCTATATATATTACATTTGAAATGATACAAAGAAATATGTATGTGTATTATATATGGTTATAGAAAGTTATTTAAATTGGAACTAATTACTACCATAAGATTTAAAATGTTTATAATTAAATTTGAACAGAAACTGGAACAACTCGACTCAAATTTCATAAACCGACTCAAAAATTTCACATAAAATTCAAGTTATAAAATAATTCCTGTAAACTCAACTAATTTAATTTTTTTTTACTTCACTCGATCGAATACTCACCTCTATGGATAACATTAGGGAGCAAATAAACATGGCAAAATATTGGCCATTGCTAGACCAAGGATGAGCCCACTCGAAGATAATATGGCTTGGGGAAAAAATCCCCATTAGACTCAATTAATAGTATTGCTTCCGGGCCGACATCGATTGCAATATTGATCTCTTAACTCATTCCTACCCGCTTAGCCAGACTTTAATAGCTCATAACCTTAGATGCTTACGAAAGTTTGGGCCAATTGAAGTCTAGGCCCATTTTCGAACAAAAGCAATAATAAAAAATCTCTGCTTATTATTATTTTTTTGATAAATGCAAAACCATTGAGGACAAAGTAACATAGAGAAAATGAATGTTATGGGTATATTTTTTTAACATTAAGATTCAGCTATCCGGTAATGTATTTTACCCTAATTTTCCCCATCTGAACTAGCTTCTTGATTCCTTTGATTCTTTGGTCGGTAATCGGTAATCAATCATAGTATTAATTGTCGACCATCAGGTTTATTATTTTTTTTATTTTTTTTCATATTTTTAATTAAAATTTTTAACTTTGTGGCACATGTTCCCTCTGCTTTTGGACAAAAAGGACAGATAGCAAGCAATAGCAAGATGTATTTTCATTTTTTGTTTTTGTTTTTTTAAAGATTGTAACTCGGATATATAAACCAAAACTACCATTTGTAAACCCGAGCAGAGAATTTCTAGAAATCAATACACAAAGCAAAATAATTTGAGGCATCATCCTTCTCCAATTTCAATGCATGCATACAAAAAAGGGAAAAAGGTTTAGGTTTTACCTTTGGATCTGAGGGATTTTCGTCTTTCGCTTGGGTTCTTTTTCGCCGGTGATAAGCCCTTCGATTTTCTCGGTCGTTTCAGGTGAGCCGACGAGAGAACAAAATTTTTAAAAGGGGCTCTCGGTTTAACAAAAAAGGGGTTTTGGTCTCTATTTTTAAAAAAAAAGAACAAAAAGAGGTTTAATCGTTTTTATTAGATCTGTGTTTAGAAGTGAAAAGATGAGCTTTTCTGGGTTGTTTTGGGTTCGTCGGCCGCCACATAATTCCGTCCCTGATTGGTACTAATCTGGTCCAAATTTGAAATAATTCAATAAATTTAAATCTCTATATTTAAAAATTCTATTAATTTTAATGTATTATTCACTTAAATTGTTTGTTTTTCTCTTCTTAGTATAATAAAAGTTTAAACGTAACTTGTTGATTTATGGTAGAATTCAGTTATCCAATTGTTGCTTTGATCTGATGGGCTCACTAGGTTTAATACTATCACAAAATGATTCAATTGATAGAATTTTTAAAAATGAAATGTTAAATTTATTGAATTATTTATAATTATAGCTAAATTGATTGAACGCATAAGTTTTGGGGACTAAAATTGTTAATAAAAATATCAAAATAGTGGACGAAATTAAAATTTAAGTACTAACTTGAGAGCAAAAATTCTTTTGGAACCAAATTGGGAGAAAGTGTATAATTCAAATATCAACTTGAAAAAAAAAATTCTTTAGGTACCAACTTTTACCGTTAAAGCTATTAAAGCTTTAACCCCATATCATTCCAAATAGGAGACATGCCAAATTTGAAAAATACTGATATCCGACGGGCACTACCATTCCTACCAACAGTCCCGTGGAAAGGTTATTTTGTACGTGAGAAAATGTCTAAACAACTCGAATTCAAATAGCTTAAATGTGGAGTGAGGAAGCTTCACTTTTTCTCTTACTCCTATATCTTTGTGTTTCCAAGCAAAAGTTAGAACTTAGAACTAAAGAGATAAAAAGGTCTCTAGTCCTTATTGCATGCGCCTGTTGGATGATGGGGGTGCCCTTGCCTCGGGTCCTGAGTAGGGATGGGTAATGAGTAGGGTAGGATAAATTTTTTTTTGTTGATCCGTATTCGATTCTAAAATTTAAAATTCTTACACAGAACCAGTATGTCATACGATGATTTTCACATTATTCAAACTTAATCTGAATTTTAAGATTAAAATCTGTCACAACTTAAAACAAATAAAATATAATTTTCCTTTTTATTAGAAATAGGGGGAAAATAGGAAATATATATATATAATGAGTATTTATAGTAATTATCTATATTCTCTTCTTTTTTATTTGGTAAAATTAAAGAGGTAATTAAAAAAATATAAAGAGAAAAGCAATATAATAATGGTAAAACTTTGATGCACAGGTTGTGTAAAATTTATTTTACACAAGCCGGTGTATTTACACTATAAAAATCTAAATCTTAAATTCCTAATCTAACCCTAAACTCTAAACCTTATACCCTAAATTCTATACACTAACCTTAAATTCTAAACCCTACAACCTAAACCCCTAAACTTTAAACCCTAAACTAAAACCCTAACCCCTAAAACTAAAAGGTACGTGCAAACTAAAGTTTACAGGGCATGTGTATCAAAGTTTTTCCCTTATAATAAATACTTCTAAATATAAGAGAGAATTATTTTGCATCCTAAACTCAACCCAATATTTAATAATCTTATACCGAACCCAATTCTAAAATTTAATAAAAAAAAAATCAGCCTCACAATATCGGATCAAAATTCGTCGAGTAATCTCATGCATATCTCTACCATCACCCAACTCCGAGGATCAAATATATATATAAAAAACATTTATGTGCATGCTTTGTTTTCATGCCTCAAAAGTAAATACAAATATCATTCCAATTGGTTTTCTTTATTATAATGGAAAAGCAAAAGACTCACGTCTCCAGTCTCCACTGCTTTTTAGACACTCGTGGTCTTTGATTCCTTGCTTGTACAACGCCCTTCTTGAGGTTTGTTCAACAAAGTTTACACAATCATACGCTTCCTGCTTTTCTACTACTTAATAATTGCATGGTTTAATATTTTCCATAATAGTAATACCACATGGTCCAGGAGCATCCAAAGAGCTAAAAACACACCATTCTGCAGGTTTTCAATGCATTTTTGTACCTTTACTTCGAAATAAGTCGATTTTAATCCGAATTTGAAAACTCGATCCTATTTTTAAATGATCTAGATGCTATATATGGCAAATTTACCTCGGAGCACATGTCTCTTATCATGTTCTTCATAATTAAGTTTGTCTAATTCTGTATATGTTGATGTTCCCTTCTTTATTGTCAGTGCCCCCATCCTCTTTTGATTTTCAATATCATTTCTGGAGTTTTCCCTTCTTAATTTCGTATTTGAATTTGTCCCCCAAGATTTCTAGTTACTTGTAGCTTAAGTTAATTCTCACTTTTGAATTTATATGAAAATCTGCAAGTTGATGGTTAGTACAAGTTTCAGGCAACCCAAATAAAGAATTCCATGTGATCTAAAATTGTATACGTACAAGTTACGTATACTTATAGTAAGAAAATGTGGATCTAGTTTTTTATACAAGGAAAATTATTGACAACCCTTTATGTTTTAGGGTTAGAGATTTTATTTAAGAGTTTATGTTAGGATATTTGTTTTGATATAATAATTGAAAAATAGTTTTGAACTAAATTGAAAAGAACTCAAAAATGATTTTAAGTCCAAACAACTTGAAAATATGTTTGAGGAGTCTTTCAGGAGGGTTTAAAGTGTTTTTGAAATGATTTAAAGTAGCCAAACCCAAGTTTCCAGCTTGACCGTACCGATACGGTATAACCCGTATTGATACACCTTAAGAGTTTCAGCTACAGGTTTTGAAACTGCCAAAACCCGTACCGATACATGGCTTACATGTATCGATACGAAGAGAGGTCGTTTCGATACGCTATGTAGCGTTTTGATATGCCCAACGACTTTTTGAAAACCCCCCAACGGCTAGTTCCATACAGCTTAATAAACACACGTACCGATACGGTACAATGACGTTCCGAAATAGGTACCGATATGCACCCAGGCGAATCGATACACGAAGCTGCATCAGACTCCAACAACTAGTTCTGAAGAAGGGCGTACGATACGGCTACCCGCGTACCGATACAGATAGCTTCAAAACTGCAATTATTGCGGGAAATAAAGGCTCCAACGGATCCAATTCAATCCCAACGGTCTCCAACGGCTAGGAACTCAATTGGGAGTATAAAAGGGACCTACAAGCATCTATGGAAGACTAATGATCCACAAGTCAACAACCATATGATCAAACCATGTCTTAGTGCTTAACTTTTCATCCTTTGTATAGACAACACTTGTGAGGTTACATTGTTATATTTGCTAAAGTGTTTTAGGATTGGATGAGTGCTTAATTAGTGCAAACACATACCTTTTAGAGGGATTTCTTGTTTGCTTTGAATTTTTGTTTGTACAAGAGGGTTTACTCAAGCTTTGGGTTAGAAAGCTTTGAGTGTGTAAAGGTTGTCTCCTTAGCCTAGAAAAGGGGAAGAAATTCATGGTGACTTTGTTGAAATCCTTAGTGGGGAGCTAAGGTAGTGGATGTAGGCTTTGGTTAGAAAGTCGAACCACTATAAATCCTTGTCCAATTCTTTCGATTTTTGTTTCCACCACATCCACCCAAAAATCAATCTTCTCCACCACTTGGCAAGCAATTCGGTTGAGGGGAATCGACCTTTTCAATTGGTATCAAAATGAGGTCTCTTGCATCGGATTAACATCCTAAGAGTCAATCCTTGAAGAGCTCAAGTCATTCCAACACCAATCGGTTTCTATGGCGCAATCAATCGACAAGCCATCATTCTTCAACGGTGAATATTATTCCTATTAGAAGAATAGGATGATGTTTTTCCTCAAAACCAAAGATTATCATCTATGGGATCTTGTTAAAGATGGACCGTTCGTGCCAACAAGAAGTAAGGCGAAATGGAATGCCAATGACAAGAAGATGATGGAGCTTAATTGCAAAGCCTTATACATCATATTGTGTGCTTTAGGCCCCGATGAGTATGCAAAAGTCTCTTCTTGTGAAGATGTCAAGGAAGTTTGGGACAAGCTTGAAGTGATCTATGAAGGTACAAACAAAGTAAAGGAGACCAAAGTTGGTATTCTTAACCTTAAGTACGAGAACTTCAAGATGAACCCGGATGAAGACATCAAGAGGATGTTCGACCGTTTCTCCACAATTGTCAATAAACTCAAAGGTCTTGGAGATGAGATTTCAGAAGAAAAACTCATTTGGAAGTTGATTTACCCACTTCCCGAATCATGGGAGTCCAAAAAGACAGCTATTGTAGAAGCAAAGAACTTGAAGGAGCTCAAGCTTGACGAGCTCATGGGATCTTTGCTCACCCATGAGATGATGTCTCAACCCTTGAAGAGGGAAAATGAGAAGAAGATCAAAGAGCAAGGCATTGACGTGAATACCATTGCTCTTAATTCCGCCACAAGCCATCAAGAAGATTCAAGTGAGGAGGAAAGTGAGGATGAAGAGATAACCTATCTCTTCATGAAGTTTGCCCGATTCATGAAGTGTGAAAAGGAAGAATCTAAGTATGAATCGAAGAGGAAGATGAAGAACCCCCGAAAGAACCATAAATGCTTTAACAAAAAGGGATCATCTTCAAAGAAAGCATACATGGCAACATTGAGTGATGAAGACTCCACCGATGAAGATAAAGTTGCCCATCTATGCTTCATGGCCCTCCAAGAGAGAGAGGTAGCTTCTAACTCATCTATTTCTAATTCCTATACTTTTGATGAGTTGCAAGAAGCTGTGATGAATTGGTTTTTGAATTCAAGGCTTCATTTTCGAAAAATAAAAAGATGATTTCAAAGTTGAAAATCGAAAATGATATGCTTTTGAAAACCAATTTAGAGTTTGAAGCAAAAATAAAAGATTTTGAACTTAAAGTCTCAAGTTTACAAAAATTGCTTCAAAGTTTAGAAAAAAATCATCAAAAAGAGATGGATGATCTTAAGAATGAAAAAGATTTAATTTCCAAAGAGCTTGAAAAAAAACCAATTTTGGAAAATCAAATTTTTACCAAAGACAATCTAGTGCCCCTAAATTTTTGAATGGAAAATGTTTTAGAAGTATCTGGGGTCCCAAAAGGACTAATTAAAAATGATGAAATTGCAAAATGGATTCCTAAGGGGACTAAAGTTTGTGCTACTAACGTCTATGGATCCAAAGTAATTTGGATACCAAAAATTACTTGATTGTCTTATTTTAGGTGTGATGAAGAATGATCAACAAAGTACAAAATTAAGGGGGAGCTCCATACACACAAAGATGACTCTTGAAGAAGGAAGGCTTCACATCTTACCTTTAGTTCAAGTGTGGTAAAATTTAGTTGAATTCATTTGCTTTAATTTGGTTTATTTACTTTAATTCAACTAGATTATCATAAATTGTTTGACTACCATTTGATGATGCATTGAGTAAGGGAGAGCCATTTTTTTAGCAAAAACAAATTTTGTCAAATTTGTTGTTAAACTCTCCATTGTTATGGACTTAAAAGTTTTCAAACTTGGGTTTGAACCACTTTTGATATAACAAAAAAGGGGAGAATGTTTTGAAAATTTGAATTTTTAATTGAATAAGGGGGAGCTTGAATCTCTTTCAAATATTTATTCTCTTATTCAAATTTTATTTTACCTAGGGGGAGCATCCCAAACATAATTTTTCAAGTTAGTTTTATTATATCGAAAAAGGGGGAGATTGTTAGGATATTTGTTTTGATATAATAATTGAAAAATAGTTTTGGACTAAATTGGAAAGAATTCAAAAATGATTTTAAGTTCAAACAACTTGAAAATGTGTTTGAGGAGTCTTTCAAGAAGGTTTAAAGTGTTTTTGAAATGATTTAAAGTAGCCAAACCCAAGTTTCCAGGTTGACTGTACCGATACGATATAACCCGTATCGATACACCTTAAGGGTATCAGCTACAGGTTTTGAAACTGCCAAAACCCGTACCGATACAGGGCTTACTTGTACGATACGGAGAGGGGTCATTTCGATACGCTATGTAGCGTTTCGATATGCCCAGCTTTAAATGCCCGATGACTTTTTGAAAAACCCCCAACGGCTAGTTCCCTACAACTTAATAAACATATGTATCGATACGGTACACTGACGTTCTGATACAGGTACCGATACGCGCCCAGGCGAATCGATACACGAAGCTGCATTAGACTCCAACGGCTAGTTCTGAAGAAGGGCGTACGATACGGCTACCCGCGTACTGATACGGATAGCTTCAGAACTGCAATTATTGCGGGAAATAAAGGCCCCAGCGGCTCCAATTCAATCCCAACGGTCTCTAACGGCTAGGAACTCAATTGGGAGTATAAAAGGGACCTCCAATTCAACAACCATATGATCAAACCATGTCTTAGTGCTTAACTTTCCATCCTTTGTATAGACAACACTTGTGAGCTTACATTGTTATATTTGCTCAAGTGTTTTAAGATTGGATGAGTGCTTAATTAGTGCAAACACATACTTTTAGAGGGATTTCTTGTTTGCTTTGAATTTCTCTTTGTACAAGAGTGTTTACTCAAGTTTTGGGTTAGAAAGCTTTGAGTGTGTAAAGGTTGCCTACTTAGCCTAAAAAGGGGGAAGAAATTCATAGTGAATTTGTTGAACTCCTTAGTGGGGAGCTAAGGTAGTGGATGTAGGCTTTGGTTAGAAAGCTGAACCACTCTAAATCCTTGTCCAATCCTTTCAATTTTTGCTTCCACCACATCCACCCAAAAATCAATCTTCTCCACCACTTGGCAAGCAATTCGGTTGAGAGGAATTGACCTTTTTAGTTTAGTTTGAGTGTTTAGAATTTAGGGTTTAAGAGTTTAATTTGTAAGTTTTAGAATTTAGGGTTAGGGTTTTAATTTTTAAAAAGTAAATATGCAAGCTTATGTAATTTTTTTACACAACATGTGTATCAAAAAATTACTCTTTATACAATACCTAAATTATTAACAATCTCTGAACTCATATTGGAGGACAATCATACTTAACATATTTGGACGCGCAATGTCAATCCAATTAAGATTCAATTAACAAATGTGGGTAAAATTTAAGTAAAAATGTAAAATGTGACGAATTTTAGGTCGAATTCAGTCATTACTCCATGTACTAAATGAAAGTTGTCAATTTAGTCCATGGAATTTTTTTTGATCAATTTTAGTCCTTGTAAATTATTTTCGATCGAAAACAAACATCATTAAAAAAGAGACGGGTTACAAAAGCTTACAGAGCTCAGTAAGAGGAAAGACATTCTAAAAGGGGGCAATCACCGCAGCATCGTTTAACAAAAGAAAAAGATACACAGTCAAGATCAAAAGTCAAAAGGATGATGTCTTTTTCAATTGATGCCGAGTTTCAAGAAGCATGACATTGTAAGTGTAAACACTCAATAAGGCCATAGTTGTCAGATTCAATGATATGTTCTTGAATCTTTCCTAGACAGCATGGTAAATCCCAATACGGATAGCTTCAGCTTCAGCACTATTAATAGATGAGGCGAAGATGGATTTCGATATACCTCCCACAAGCAAGCCTCTATCATTTCGAAAAATAGCAGCAATCCTCGTAGAACCAGATGATATATCAAAAGAAGCATTACAATTAATTTTAATAACACCCGGTGGTGGTGGCTCCCACTGTCCATTGGCAACAGGTTTAACGCTTGGGGAAGAGACGTCAAACAAATGCAGTTCAGAAATTCAACATAAGCAAGTTCAACGTTTTTCATAAATCAATGGAATTCTCGGATAGGCCTGAGAAAACCCACCTATTACGGCCTTTCCAAAGATGTCAACATAGGAAGGCAATAAAGAGAATTCCTTCTTTGCAACCAGCAACATATCACATATCAATCATTGACAGCCACCATTTAGCAAACCTTGGGAATCCAAACTGGCTTGGACAGTAACTAAAGCCTGAAGCTCTCCATGCTGCTTGAGCAACCGGGGAAAAAAAGCACATGTTCAATACTTTCGGTCTTGCCTGTGCATCGCGTACATAGGGGAGAAAGAGATTTCAGTCTCGCATTCAAGTTACCATTTAAATCTAAGGCATTATTACATGTTTTCCAAATGAATGTGCGAACCTTTGGAGGAACATTTAAACTCCAAATCGGCTTCCACACTTTTTTTTTTCATTTCTCACATCAAAACTCGATGAAGGGATGTTATGAGAATTTTTTTGTTTCATGATGTGGTGATACCCTGTCTTGACAGTATAAGATCCAGATTTGTCCGCACTCCATACCAACTCGTTTGAAATTGAAGGACCTACAATTGAGATCTTGCGAATATTGTCACATCCCGAAAACCGGCCTAGTCGGAAGTAGGTTCCGGTGATTGGAAATTTTGAATTCGATGTGTTAAACGTTTGTAATGATTGATATTTGTACCCCTCTTGTATAATGAAGTTACATTTTGGTCCTATTTGAGTGAATAGACTTCCTTGTATGAAATTCAAGCCAAATTGTAAATTCTGAGCTAGGCGTATTGATAAGGTCAAGACAGTATCGATACGGTCCAATTGTCAATAACTAACTTACCTGTTTTAGCAAGGGCGTATCGCTACGACTATGAGTGTATCGATATGGGTCCCCTGTTTCGAATCTGTTTGAAGCCCAAATTAATGAGAATTGAAGCAAGGTGCTTACTCACCTCCTTGCTTGGCCTTATCCACGTGAAAGTCATCAGAAAAGATGACTAATGCTAAGGGAAAATGGGTGATAAGATGGGTGGTCTTGGGTTGAGCAAACCCTTGCTTAAGGGAAATGCTTTCATTGGCCAAAGCTTAGGTGGAGAATGATTAAGGGATTAATTGGGTTTTAAAAATGAATAAGTAAAAAGAGAAGTTTTCATCCTTAAGCAAGCACACACCTCCATTTCCATCTTCAACCTCATGCTAAGCTAGCACCTTGGTGCAATCTTTGATCTTCGTTCGAATCTGATACACCGTTTGAAAGCCTACGACTCGGTGAGTAAAATCCATATATCGATTTGTTGATTCCATCATTTGTTGAGATGTAATTTCGAAACTAGGTTTCTATGTTCAAAGGAAAGCCCATGAATTAAGAAGTTAATTTCGATATTCCAATGTTGCCTACAAGTTTTGGTAAGCTTGAAATATGTTTCCGAATCCTTAGATCGAATTCTAATGTAACCCCTAATTTTTTGCTAGCTCAAATAGTGGAGAAGGATCCCTTGTCATCTCCAAAGAAAGCTAGGCACAACGGAGTTGTAATCCGAGAACCTCGTGATCAAGGTGAGTGTAGTCATGTCAAGGGATTGGCACGAAATCATCTCGTTGTATTTGTTTTGTGTTATGGTTGCATTTGTGTTTAAGGGCTCAAGTAGAGCAAGCATATGTGGATGTTAATGGTAAGCATGGTAAGTCTTCGATATGTTTGATATGGGTAAGCCATGTACTATGTTGAAATATGCTATGTGTGAATCCGATATGAATATGCTATATGTGAATCCGATATGAATATGCTAAGAATATATTATGATATGGTACGCATATGATATGATCCGTTATCAGGATCTAAGGCTCAATTCTGATTCTGACATGCTATGGCCTACGGGCATAAAGGTAAGTTATATAATGAAATATGTGTAACCTTGGACATTTGTGAGTCTTGGATACAATTGGCATGCCATAGGGTTATTTGAGCTCGTATAAGTAAGGGATTAGGCTACGGTCCGAGGCTACGGCCTATATGTGGGGGAGATAAGGATAGATTGTGTAAGGGATACTATCCGGAGCTACGACTTAAGGCTACGACCTATTTTTTGTTATATGTGGCTACGGCCTATCTTCCGATATATGTGTGGTGTAAAGGGGAATCTGTATATTTATTTGTTACATTGTCCAAGGGAATTAATATGTGTTAAACTTTGCTATGATTATGAGAAAATGTGATAAATGACTTAAGCATGAGACTTATGTGAATAATAGTGTAATTATGACATTTGAGTATGATGCTATGTGATTCATGACCATAGTATGCCATTCATATCATTTAATTGCTTTACGTTTGTTATGACCACCTCACTAAGCTATGTAAGCCTAACATATGTGTGTCTCATGCATTTCATGATCCTAAAGTTTTTCGGACATCGATCGTGTATTTTGCGGTTGCAAGTCACTCACTCTGCAAGCATATGCATGTTTACTTTTGTTTCTGAACTCCTAGTAAGGTGGCATAAGGCTAGATAAGTTGTAATGACCTATTTTGGTGTGTTTGTATAATCCTAATAGGGTTTAGGTGATGTATGTGCATGTTGGTGTGTTTTGGACTTAGCAAACGAGTTAAAATGGCCCCAATGCACTAAATGGTAAAATCCTAGTAAACGAACTCAAAATACTCTACAAAGTTGCACACTATTATAATTATTGTTTATTAGTTTGCTGGTAAAATTTGGTAATATTTGGACAACGTTTGCTAGGTTAATTTGATTAAAAACCAGCGAAAATTGTCATTACAGGTCAGGGAGTATCGATACAGGTGATGGCGTATCGATACGGCCCTTGTATAATTGGTCTAGTTAATATTGGTCAAATAGGGTGTATTGAAATGGTTTGGGCGTACCAGTACGGATTTTGGTCATTGGAATTTGGGTTGAAAATGGTATCGATACGGTCTTATAGCATATCGATACGGGGTCAACGCAGTCAACCGGTATCGGTACGAGCTTGGCTGTATCGGTACGAGCTTGACATCCTTGAATCTGGAAATCTAGAATTAGGCTTGGCGTATCGATACTGCCCTTAGGGTATCGATACGGTGTTAGTTAATTCTGTTATAAAGAGTAAAAAGAAGTTTTAGGCAGTTTACAAATTGATCACTAATAACCATACGGCTTAATTGATTAGGTAAATTATATCCGATAGCAACGAAACTTCATAGATTAATAATTGGTAAGTTTAACTACAAGTTGGTAATAAAGAATCTGGAGTAGGATCACTAATTTGTAAAATTTATGATTTAGTCCCTAAATTTGTAAAAGTTTAAAATTGACCCTCTATTGAATCGCTAATTGATAATTAGGCTCGCTAAGCCTTAAATGAGAATATTAGAACTCCTAAATGAATTTTCGACTCCGATCAAGCTTTGATTTCCAAATATGTTTCCGATAACACTTTCCGACTCGGTTCTCTACCAGACCAGGAAGGGGTGTTACAAATATGATCAGCTTGGGAAAAGATTGCAAAGCTTTGAGTGGTTCCATTCCCTTCCATTACTAAGAATCAGTTGGGAAACAAGAGCTTCTTGGCATAGAGGATAAAGAAAAGCCTGGTAGATTAGGGATCCACCTATCATCCCAAATAAAGATATTGTTTCCATTCCCAACCCTCCATAAAGAACCATTTTTAATGGTTTGAATACCATTGAATAGTCCATTCCACGCCCAAGAAGAGTTATTTTGTTTCTTAGCTTCGAAAATATTACCATTTAGAAAATAGATTCCTCTCATAATTCGAGCCAACATAGAGTCGGGGTTTTTCACAATTCTTCATGCTTGTTTGGCTACAAGGGCTTCGTTGAAAGCATGGAGATCGCAAAATCCCATCCCTCCTAGATCTTTAGACTTGCACATCTTCCCCCAATTTATCCAGTGGATATCGCTTCTCGGTTCGGTTGAGTTGCCCCACCAGAATCTGCTGATCAGAGAGTTCATTTGCTGACAAAAAGAGCTAGGGAGCAGGAAGCATTGCATCACGTAGAAAGGAATGACCGTTGCAACTGCCTTAATAAACACTTATTTCCCAGCTTGCAATAAGAGCTTACTCTTCTAACTTTGTAATTTATTTCTAAGTCTTTCCAAAATGTAATCACTCATTTTTTATCTGTAAATACATATTAGTGTTGCATGTATGTTTATTATATTATATGTTTATTGTTGGCATGAGTTTTACTAATATATATAAAAGGTATGCATGTATATTATAAGCTATGTATGTATACATATTAAGGGTGTATGTGTGTCGCGTGTGTATTTAGAGTATGAGCGTATATGATTAATATATATAGATGTTATGTTAATTATATGTATGATTATACGTACGTATGCTAGAATATTATATTAATTAATGATTGTATAATAAGTATACATTTTCGTATATATATGTATTGCTGTTATACTTATATTATTGTTATTAATATTATTGGGCTGGTAAAATAAAAAAATTAAATATATTAAACCCAAATAAAAATTTACTGTCCAATTACAAATCCAATTACAAGGCCCGGTTGGCCCAATTCTGAATCTTATCTAATTACAATGTGCGGGGTAGCGTGGGCGTTGGATCAAGATCTGATCCAACGGCCACGATGCAACCAGGAAGTCAAAAATATCTGCCAGGCGCGTGTTCCACACGTATGGACCGTTCGAGTGCCACGCGCGCGTGTGGTCCACGCGCGGACGCTTTAATATCCCACGCGCGCGTAAGATCCACGCGGTCTGACTCCTCGACTGCGGAGCTCCACGTGGCGAGATCTGAAGCCGTCTCATCAAATCGAGGCTTCATCCAAGCCGTTCGTCCTTCAAGCCATCTCGACCGTTAGATCAGATCTGATCTAACGGCCGAGAACGCGTCTGTCTGGCCACCGGCAGCGATCGTCCATACCGCCACCGCGCCGATATTCGATCCCGTGTTCGAATATGCCCAAGACAACAAGCAAAAGTGTCAGTTCAGATCTGAAAAAGAAGATGCAACTTGCAACAAACAAAGACAATAATATATATGAAACGGGGCTTTTGTAACAAAAAAAAAGGGAAGAAGGGGAGGAAAAAAAAAGAGAGAACGGAGATCTTGTAAAACACCAAAAAATTGTAACCAGTCAAGTGAATCAAAAGACAGTCCAGTGGTAAATACTAGTCTCTTTTTCTTACTTGTTTTCCTTACATACATATACGAAAGAAAAAGAAACAGAAACAAGAAAGGAGAGTAGTCTTACCGGCGTTGTTTGTGGGTCTTCCCTTCCTCAGTGATAAGCCTTTCGGCTCCTACAAGCCAGATCTGGTGAACTAAAGGGAGGAGAAGACCTTTTGTAGTTTTGTTTTGGTCTAAAAAATATTTTTTTTGGTTCGTATTTCCTAGATCTAGAGCGAATGGAGGTATATCCTCTGAATCCAACCTAGGATTCGTATTGAGGACGAAAAAAAGGTTGTTTTGGTGTATTTTGGAGGCTCGCCGGCGCGGTTAGCGGCGGCCGACCGCCGGATTCTGGGTTTTGTAAGAACAGACGAGAGAAAAACGAAGAACATGGTTCTTGTGAAAAACCAGAAAATGAAACAAATGGCCAAATTTTGATTTCGGCCTAAAAAGAGGGTTTATATAGGTGTTTTTATTTTGCTAAATGGGTAAATTACACACTTAATCCCATCGCGTTTTCAATATTTTCATTTTTGTCTTGCCGCATGGTATAATCACAATCCCAGTCCCCCTGATATTTCAAAAGTTTACAATCTAGTCTCTAAATTACACCGGATCAGTTTCTGAATGGTAAAATTACGCCCTTAACCATCCCGCGTTTTTGAATTTTTCACTTTGGGTCTGCCCCTTGGTCTAATTACAATTATGGTCCTTTTAGGTTTTGTTTGTTTCGCAATTTCGTCCCTAAATTACATATTATTGCTCCTTAATTTCTGCCATTGACTTTTGTTTTTCTTTCATTTCAGTCCTGTATTCTTTGTAAATATTCATGTTCGTGTTATAATCGTATATATATTGATATTCTATTATTTTATTTTATGTCCCTCATATATGAGTCGTAGTTTATGTTTATATGTATATATGTGTTAAAAATGGTAGTCATGTTTTTTATCCGGTTATCTGTATTAAAGCATGCTATGTTCTATCTGACTCGTAAAACTGCATGTTCTTGTATTTTTGTACACATTGTATGTTTTCTTGGCTTTTAGATTACGTGTTAGTGTGTCTTCTTTATTGTGTAATATATTGTTCATATATGTTGAAATATGTTTTATTAATAGCATGTATGTCTTTTTAAATATTTGTTCGTCTACATATAACGTAATTATTCTTGCATTGTTGTTCTAACTTGTTAAAGTTGTTTTTATTTATCATTTAGAATAATATGTATATATGCATGTTTTAATCTAGTATATCATTTATTAGATTAGTATTTTATTATGTGAATATTTACTGTCTTTAAATTATCTGTCATGTTTTATATTTTTGCCACTAAGATTGCATATGATTTATGACTTGTTAATGCGGTGTCCTTTTATCCGAGCATAAACGGGGCCAGTATCAAGCGTAGTGATAGTGGTTGGGCGTTTATTCTCGGGTAACGGGACCCTTAAAATATATTCGCAATTATGACCGAATTTTAAAATAATCGTCACTTTAATCCGGAAAATCCAATATTAATAAAGCGGTAATTATTAAAGTACCAATTTTTGGGCGGTGTGGGGGTGCTAATCCTTCCCCATCCGTAACCGACTCCCGAACCCTGTCTTTTTGAATCTCTGGTTTTATGGTGTCCGGCCTACCTAAGTGGCCGGTGGCGACTCCATTTTTTATGAGGTTTTTTTTTGTAAACCCCACGAAATAAATATTTTATATCCAAAAGAATCAAAAAACACCTTTCAAACACCTTTTCAAAAATCCATCACGTTTTATTTAGCGATGAAAGAAGAAAAAAGACATCGCTACACAAAATAAACTACAAAGCTTCTTTTTCCCCTTCCCAAAATCGAAGGCAGTCCCAAGTACTTACTCCCCTCTTCCATGAGATTGAAGCCAATGACATTAATCAAATGTTGTTTCAAATTTTGGCTATATTAGGGGAGAAATACACCGAAGATTTACTATTATTGACAGATTGACATGTAGCTTTATGGAAATCAGCAATTATACTTTTGATCGTATCACAATTTGCTGCATCAGCTTTTGTGAAGAGCAAACAATCATCTGCAAAAAGTTGGTGGTTAACAATTGGGCACCTTCTCCCCATTCTGAATCCCGACAACTCCTAGTTCATTTGTTTTCTCTTTATAATCCAAGAGGGAATGTTCGAAATTAATAGAAAGAGAAAGGGGGAAAGAGGATCTCCCTGCCTGAGTCCTCTTTCAGGTGTAAGCTCAGATCTTCTTTCTCTATTTACAATAAGAGAAAAGGTATGAGGGGTAACACACTACCTAATCCTTCCAATCCACCAAGGAGAAAATCCCATTTTTTTTCCATAAGTGATTCAAGGACGTCCCAATCCACTTTGTTATACGCTTTTTCAAGGTCCAACTTCAAAGCCATGACACATGAGGATCATTTTCTTTTCCTTTTCATCGTGTGAAAGGCCTCGTGAGCAATCAATATGTTGTCTTGAATAAGTTTTCCACTAACAAAAGCAGCCTGCATGGGTGAGATTATTTCTGGAAGGATCTTTTTTAGTCTGGAGGCAAACAATTTTAAGATAATCTGTACCCAAAGTTGCATAAACTGATTGGCCTGAAATGGTTGACTTCTTCAAGATTGTTTTTTTCTCGAAATGAGGACTATGTCTGTTTTGTTTAGATCTCTCAGCATATAACCCGTGCATGCAAAATCAGATACTATAGCATGCACATCCTCCTTAACAATCTCCCAACACGAGTGGTAGAAAACGCTCAATAAACCATCAGGTCCTGGGGCTTTTAAAGCACCCAGACTAAACACAGCTTCTTTAATCTCATCAGTTGTAATTTCTTTGTAGAGCTCTTTATTCATATCGTATGAAATAACATTTGAAATACAATCAGAGATAAAATTCAAGTTGGTAGAGATATCTTTTGTGAAAAGGTGTTTAAAGTGGTCCTCAAGGATATTGACACTTCCTTCTTCATTTTCAGTCCAGGTTCCATCACCTTTTTTCAATTTGAAAATACCATTTTTTTTGCCTGTTCTGAATAGCAGTTGCATGAAAAAAATTTGTATTTTTGTCCTCGTACTTTAACTAATCTAGTCTAGCTCTCTGGTGCCAAAACCTTTCCTCTTTCTCCTACACTTTATCAAGTTCAATCCTCAGGAGTTTCATTTTTGCCGCTGACTCTTTGGTGAGCTTTGAAATTAGGGACAATATGACTAAATTACAGAGACTTAAAACGATTCGATTGAAAAATAACAACTAAATTTACAACTTAAATATATAACAAGAATTACTAACCTAATTTAATTTAATATAATATATTTAACTGTTATGATTTATGATTTAGATTGGGACTAAAAATTTAACTTTCGAATAATAAAATGATTAAAAAATCAAATTAGAGTACAAGCCTAAAAAATTATCTAGGTTAACAAGTTAAGCTACTCCACCTATCAGCTGCCAATTATTTGATTTGCTTTGGCCGGGTTTCGACGGTGCTATACCCAAATATATATATATACACACACATAAAACAAGACCATGACATGTACATAATACTACCATGCATGCAATGGAAATGACATTAGTTATCTCTTAATTTCATTAGTTTCTTTCTATTTAAGTACTTTCAACTATGACCACAGTAGAAATTATTATATATTAGAATCAATCATTATAAGTCCTTTTGAAATTATCAATTTATAAGTTAGTATATGATAAAATATAATTTTATCCCCCTAAAATGTTGAAATTGTGTTTCAGTCCTAGAAATTATCAAGTTAGAAGCTAATATAGTGGTAAATTATTATTTTGACTCTCATAAAAAAATTATAATTCAAGTTCAACCCCTGAAAATATTTTCAATTTCATCCCTGATTATAAACACCTAATTGACATAACTAATTAACTAACTAATCCACATATAATGTACATAAAGTAGAATTGAACCTAAAACCTAAAAGATCCAGAGTCTCTAAGGCTCAATTTCTTAGTTATTAAAGCAAACTTTCTCGAGTCCGAGACCTTGTATATGTAAAAAATCTCTGTTGGGAGACTCACACACCAAAATTAGGTGTGTGATGTCGGTCGGTCCAGATTAATCAAGACAAAGACCTGAGAATCGAATATGAAAAAAGAACTTTATGCTCTAAGGCACTGAAATGAAGACTGCAAGTGGGAACAAACAACAATGAACAAAGCAAAGTGACCAAGTGGGGGCAACAACTAAAGGAAAGTGTTCCACATATGAAATCAGGGTAGGACTTTCATACCTCTTTGGAGGACTTTGAAGCCCCCCAATAGGTCAACCACCCTTTAACCCTGAAAGTTATATTTACATATTTGCAAAATAAATTTCTACACCAACTTGGAATAAAAAAGAACATCCCCAGTTAGTGACTTGCGGGGAAATCACAAATCACAATCAGTCTCTTTAAATCCCAACGATTGTTTCCACATGCAAATTCATTTTACTTTCTATTCTGCTATCAAATGTAAAATAAAATCAAATTCAAAATTTTGATTAAATATTTTAATCACATAACGGATACAAACATGCAAATTAATTAGCTCTGCCAAGAGTTATTTTGCTGCCGGCAAGTATTATGGTCTCTACTGATCTGCTCCTTTGATAAATAAACACCGCGCCATCTAGTTGAACAAAACAAATGGGTTCTTTTGTCTACTAGGTTTTTCAAAACCCTGTCATGACTAATTTAAACTGACATGTATTGCGTACTTGACTATAGTAGTATTTATTTTTACTCTTAATTTTTTGTAAATACACACAGTATAAATATACTATTCAAAAATGGATTTTCTAGAGAAAATATCATTTATTTTTTTCATTTAAAAATACTTTACAAAAGAGTTTTATTACTTTTAAGGTCCTAATCGATTTGATGGGATTAACCTTTAACTAAACCAAGTATATAGACAAGAAAACATGTTATTTTTAAATTAAATAAAGAAGTATTATATTATTATGTCGAAATTTGAACTAATATAAAATGAGCTACTAGATTAGTTAGTAGATCTAAAAAAAACATGTTATTCATAAAAAAATGACTTCTTAAACGCTTGAAGATGTTTGACCTAGTTTAATATTAAATTAATTATTAAATAATTTAATAAATTTGATCAAATGAAATATTAAATTCTTTAAGTTAAATGGAATAAATTAAATTAAAACGGGAGTTTTTTCAAAAAAAAAATGAAACAAGAGTCCTCATAATTAACATTTACTGTAAATAAAAACTTTCAAATAATTAAAAAACAATGTATTGTTACGCCCCCCAAATCCACGCCGATAGTATAGACATGAAGAAAAATTCAAATTTAATAAAATATTTTTCACTTATTAATTTCTGCCCCTTTCAAGCCTCTCGGTACCTTCCGTCCCTGTACCATATATAGAGACTTGAGTTCCGTTCCCAATCTCTCTCTCTCTCTCTCTCTCTCTCTCTCTCTTCTTCGCTTTCTTTTCTGGGTTTATCGGGATTTTTACTTTCAACTGATCATTTATACCCACATTTTCTCTACATTGTTTAAATGAAAATGGGGTTTTGTCATCAGTTTTAGAACATTTTGCAGTATACAAACTCTGTATACTCAGCTGCGGAAAAAGATTTTTGTTTTCGAAATCGAAAACTCAATTTTTATAATCCGATAACTGTGAATACACATGGAGAAGTTAACGAGACTCGTTTCAATGGCTCCTCTGTTTCTACTATTTTCCCTTCCATTTGCATTTGCCGGGCATGACTATAGCCAAGCTCTGAGTAAGAGTATTCTCTTCTTTGAAGCTCAGAGATCCGGTTACCTCCCTCGTAACCAGAGAATCACATGGAGAGCTAACTCCGGTTTGAACGACGGCAAGGCTAGCGGGGTAAGCTAAAAGCTCCGCTTCCATTCTTTTTCTAAATTTTGACCATTGGAAACCAATTTGTTTGGGAATGTTTTTTGCAGGTTGATTTGGTCGGAGGGTACTACGATGCCGGTGACAATGTGAAGTTCGGACTGCCGATGGCATTCACCGTAACAATGATGTCCTGGAGCATAATAGAGTACGGTAAACAAATGGCTGCCAACGGTGAGCTCCGCCATGCCATGGAAGCCGTCAAGTGGGGCACCGACTACTTCATCAAAGCTCATCCCCAACCCTATGTTCTTTACGGCGAGGTTCACAGCTTTTTCAATTGCAGCAAAACTATGAATTAACGATTCAATGTTTTCAGTTGCTGAATTTTGGTGTGGGTCTGTTTGTTATTTATAGGTTGGAGATGGTAACAGTGACCACTATTGCTGGCAAAGACCAGAGGACATGACCACCGACCGTCGTGCTTACAAGATCGACCTAAGTAACCCCGGGTCGGATCTCGCCGGTGAAACCGCCGCGGCTATGGCCGCTGCCTCAATCGTCTTCCGCCGCTTCAACCCTGCGTATTCCAGGGAGCTCCTTCGCCATGCCTGCCAGGTATCTTTCCTATTCTCACTTTTAGCTCGCGGTTCCCGAACTCTGCCTTTACAGTGAAAAGATTTAGACCCGTAATAAATAGGTACTTATTGGCAGTTGCTCGCTTTTCCTTAAGGACGGTGTCGTTTGGATGGATACTCACTAGAAATGAGCAAATTACTCAAAAAAATTGATTTTTTATTCGGCTCAAAGCGGAAAAGCTCGATTCAAATTTACTCAAATTATAATTTCACAAACTCTATAATTTGAAAATTTTTAAATAAAGTCTAGATTATAAATGAGAATTGAATAATTTAAAATTTTTAATAATTATTAAATTATTTTTTAAGTTCAAGTCAAGTAAGTCGAATTCTTCAACTTTATCTTATATATACATATCATTATGAAAAATATAAAGAAACATATATTTATATCAATTGCTTGAACATAAACTCGAACAACTAGTGAAGCTATTGTACCCATTTTGGGGGGAAATTGTTTTTTTAGTGCCAAATTTCTTCTAAAAAGATTTATATTAGTGTGTAGAGGGGAAAATGAAAATTTTGTATCCCCAATTTATAAAAAAAATTATTTTAGATTATGTTCTTAAATTTTTAGATTCGTCTGATATGTATTTATAATTAAATTTAAATAAAAACTCAAACAATTATTATCATAATATTAAAATTATTTATAATTAAATTTAAACATAAACTCAAACATTTAATAAAAAACTTAAATTATAAAATAAAATTATTTAACTAGACTAAACCCTTATAATTATCACCTACTTTTTTATTTGAAAATGAAAAATATACAATGCGGGTAAACTTTTTCGGCGCATAATTTGGATCATGGGAGCGCTTCGTTTCGCTTTGCCCCGTCCATCACAGGTAGATAATTGTCTTTATTGACCGTACAGATCGATCGTACTAGCAGATCTTAGCCGTCCATTGTCAGCAGCTATTCGTTATTTTTCCTCACGTGCCAACACTGTCGGTGCTCTTAAATACAACCACATATTCCTAAATTACCCTTTTGTTCTGTTTTCAGTTATTCGACTTCGCGGATAAATACAGAGGCAAATACGACGGCAGCATCACCGTCGCTCAAAAATACTACCGATCCGTCAGTGGATACAACGTAAACTTCTCAAAATTCTCTTAAACAACGTAATATGTTGAATTTAAACCCAGAAATTGCTTGAATTGCTTTGTATTATTAATCAGTTTTGAATTTGGAAATTTGTGCAGGACGAGCTGTTGTGGGCAGCTGCATGGCTGTACCAAGCTAGCAAAAATGAATTCTACTTGAACTATCTCGGGAAAAATGGCGACTCAATGGGTGGAACCGGCTGGGCCATCAGCGAGTTCGGTTGGGACGTCAAGTATGCCGGGGTTCAAACCCTTGTTGCCAAGGTATTGTTTTTCGAATTCACCCCATTGTTGTGCAATTATTGGTTATCTAGTTGTCTCATCAACAAGTAATCACTGTTTTATGTTTCACCTGCAGTTCTTAATGCAAGGTAAAGCTGGTCGACATGCGCCGGTTTTCGAAAGGTACCTTCAGAAGGCGGAGTACTTCATGTGTTCCTTGATCGGAAAGGGTAGCCGGAACGTTCAGAAGACTCCGGGTGGTTTGATTTTCCAACAGAGATGGAACAACATGCAGTTCGTGACCAGTGCTTCATTCTTGGCTACTGTCTACTCTGACTATCTTACTTCCTCCAGAGGAAGCTTGAGGTGTGCTGCTGGCAATGTTGCACCTTCCCAGCTTCTTTCTTTCGCAAAATCTCAAGTGATTTATCGATCTCTTCGTCGATTTGAACGAGTTAAAGCCTTTGAACAAGTTTTTTGATGTTTTGCAATGTTGAATTCTTAGGTGGATTACCTTCTTGGAGACAATCCAAGAGCTACAAGCTATATGGTTGGTTATGGAAACAATTACCCTCGCCAAGTTCATCACCGAGGTTCTTCGATTGTTTCGATCAAGGTCAACCCTAAATTTGTTGCCTGTCGACAAGGTTACGCCAATTGGTATATGAGGAAAGCAAGTGATCCTAATGTCTTCACTGGTGCTGTAGTTGGAGGGCCTGATTCCTATGATAACTTTGCCGACGAAAGAGACAATTATGAACAAACAGAGCCTGCTACCTATAACAATGCTCCTCTCCTTGGCATTCTGGCTAGACTAGCCGCCGGTGGTGGCAGATATAACCAACAACTTCCTGGTAAACTAACCCTATATCCCAACAAAGTTTTATGGTTTCAACCTTTTCAAGTTCTCGCATATTCGATCAATCATCATGATCATGACCTTGGCTTTCCCTGCAGTGGCTGTCCCAGCACCTAATCCAGTCATTGCCAAACCGAAACCAGCACCAAAGCCCAAATTGACTCCAACTCACGGTATGTCTTGTTTCTGTTTGAAGTTATTTACATTGGTTACAGAATGTTTGATCATATGTCTCATTTCCAACTTTGGGATTTTTGTTTTGCAGCCTCATCTTCTAGTCCAATTACCATAAAGCAGAAGATGACAAGTTCCTGGAATGACAAGGGAAACACATACTACAGATATTCCACAGTAGTGACCAACAATTCTTACAAAACACTAAAGGATCTCAAGCTTTCACTATCAAAGCTTTATGGTCCTATATGGGGTCTCGCCAAGTCTGGCAATTCTTATGGTTTCCCTAAATGGCTCAGCTCTTTACCAGCCGGAAAAAGTCTCGAGTTTGTATACATCCATTCCGCTTCTCCCGCTGATGTCTCGGTTTCGAGCTACAATTTAGCTTAAGAATGGAAGACGTTGCAAGAACAGAAGAGTGAAGTTCCACATGGTTTTCTGGGGTTGTGGTGTTAGAATTGTGCAGCTATACAGAATGCCGTCAAGGAAATGGTTTCCTTTATTCTTTTTTTTTCTTCCATTGTTGAGGGGGAGTTTCAACTTTACTTGTTGATTTGGTATTTAAGTAGGGTTGTAGCTTATAGTGGGTGAAATAACATTGAAGATTGGAGGAGAAATAGATAGGATTGAGAGACAGTCAAATGAGTGAAAATTGAGAAGTACAGAAATGATTTCTCAATAAGAATGCAAGGAATCTGTTTTACTTACAGAGCAGTAGCTTATGCACCACTACAAATAAGTAGATATAATAGATTCGAATTCGTAATAGTAAAACAAATTCATACATTTGAATCCGTAATCATATAACGAATACAATTCGAAAATAAATATCCAAAGTTATATCTATATTCACTTTGAATTCCCTATAGAAACCTGGATATTATAACCAGGAAGGGTTACACATTTTTATTTTTCTTTACTACTTAAAGCAAATGCGCAGTGAATACATCAGTTATCCCCTACAGACAAAAATTCCCAGATTCATGGGAAAAGAAAATTCTCAAACTCCTAAATTGCATAAAATAACTGTCGGTCCTAAAGTTGTTTGTTATGGAGAAGGATAAGAGCATTATAGATAAATTAAAAGCATATTTCAATCAATGTGAAGCTACCAGCATATTTTCCTTCAACAAATTATCAAAGTGGAATCACAGACCAGGTCCCTTGAGAAAGTTAAGAGATGATAGCATGAAAAGCCCATTAACAGAGTCAATCACGGAACCAAAGGGTATACAATCTATTACGATAAGTACTCTCAACAGGCATATGGCCTTGTCCTAATAGAAAAGTGGCTTACTCATTGAAAAGCTTTTTCATTTCATTTTGACCATCAGTCATTGAAAGGGAATCACTACCCTGCAGAAAAATAAGAACAAATTTGTTGCAAACTTCATACAATCATAAAATAAAAGTTGCCCATCAAAACATGCTCCACAATCATGCAAACAGAAAAAAAAACTGCAAGCTATACATAGAGTATAGATGGTTCAAAATAATAACACAACTATAGTTGAAGCTGGCACCAGACCTGGCACCAGACCTGGCTTGCCATCCGCTCCTTGATTTCCTCCAAGCGTGGCCGCATTAGCTGCAAGATAAACACAAATTACTAAAATACAGAGATCAATACTTAAATGAAATAGAAAGATCACTTTAGTTAATCAACCAATTAGCAGTCTCTGAGCAGCAAAATTTAATTCATTCACGAGAAGAAAGAATATCTAGAGGAAGAGACAATCATGCTTCCTTTTGTCCATCCAATGTAATAGTTGTTTTTTTGGCATTCATGCCACAAACTTGAATATTCTTTTCTGGGTACTAAAATGTACAAGTCAAGCAGAGGTGGACTAAATTTTCTAGAACTAGAACACTATGGTGATGTCTCTCAATTCTTTCGTTTTGTTATGACATTAAAATTGTCAGCGGTATTATTAATAGACTAGAACATGATTCACATCATCAAATTATCCAGTGTGTTCATATTATAAAGCTTTACTTCCTAAAAATTGCATACTAATCATAAAATTATGCCTTGTTTATAAAATTCGGTGAAATGAACAATAATGCAAGTGTATACAGTGCACACAAAAGTAAAATGAACACAATGATGTAAAAATATAAAATAAAATTGCACACCGTCATTTTTGTGGTAGCTTTAAGTTGATTTATCAAAAGTGGAAGAGTTGAACCACGAATCAAAATCGTTGTCACTGCTATGGAAGCCCACCTGAAATCAATAATAAAATAATATTATTAAAAAACTAACAGGTTAATCTCAATTGCAATTAATCAAAACTTCGAGATTAGCATAAACTAATAAGTCAGAAAATAGCTATTTCACAAGACCCATGTGCAGATTCATATCAGGATTCATTTCCATCGTTAATTCAACTTCATAAAAGATAAAAGTAGTTAATCGATTTGACTAGAAACTTAGAAGAGTTAGAGTAATGAAACGAGTTTAACCGGTGCTCCACGGACGGGAATCCTTAAATTTATAGCTCTGGTAGTTTATGTCATCACCTTTTCACCATCTGAAACTTGGCTGGGATAAATAGTCTAAAGAATCGGTTTTGAAGCAATTAATTGAATCATTACATTACTGATTCGGTAGTTCAACAAAATGAATGAAATCGTTAACATTGCACACACGTTCAAGTAAATGCAACAACTTACCAGTTAAAGCCTGTAAAAGAATGAACAGCGTCAATAACATACTGCAACGTAGAAATGGGTAACCAACAATCAGCAGCAGCAATGGCAACCTCATTCACAGCGGAACCTGAGTCACAGCTTCAACGGCAGTATCCTTAAAAGCTTCGGCAACATCAGTCATAAGCTCGACCTCTTTTGCCCCATCGCTAGCAATACTCAACATGTACCGACCAAAAGAGATACCCGTGCTAGGAAGAAAGGCTAGATGGGAACATCTTCTGTCGTAGAACAACACACCAATCCCTGAGGATGGATTACTAAACCCAGTTCCAAATGATCTTTGCTGACCCAAAACACCAGGTTTTGGTTGGGATCGGGACTCGTTTAAAGGACGAGTCTTACGGTCATCTTCGTGGAAAATGCAGGCAAACGATGGTTGATATCGTCTAGCTATTAGGGTTGCTCTACTGGAAAGGCTACGGCGAAACGCCATTGATACGATGATGAAAAAATCCTCTAATCAAATGAAAAAAGAGAAGAAAAATCAAAGTAAAAGTTTAAAAGCATAGCCATTTCAAGATCAATACATTAAAAATACAAATTATTCGCCTATTATTCTAATCAAACAAAACCACTAACTGATGCCAAAATCTGGGACTTTTGAGATTAAAACAGAATAAACAGAAATTAAACAATAATGGAAAGAAGAAGCGAAAACTCACCTTTCCAGTCTCCTTTGCTCTAAACAGAGGTGATTTGATTCAGTTGCGCTTCGAAGAGAACAGGGTTTTAGCTCCCCAGTTCTTTGTTTCCCCGTCCTCTCATGGTAGATAGAATGGGCCGCCTTCGACAAATTTGGGTTCAAATTAGCCCAACCATTGGCTGTGCAGGGGCAGATTTTGGGGTCGGTGTTTGAGGGGCGTAATTAATTTTTTTTTAAATATTTAAACGTTTAAATTAAATTTTTAAAGATTTTAAGGGAATTAATCTAAATTTTTAAAAAAATTAAGGTTTAATTAAAATTTAAGTAAAAATAATACAAACTTTTAAAAATTTTAAGGAGAATACTTAATTAGAAAATTTAAAATATAATAAGAATATGTTTAAAATTTTTAAAGAGCCAAATTGAAAATTTAAAAAACATAAAAGATTACATAATATAATTTCAAAATTTGAGCGTCCGAATTTTTATTGACCTCATTATCATCTGCCTCAGTTTATTTGTACCTATGTTTAGAGATAGTTCCTATAGGTTGGATATTATTTAAATTGAGTTTTAGAGTGGGGTTGGTCAGTTTTTTTTTGTTGTAATTTTTTTGTTTGATTTTATATGAAATTCGTCCTCCTCACTTTGATATATTTTATTAAAATGTTGTTTTAATTTTATAGTTTTTATATAAAATATTTTAGGTCTTTTTATTAAAATTTACATGATCGAGTATATAATTTGTTTTAGAGGTTGAGTTTGGAATGGATCAAATTATGTTGAAAAATTAATAAAAAAATTGTGTTGAAAAATGGGATCGGACGGTTATGCTTCCACTATAGTAGTCGAGATTAGGGGTCATAATGAGTCTGTCTGGCTCACAAGTTATTTGGGCTCAGTTTGAGTAAGCTCGACTCGAGATCTTAATAAATCAAGTCGCCGACCCAAGCTCGGCTCGAAATAATTATATATATACATCCTCTATATACACTTTGTATGTTTCAATGCTACTAACTTATTATCGCAGTTAAATACTTCAGATTTTCTTCTCCTTATGGACTTATATAATTTAAAAAATATATTATAGTTATTTGCGGACTTTAAAAATAAATATTATTTTTTCTCAAATAGGTTTTTACATTTTATTTTTCAAAACTTTATAAAAAATATTTAAAAACAATTTAAGAAAATCAACGAGCCAAACTCAAACTGTCTAATTTGAACTTGAACTCGAGTCTAAAATTTCAGGCTCGACGAACATGGGCTTGCTCAGATTCAGCTCAATTCGACTCGTTATCACCTCTAGTCAAGACAAACAAAAAGCGGTCTCGATGTCAGCTATACATTCGTTTGATATTTTAATAGTTTAACATAATTCTCATATACTATATTTTGACATACCAATAAAGTAGGTGAACAAAAATATTATGTAAAAATGTTTGTAAAATATATTTATACAAAAATTTTAACTTGTGTTAAATTAGTTCGTCACATTAATTTATTTTATCATTTTATTATTTTATGCGTGACAAAATTTAAATATAAATAAAATCTTTTTTTAGTAAAGTTGACCCTCCTTTATTCCCCATCCAATACTCATTGCTGTTACAGAATACTGACTTGGTATAGATGACCAATAAATAGTTTGGCACGTATCATATTGATTCATATGTAAAGGTTAGAATTTTATTAAAATATAATTAAAATTTCTGAATTTATTTAAAAATTGATATAAAATATGAAAAATATATGTCAAAAATTGATACAATTACATTTGCTCGTTTCTAAATCAATCATCGATTTACGATGATAACGAAGAAGATGATGCAACGCTGGAACTAGAAGCATGCTTCTCCGGGGAACTACGACACAACGGGCATGCAACATTCAACGTCAACCACTCGTCGATACAAACGGCATGAAAATAATGGTTGCAGCCCGGAATAGTCCTTAACGTCTCTTTAGCTCGGTACTCGCAAAGACAAATCGAGCAAATGTTATCGCCCGGCCTCGCTAACCGCCGGCTTTCGCCTAGCAATGTCATCGGATACGACTTGATGGTTTGCCCATCAAGACCTTTGACAGGCGAAGATGCTTCGGGGCTGGGATTTCTATCGTTGCGGCAATCGTCCACCCTGAGGTAAAATAACAGGCCAAGTATGAGCGAGACGGGTATTCCCACGCCGACCATGATGCCTAATTTAGCATCTATGCTAAGGCCTGGATTTGATAAAAATAAAGACAAATGGTCAATGAAAATGAACTAATGTGGGGCAAGAGAAAATTAATACAGCATTAATGTCGTAAAATATAACCCTTTGTTCACCTAACTATGTTTAGCCACACGTCTTTCAACAAAAAATATATATAATATATGTTTAGCCACGTGTTCCGTCTTTATACACCGTGTTCATTGTACCCGAGCGGAAAGAAAAACATGTTATTCATGCAATTGATGTTACTCCATGCAAGGAATTAAAGCTACCTATCGACTATAGTGTGCAATCAATTGGCAAATTTCTTTGACTTTTCTATTATTCTCATCCATTAGTCGCCTTTAAATTTTGGAGTTATTTTCTTGGCATTTTTATCGAAAATATTTCATGTATTAGTAGTAGAAATTTTTTCACAACGAGTCTAATTAATGATTTAAATTTATGTTTTAAGATTTTAAGGTTATAAAGTTAAATCAGACATGATTATGGGAAAAAATTCTACCACTTGTACATCAAATATTTACCATTCTTTTGTTGTATCTATATTTTTCAACTAATAATATCCGTTGATTTTATTGAATAAGAAGAAATACAATAGAGTTACAAGAAGAGTTTGAGTAAAATTATAGTAGATTAATTGAAGGGTTATATTTTAATATACAAGTTGTGTAAACATAACTCTTTTATAAAATTTAAAACCTAAACCCCAAACTCTAGCACCCTAAACTCTATACTCTAACCATAAACTTTAAATTCTACACCATGCACACTAAACCTATAAACCCTAAACTATAACCTAAAATCCTAAATGCAAAAATTAAAAGGTATCAAAGTATTTTCCTTAATTGTATTAAATGTTATTTTCTCTAAAATTAGTGCACAATCTAGCAACTAAACAATAATTATTTTTTTCGAATTGAGCAATGAAGAATAAAAATTGGATCATACAAGAAAAGAAGGGTTAAAGTCTAACCAAAACAACTCAAAAAATATAAATACAGAGAAACACTACTATTATCGTCGATGAAGAATAAATATCATCAATACTAACATAATAGTACATATAATATTGATAGAGCCGGTAAATTTTAATGTATCCGTATAATTATTTTGTATTAGGTTAATTTTTTCATTTAACGTTAGTTTCCTAACTTAAAACTAAACTTTTTGCAACTAGTAAATTTGGATGCATAGAGTTGGGATTAGACAAAAGTTTACACCTAATATAGCAATTTTCAAGTTTCAAATCAAATTAACCAACTTGTTTCAGTGCAAAACAGAACATACCATTGCTAAAACCACCGGAGCAACCGACATCCATGCCCGTATCACTCTTGAACAACATGCAAGTCCCAGCCTTGCTTTCGCACAACCTGCAATCAGGTTCTTTCCATGTCAACATGATACCATCACCGGGATCCGACCTACCGGTCCAGGACAGTGGAGCCAAAACCTTTGCCATCTCCGAACATGACGCGGTCAATGATGTAGACGAATCAATCCGTTCCGTCGGCATGGCCACGACCGAGAAATCGGTGCCACTGAGACAAGGAATGAACCTCGCTTCAGGCAGTTTTAGTGCTGTTGGTGAAGCAGAGGAGGAGCAATTGAAAACCGTGTAGCTTCGAGGATGTAGCAATTCGAAAGGAGTGCCGGATAGATTAAGTCCCTGAAGAAGACGTCTTGGCGTGCAATGATCCAGGTCGTTGATCCATATGTTTTGGAAGACGTAGTCTATGCTTACAACTGCAAATTCACCGGAAAACGGAAACGTAAGGGTAGTTTGTGCCTCGTTTTTGCACGAGAGATTGAAGCGGGGATAGCCGCATCGACTAGGTTGGCTGTTGAGGCGGAAAGGAAAGTGAATCGGTTGAATCCCGCATAAAACACGACAAATTTTGAAACTTGTCGATGATTGAAGAGTGAGTACAAAAAAGATGGAGAAGAAGACAATTTCAATGAAAGTCATTGCTGAGGCATAGTAGAATGTAACAAATACAAGCGACGAGGGGTTTTATAATTACTCAGTATAAAAAAGAAAACGAGAAAGGAGTCTAAAAGTTTTCTAAAGTAAATGGTTAAAAATTTTCCGTTGGCACTCTTTCATCTCTCCTAGATTGTGAATTTAACTCATTTATGACCTCTCTTTTCTTGAAAATCCTGTACAATCGCTCATCTCGCATATGTTTAAAATCTCCAGCTGAATTCATCGATCAAATCGGTGGTGACTGTCAACCAACAGCAGATGTCGAAAAAGTTACCAACGGCAAACGAGTCTTCTTCGCAGCAACAACTTCCCTCTACAAAATAATACAATGGCTGAACAAATCTTCCCTTTCAAAAAGTTAGCATCAAACAATACACTATACCTACACTTCCATAATTTCCAACATATAATGGAGAAGAGAGTCTTTTAAAACGTTTTTAATATTGTACAATTATACAAACAATATGATTTTGAATTCTTTAATTATTACGATATTTTTATTTATAAATCTGAAATATGAACTAAAAAAATTCTATTAAATAATAAAATATTAAATGTGTTTGTACACGTACAACACACGTGTGGAGGAAACTACTAAAATGCTCATATTTTGAATTATAGATATATTTTTATGTGTTATTATATTATGTACCGGTTGTAAAAATTATTCTTCCAAACATGCCTAAATTCACTTTAAAAATTTAAATTCAAATTTATAATCTTAAAATTTTAAAATTTAAATTTTAACCATGAATCATAAATCCGAAAATATAAATACTTAAACTCCAAATTCTAAATTAATTAACCTCTAAAACTCTAAATTAAACTCACTTGTAAAAAAGACTTTTTCTACTATCAGTGCATGAAATATTCTTCCCTACGGGCCGGTTGACAAATCAAAAACGGGATGCCAGCTAGTTGCTACCATTAAGGAGGGCCATACTGATAATTAATACATAGGAGTCATGGACAAAATTGCATTCATTTTAAGCCACTTCATGGGTATTGCAATTAACATGAAAATAATGCATGCACTGGGTCTGAGCATCCTTAAAGTAGTATCGAGTAGGGACAAAATTAAAGAAGTGTGAAGGAGATTGTGTCTTTTAATTTTTTTGGGGTTTAATAATACTTTAAGTTTTTATAAATTTAAATATAAAATAAATTAAATACAATTTTTTAAATTTTAAATATTAAATTTAAATACTTAATAAGTCGTGTTTTTAAATATTAATATTTTAATTTTTTTCAATGTTCGATTATGACTCTGTCTATTAAGATCGATATTCTAACCGTTAGATCTAACAAACAGTTTCGCCAGGGTTCGGTACTTGCCGACTTTATTCATCAACGTTGTTGGGATATACGTATTCAATTGTTCGTTTGTTGAGATCCTTTATGTAGGGCTTGAGGCAGAGACTTCATCGTTATTTTGCTTCAGATTCAACGTATTACCATTGAATAGAAATATTGGGTAAACTATAAGTTTAGTCACTAAAACTTAATTGTATCTTCATTTCGGTCACTGAAATATAAAAAAAATGTAATTATATCACTGAATTTTTCGAATTCGTTGGTTTTAGTAATATAAAATCTTTGCTAACAACTCTGATTCAATCTAACTATATCGCTGATCACACAATTGGATGAGGTGCCAGTTTTTTTTCTTCTAACAACTCTGGTTATTTTTTGGGTAAACTACATATATGGTCCCCCAACTATGACCTAATTATTTGTTGAGTCCCCTAACTATGAGAAGTTATAAATAAGTCTCCCGACCAATCGTGACAAACAAATTGGTCCAATTTCGATAAAAAACATTTAATGACATGGCAGTTTAATAAAATATATATAATAACATATTTTTCGACACATTCCGATCTATCATATTTTATTCCATCGGTTCAAAAAGTATTTTTTGACGATACTTTTTAAAAGAAATATGAAACTGATACCTATTACGACTATACTTATACTTTCCACACGAGAAACAAATTAGGAGAAGTGATTCATATTATATGATTTGCACCATGCGAATGATAGCAAGGGCTTTCTCAAATCTACATTAACGTCCATTCACGCAAATCTCCTCGGCTATCTGTTTGAAAATGAAAACTGATCTTAAGAACCTCTTCAATATATTCCCGGATGGCATGAAAAACGCTCTTGTTGTACAAGATTGTTGGGAGCCATGCAGTCGGGTCCAAGCAGTGATACAATTAGAGTGAGGCTGTGAAGTGTTGAAATCAAGAGACCAAGACTCCACGTTTAATATTGGCCAAAAAGAGTCCAAAGGAGGATTTAAATTGCGGTTGCGGCTTCATTTTTAATTTTGTTGTGTTTATCGTGATTTGTGGTCATAACAGATGTTATTGCGGTCAATGCTAGTATTGGCGCAGTTGTGAATTTTTTAATAATAGATACTATTGGACAGGGATGGACCGAGGGGAGTTGGAGGGCAATCATCCTCCTAAAAATTTGAAATTTCTATACGATTTAGATATATATTTTAAAATTTTTTATATATTTTATATTAAAAATCTATTTTCATCCTTTAAATTTTTATAAGTTCACCCCATAATCTAAAATCTTGTCTCCGTTTTTGTTATTGTGTACATAACGATTACGAATATCACGGTTCTAGACGGTCCCAAAATCATTATCTAATGGCCGATATTGTAATTGTGGAATGCTATTTAAATTCATGCTAAAAACCATAGCTCAATATAATTTTTTAAGAAAAATTTGACTAAAAATGACTACCTCCATGTTCATATGACGCATCGGTTGAGAGGGTTTCCAATGATTAAGAATAAGTTTTAGGAAAATGTTGTTACCAATTTTCCTGCCAATAAGTTCCACGATGATGGTGTTTTTCATGTTTTCTCTAACAACATTTGGACTATCAGAAAAATCTATGAACAATTAACCATAGAATTTATCTATAGAATTATTTTCGATGAGTTGTATGCAAACATTTAAATAGCAATATGCAACCGTAACAACGGTTGTTATGTAACGATTTTAACACTATTTAAAATTATGATATTCGTAATCATTATGTCTGTAGACTACAGTAACTTGCAATGAGCATAATAACATTTATTATGTCCACAACTGTAATACACAAAACACGATCGGACAATTTAAAATTGTGAGACATAGCCTCGTTCAAATCCAGGTAGCCTTAAAAACATTGGGAGTTGGGACGTAAATGAGAAAGATAACAAACTGGAGGGACTGGCCACGTAATTTGATTCACTAGGGTTTGTGGCGGGAAAATGACCATATGCTACTCAGTCCCTTACTGCTATAGTTTACTAGGCATTTAAACAGTAGCTCCTCCGCTCCTAATTCTCAATCCCGAAATGTTATTGCTTTTTCTCTGATTTTATCTCTCGCGTTTGTACAACAGGAATCTGTTTCCTTACTAACCCGTCCAATTCTGTAATTGCGAGGTTGAAAAGGTACCTATATTCTTTTTTTTCAATGTTAGGGTTTCTCGTTATACGGAACAACCAGATTCCCCAAACAAGTATAATATCCTTTTGTCCTTTTTTGTTGTTGCTTTTTCCCCATGTTTTTGTTCATTTCCAGTTTCAGTTTTGAGGAGTAGAGATTTTTTGTTTTGACTGTCACGGTGATTTGGGGGAAATGGCTGCCAATCTCGACGACGACGGTGAACAGATTGTCTCAATCGACGAGTATCTTGAGAGCATCGAAGAAGAAGAGTTGGTAAAAACCTGTCCCTACCTTCTACATCGGTTTAGGGTTTTGATTCGCAGGAATTGTAGAATTTAGTTAGGGCTTTTCTGTTTCATCTGGCTTATGGACTTGGAAATATTCTGGCTTGGAATGCATCAAATTTATACTATGATATTAGTCAATGCGTCTTCTATCCTAAATTTAAACTGAAAAAGCGTTAGATGCAAATATATTCTGGCTTATTGGCGATGTTGTGCTTCCTTCAGCTATATATGCTGTTGGGCAATACTTAACTTGTTATTGTTTAATCTAAAGGAGGCAGATTTGGTTTTGGGTGGAGACGAGGGTGACGAGTGTACATATTCTAAAGGTTACATGAAGAGACAGGCAATTTTCTCTTGCCTGACATGCACCCCTGAGGGGAATGCTGGAATTTGCACAGCTTGTTGCTTGTCTTGCCATGATGGCCATGAGGTAATTTCCTTTGTACCATTCTTTAAAGCATTGGAGATTCCCTCATGCAATTTTATCTCTCATTCTTAATGTTATGCTTTAATTTTTGCTAATAGTTCAATTCTTAAGATGTGTCTGAAATTATTATTTATTGCAGTGGAAGTTTGTGTAGTGTTTTTGTTTGGATAAAATTTGTGTAGCGTTTTTGCTTTATGCAGATCATGACTTTTGAGTTGTGTTATGGTACGTGCTTTGTGGTCATGCTCCTTGATATAGGCTGTTTAGCAAATCATGTAGTAGTCAATATGACAGCAAATTGGGAGTTGATTCCTATGGTCGTATTCTTTCTAAATTCCAACTGATGCAGCATTTTCCTTATTTTATCCTTCTAAATTGGAATAACATAGGCTGTTTTGCTTCGGGCCATATTGTTATCATCTGTCCAATTACCTGCTTTTTTGGATCATAATAGACTGTTATTTTTTATATGTTTTATAATGGAAGAACTCAGAAATTGATTTAACAATTCTTGATTGGTTAAAACATGGGGCATGCAAGATTTTCATTCTTATTATTTCATATGTCGGTTTGAAATTCTTCATGCTTAGTCTTGAGTACCGAACATAATTTATCTATGCTATTATCAAAAATATGAAAGAAATGCACAAGCTTACACAAGTATTGAGCTTAAATTATGTATGTCATGCTGGAAATATTATTTGTCCCCAATTGTTCAAGGTTTTCGAAGAAAGGCTCTTATTTTACATGTTTTTCTTTGTATAAATATTCAGTCCTATTATTTCTATCTGCTTACATGAATGTAAGGGTTTTTAATTTTTGCAACATATTTTAGGTTTTGGAGCTCTGGACCAAGAGAAATTTTAGATGTGATTGTGGAAATTCAAAATTCAGAGAGTTCTCATGCAAGCTTTCCCCAAATAAAGATGTGGAGAATACAGAGAATTCATATAATCACAACTTCAAAGGTCAATACTGCACCTGCAATCACCCCTATCTAGATCCAGATCTCCAGGAACAAGTAGAAATGATACAGTGCTGTATGTGTGAGGACTGGTTTCATGAGGAGCATATCAGTCTGAGCTCCCCGAATGAGGTTGGTAGGCTGTGTCTCAGTGAATGTACTCCATTCCCGCATCATGGTTTTTTCTTCACAAGTTTTTGCCTAGATATCCTGTAATTGCACAATATTTTGATTTCACTGTTAGAATTATTGGCAAATCTAGAGATGCCCTATTGAGCAAGTTCACATTAATGTTTACCACTGTTAAAATTATAAAATGTGATGGTGGGCTGCTCTTGATCAAAATTTTTGTTAATATTCTTCTGCTGCCTGGTTCAGTCCATACTAAGCATGATGTCACCAGCACTGTTCTGGCCTAAACTTTTCTCTTTAAAGATGGATATGGACTCTAATCGTTTGTAAACATTGAATAATTCTGTGAACATATTGATTTTAATGACAATTTATTTGATTGAAGGAGCTTTCGATGGTGAAAATTTTTGCATGGTTTAGTTGAAGTTGAGCAATGTAAATGACTAACTTGAAGTTTGATATTGCAAAAGAGGAAGTGAAAAAATTACTGCTATTTTAGCAGCTCTTGCGCTATTCTTTTGAGTTATTGGTATTGGGTAAGATCTGAAAATACTTTGTATGACAGATTCCTAGAGACGAGGAAGGGGAGCCACTCTATGAGGATTTCATATGCAAGGCATGTTCAGTGGTTTGTTCATTTCTGACTCAATATCCTAAAACCATATGGGCAGCTGGGAGACAGCTTGTTGCTGGTAACAAAAATAAAAGTGTGGTGGAAGACATCCTTTCTAAAGATGAAGCTGGGAAGCTTGATAATGATCCGTGCTCCGATGTTGTCCAAAAGGATCATTTGGTTGATACTAATGGTGAAGCTGCATCTGATGAGAAGAAGCCCGTTGACGGAGAAGGCTCTGAGAGCAATGCCAGTTCAAGTCTCTCTGGAAGTATTGCCGGTTCACATGCTACTTGTGTTCTTGCAGTAGACTGGATGGCTGCATCACTTGATTCAGAAAGTAGGCCCTTTTTTCTTTATAAGAATTGGAGAGATACCCTCTGCAAATGTGATAAGTGCTTGGATATGTACAAGCAGAAACATATCAGTTATCTGCTTGACAAGGAGGACTCAATAGCAGAGTATGAAAAAAATGCTAAGCAAAAGAGGGAGGAAAAGTTGCTGCAAAGGGAAGGTGCGACTTTGGAATTCTTTAACAATCTTGGTCATGTAGAAAAAATGGAAATTCTGAATGGCATTGCAGACTTCAAAGATGAGTTCCGGTCCTTCCTGGTATGGCATTGATTTTGTATCTTCCTGTTTAGTGTTATTTGTTTTTCTTGACCAGTTTCTAACCTGTGCTGAATATATTCCAAGGAAGCACAAGTGCTGTCCCTGAGATGTACGTTTAATACTTTTGTTTTTCTTATGTAACTTTAGGAGTCAGTTGATCCTTCAAAGGCAATCACAGCCGCAGATGTCAACCAGATTTTCGAGAACATTAAAAACAAGCGCCGACGTATGTAGTTTAAGGCTTTATTAGTGGATATTACTGCTCATGCTGAGTTTTAACTTAGACTACCATCTCTAATATAACCGTATGTAGTTGTCTTGACTTTGTATTCACTAGGTTTCTGTACTAGCTGAAGTTCTGCTATGTTTGACAATATATATATATATATATATATAGATGTATGTACCCTGTTAAGAGGCTTCTAGCATACTTTATACGTATCTTAGGTTTTATCCAAGTTAAAACCTGCCCTCGACCAACCGGTGTGGCTCTTTGGCTGCCTGTGTTTGAACTGCAAGTTTTAAGTCTTTTGAGTTCAAACAAAGTAGGCAACCGGACCCACCCTACATAGGTAGCCTATTTGATTTCGAGCTCAAAAGATGATTTGTTTTGGTTTCAATTATTGATGAGAGCCGTAGGTTGTTTATTCAACAAACAAGATAGTGGCCCTAATCAAATCAAGGTGGTCAGCCATTTTTGTTTTTCAGTTAAGATTTCGGTCCTATTCCTATATTTTGTTAGTCACGAGACATACAGGGAAATGAAGAAAAATAAACAAATAGGATGAGGATGGTTAAAAAAAACAAGTTTTGACGATTTAAAATGGGTAATTATACTATGCACTGGCGGTGGAAATAAATGCTTTAATTTTAGGGGTTAAAGATTGAGTTTAGGGTTCATACTTTATGGGTTTAGGATTAGGGAAATTTTTTGATACACATGCTGTGTAAACTTTAGTTTATACATGTCTTTTAGTTTTATGGGTTATGGTTTTAGTTTAGGGTTTAAAGTTTATGTTGTAGGGTTTAGAATTTAAGGTTGATGTTTAGAATTTAGGGTAAAAAGTTTAGGGTTTGGGGTTTTAGGGTTAGGTTAGGAATTTAGGATTTGAATTTTTATAGTATAAATACACTGGTTTGTATAAAATTAGTTTTACACAGACTGTGTATCAAAGTTTTAACATTAGGTTTATGTGCTTAGAATTTAAGGAATGTGGTTTGAGTTTAGAGTTTAGGGTTAGAATTTAGAGGTTATAGATAAAAACCTAAATCTCTAACATATTATTTTAAAATCTAAACTTAACCTCTAAACCTTAAAACTTAATCTTAAACCTAAATTCTAAATACCGGCCCTAAACTTAAACCCTTAAACTAAAAAACTTTAAATTAAATATTAACTCTTGAAATTAAGATGCTTGTGAAAACAAAATATTTTTATGGCTACAACATATATTTTCCCATTTAAAATTGGCCCGTCTTTTTCTGTTATTTTTAGTGCCAAATTGGGCTAAGAATAGTAAAACGAAAGCGAATTCATTTGGTGTTTAATAAGCATGAGATTATACAGTTGCATTTAAATTAAACATCAAATTCTTCATTAAAGTATCTGTTTAAAAACAGAGTTAAAGTAATTAATAATTGATTGGCCTAGTAGGAAGAGATATTAAGTCTCTTAACTAGAACAATGTTAAGGTTTCGAATTTTGGTATTGTGAATAGAGAAAATTAGATTGTATTCTCATACTTAATTTCTGCAAAATTTGATCCGAATTAGTCGACTAATAGGATGAGATACTAAGTCTTTTAAATTAAATAAGATTAAGAATTCAAATTTTAGTGTTGTAAATGGAATCGATCCGAATCAATCGACTAATAAGTTAAAAAAACAAGGTTCAAGTGGAGACAAATCGTTAGGTTTCATTTATGTCCTCGAGGAGATGAAAAGGGTTAATGTTTCCACAATAAAAGTTTAAATAATTTGAAACCAGTCACTTCCCACTACCTAATCTTTGGAGACTGTCGTCTAGTAATCTTCACTGCTTAGACGATCGTCTTGATTGCGAAATCCTCTCCATTTTATATTCCATAAAGTTTTCTCATGTATACAGTGGATTTTGTTATCAACAGGAAAAATACAACGGCCATGTAGGTGCTAGGTAGCCCTATGTTCCTATTGATTTGTTTACGATTATATTATTTTTGTATTCATGATGCATGTGAGTAGTCTGTGTGCAGTTACAATTGATAGTACGTGCAAACATCCGTTGCCACATGTCAAGAAATCATGATCGACGAACACCACTACAAGCAAATGATGACAATCTACCGTTACAAATCTGCGTACGCGTAAAAGCAAGCTGAAGCAGGCGAACCAACTGTGAACATGACCAAGCGAACGGCATCTTGTGACCACGAGTTTACATACGGAATCATCACCGATGACACAACGAACCTAGGACGTCAACTCATATCCAATCCAATCACAACGTCACGGCAACCCTACCACGGCACTTGTCTGGATAGTATATGAGAGCGCATGCAATAAGAAAAAAGACAAGATCTTTCACTGAGAAGACTACCAACACCACATAAAGAGGACAACACCCAAGTTCAGACAAAGAATAATGTCTGCCGCACTTGTTTACTTTATCAATCAACAAAAATATTTTTAATGTCTTTTAAAAAATTCATTTACGTGACACGAAAAAATATCGAGTCTAAATTCGATTTAACACATAAGTATATTCAAAGTCAATATTCTGTCATGGTAACCTCATACATAGTGGAACGTCCTTCAACCGTCCTTGCCTCAATCAGCAGTGTCAAAGGTTTATTGCAAGTGTTGGTTGGAAGTTTGCACGACACAATTAAGTTGATGCAAAATAGTCGACCCAACCACGTATTAATATCAATGCCTTTAATGAAACTCAATTTGTGTACCCTTTTAATTTCTTTTCGACACAAATCTAGGAGCACTGCAGAGTTTTCCGATGGAGGTTTTGGTTTCATTACACAAGACAAGACATTAGGTATAAATAAAAGTAGTGCAGCAGAGGATGTTCCCTGCAAACATTAGCCTATTCTTAGTAAATTTGGTTTTCGTTTTTGGCACATATTATCTATGTCCACACCATGTGGCAGTCGTAGAGATATATGCTTGCCGACCACGTGGTTTGACTGAAATTAAAACCCTGATTAGTTTAGAGAAGGTTTGAACAAGTCTAAGGAGATGGATTTTCCGCCGTATACGTAGATACTATAATATTGTTTTATATTGTGAGGTTTATTTGATACATAGATCATGTAAAAATTGGACTACATAAAGTTTTCTATTTCAATTTTAATCCTAAATTGTAAAACCAAATGTTGATTTTGATATAACAAATTGTTTAAGGATTTATTTGTAAAAGAAAATAAATTTTAAGTATCTCAAAGACTCGCAATTGACAAGGATTTTTCAAGTACAAAATTATTCAAAGTCAAAAACTTAAACCCTATAATTTTTTCTAAGGGTTTTTGAAGCTAAATTCAAGTTTTACGACCAAGCGTATCGATACGCCCTCAAGCGTTTCGATACGGGCTTAAATTAAAAGACCGTTGTAAGCATCTGTTTTGATACGGTTCCATCTGTGTCAATACGACCTTCATATGGGCTAAGTATTTTACTCATTCGTTTCGATACGGTTCCATTCGTTTCGATACGGCCTTCATACTGGATTTAAGATTTAAGAACAACGTACCGATACGGCTACTAGCGTTTCGATACGGTTGTTAAGATTTCTCATTTATAATTCGAACGTTGCCTTGTCAGTTATTGGGAACATGTGATTTTGAAAATCAGTTAACCCGTATCGATACACCTTCAAGGCATACCAATACAGGTTCAGACAGTAGCCCAAGTGAGCAAAATTGCATCGATACTGCCTTGCCCGATCGATATGCCCCTTTGTTTTACACTGAGATCGTACCGATACGCTGTCTCGCGTATTGCCCCTGCATAAATTGTACACAACGAATCTTTCTATTTTTAGACAGGTATCGATACGGATGTTCGTGTACCGATACGGGTAGTTGCAGAAGTGCATTTATGGTGGGAAGAAGAGGGCCCAACGGCTATATTGATGACTTCAACCACCCAAACGGCTAGAAATCAATGAGAAGGTATAAAAACAAGTCTCCAAAGCCTCAACAACAACTATTGAACTTAATTGCAACATCCAAACATATATCCAAACCCATGAGCTTAAAGAGTCAAATTATTGTACCCCACTTATTGTAATTTTCATTGTATACATTTCTTTCAAGTTTGGGGGGAGTTTGTTTGAAATTTGGGCAACAAATCAATCTTGTGAGAGATACTTTCAAGTTTGTCATTCCTTCTTTGTAAAGAGAGAGTCTTGGTTAATCTTTGGGTAGAAAGATTAACCGTTTTGTAAAGGTTTCCTTCTAAGCCTAAAAAAGGGGGAAGAATATCTAGTGGATATTGGCTCAAAATCCTTAATGGGAGCTAAGGTAGTGGATGTAGAGCTTGTTCGAAGCTTGAACCACTATAAATTGCCTTGTCTTCAATTTTTATCTTTTAAATTTGCTTCTTCCAATTTCAAAAAGCCAATTCACTCACTCTTGGCCAATTACACATCAATTGAACCACTCAACAATTGGTATCAGAGCTAAACTCTTTGAGGGACTTACATCCACAAAAAAGAGATCCTAAAAGAAGATCGATCGACTACAAATCATAGCCATGGCTTTTACTTCCGGGATGAACTTGTACGAGTCACAATCTATCACCAAACCACCGTTCTTCAATGGAGATAACTACCCTTATTGGAAGAATAGAATGAGACTATTCATCAAGTCCAATGACTACTCCCTTTGGGATGTAGTAGAAGATGGTCTAATCATTCCCATAAAGAGAGATAAAGAAGGAAGACTCATTCTGAAGACAAAGGTGAAGATGAAGGATGAAGATAAAAGAAGACTACAAGTGAATGACAAGGCTCTACACATCATCTTCTGTGCACTTGGACCCAACATGTATGCGAAGATGTCATCTTGCACAAGTACGAAGGAGGTGTGGGACAAGCTAGAGACCACCTACGAAGGAACCAACAATGTAAATGAGACCAAGATTGAAATCCTTAATTTGAGCTACGAGAACTTCAAGATGGAGCCCGATGAAAGTGTCTCCAAAATGTTTGATCGATTCTTTATCATAGTAAATGGTCTTAAGGGTTTCGGTGAGATCATTCCTAATGACAAACTAGTCCGAAAGCTTCTCTATTCTCTTCCCGAATCATGGGATGAGAAGAGAATCGCAATTATCGAGGCCAAGAATTTGAAGACATTGAAGCTCGATGAATTGGTGGGATCTCTCCTTACTCATGAGATCATGAGGCAAGGAAGAGAAGAAGAAAAGAAGAGAGAAGAGTGGAAAAGTAAGAGGTAGAGAAGAAGCAAGAAATTGCTCTCAAGAGGAAAGCAATTCTAGCGATGATGAGTTTAAAGAATTGGCTAATGATAGCCAAGGGATTCTTTCGGTTCATGAAGTCCAACCGAGGAAAAAAATTTCAAAGAAGAAAAGACTTCAAGAACAAGAACAAAGAAGATGAGAAGGATCAACTCATTTGTTATGAGTGCAAGAAGTCGGGGAATATTAGATCTGATTGTCCTTAACTCAAGAATAAGAGCTTCGAAAAGAAGAGGCTCAAGGCCCATGTTGCTACTTGGAGCGATGAAGAATCATCATCCGATGAAGAGGAGCAAGAAGTGACCAACCTTTGCCTCATGGCTCTTGATGATGATTCTAAGGTAAACCCTAACTCATATACTTTTGATGAGCTTCAAGAAGCATATGATAAGTTACAAGAGGTTTACGATGAGTTGGTTGAGAACTATAATGAATTGGTTTTGAAAAACAAGAAAATAATTTCTAATTTAAAAAACCTAAAATGATTCTCTTTCCAAAACCAACTCGGAACTTGAAAAAAAGATTTTGGTTTTACAAGATGACCTAAAATATTTTCAAGATGAAAATGTTGATTTAAACAATCTTCTTTTCAAAGTTCATGATGATCACCACAAAGTGGTGAATGAACTCAAAACTTTTTTGAACAAAGTTGGTACTACTACTTTTGAAAATGGCCAATCTTCTAAAACCAACTATGTGAAAAGAAACTTTGTGAACCACAAACAAAAAAGCTCTCAAAGGTACCCTAAAGGTAAAAAAGTTAGAAGTGTATGAGTTCCTAAGGAACTTGTAGCTTCTAATAACATTCATGCAATTGCATCTTGGATTCCTAAGGGAACCAAGTATTTGGGAGCTAATTCACATGGACCCAAAATGATTTGGGTACCAAAAATCAAGATTTAATTCTTTGTTTATAGGGGGAGCATTGCTACAAGGCCAAAGCTTCAAGTCAAAACTCATGGTACCTTGATAGTGGATGCTCAAGACACATGATCGGAGACAAGAGTAGATTCATGGAGCTAAGGCCAAGGAGTGGTGGAGTGGTGACAATTCCAAAGGCCACATTGAGGGTATTGGTTCCATTGGTAATCTCTTTTCTATACTCATTGAAGATGTTTTATATGTCAATGGTCTAAAATATAACTTGTTGAGCATTAGTCAACTATGTGATAAGGGTTTTAATGTTCTTTTTTATGTTAATGGTTGCAAAATTTTGGACATTAGAACAAATACGATAATGCCCATTGGTCATCGCATAGGTAACATTTACATGGTGCATTTAGTTGACATTCATACATCTCAAGCATGTTTAGTTGCTAAAGATGAAAATGATGTATGGTTATGGCATAGGAAACTAGGACATGCTAGCATAAGTGTTTTAGAAAAATTAGTTTCCCAAAATCTAGTAAGAGGTTTACCTAAGCTAAAATTTTTGATGCTTGTGCTAAGGGTAAACAAAAAACGTGTATCTTTTAAATCCATTAATGATGTTTCAACTAGTACGGTATTACAATTGATCCATATGGATCTTTTTGGGCCAATTAGAACTACTAGCTTGGGTGGAAAATCATATGCATATGTCTTAATAGATGACTTCTCTTGATACACTAGGGTTTTCTTTTTAAGTACTAAAGATGATGCTTTAGAAAAATTCATCACGTTTTCAAAAATCACTCAAAATGACCTTGGTCAAAACATTTTTACATATTATAAGTGACCATGGAACGGAATTTCAAAATCTTGGTTTTGAGAATTTTTGTAACTCTAATGGTATTAGCCATAATTTTCCCGCACCTCGCACTCCTCAACAAAATGGGATAGTTGAGAGGAAAAAACGTACTTTAGAAGAAATGGCTAGAACCATGCTTTGTAAAAACAATTTACCTAAGTATTTTTGGGCAGAAGCCACAAACACCGCTTGTTACATTATTAACCGAGTAATGATTAGGTCAATTTTAAAGAAAACACCTTATGAGATTTTAAAATCAAAGAAGCCTAACATTAGCTATTTTCATCCTTTTGGATGCAAGTGTTTTGTTTTAAATAATGGAAAAGATTATTTAGGTAAATTTGATACAAAAAGTGATGAAACTATTTTCTTAGGTTACTCTTTAAATTCTAAAGCCTATCGAGTTTTTAAAAAAAGAACCTTAGTTGTAGAAGAGTCTATACATATGGTTTTCGATGATAACCTCCTTCCAAGGAATGATTCTCGTGATGATGTTAATGTAAGGATCATTGAAGCCAATGATTAGACAATCATCAAAGATGGACGAGGTTCCAACCAAAGAAGAATAAGCACAAGGTCCTCCCATAAAAGCCTTGAAGGACATGAATCTTGAGGAAAATGAAGTGAGCTACCTAAGGAAACTCAACTATGTCAAAGGTGGTGAAATCTTGGGTGATCCATCCAAGGGGGTAACTACTAGATTATCTCTTAGATTAATGAATAATGTTGCATTCATTTCATGCATTGAGCCTAAAAATATCAAAGAAGCATTAAAAGATAATTTTTGGATATTAGCCATGCAAGAAGAACTTAATCAATTTAAGAGGAGTAAAGTATGGACATTAGTTGATAGGCCTAGTAATAAATCTACTAAGTAACTAAATGGGTTTTTAGAAACAAGCTAGATGAGAGTGGTAACATAGTGAGAAGCAAGGCTAGATTTATTGCTCAAGGTTACACTCAAGAATAGTGAATTGATTTTGATGAAACATATGGACCTGTAGCTAAAATGGAAGCTATTAGGATGCTTCTTGTATTTGCATGTTAGCATGAATTCAATCTTTTTCAAATGGATGTAAAAAGTGCATTTTTAAATGGTTTTATTAATGAAGAAGTGTATGTTGAACAACCACCCAGTTTTGAAGATCCAAAATTTCCAAATCATGTTTTTAAATTAACAAAAGCTTTATATGGTTTAAAACAAGCTCTTAGAGCTTGGTATGAAAGGATTTCAAACCTTTAGATTGACAAAAAAGGTTTTGAAAAAGGCAAGGTAGACACTACACTTTTCATTAAAAGAAATGACAATGACATCTTAGTAGTACAAATTTATGTTGATGATATAATTTTTTGTTCTACTAATGAGTTGTATTGTCAAGAGTTTGCTAAGCTAATGCAAGGTGAGTTTGAGATGAGCATGATGGGGGAGCTCTCATTCTTCATGGGACTCCAAATCAAGCAAAGGAAGGATGACATCTTCTTCAATCAAACTAAGTACATCAAGGGTATGCTCAAGAAGTTTGGCTTGGAGAATGTGAAGCCTCAAGCCACACCAATGAGCTCATCTATAAAGCTTGGCAAAGATGAAGGAGGTACGTGTGTTGATTCTAAACTTTATCGTTCTATGATTGGTTCTTTGCTTTACCTTACCGCAAGTAGACCCGACATTATGTTTAGTGTTTGCTTGTGTGCTAGGTTCCAACCTAGTCCTAGAGAATCACACCTTATAGCCATTAAGAGGATCTTTATATACCTTAAAGACACACCATGTTTAGGTCTTTGGTATCCTAGAGACTCATCCTTTGACCTTCATGCTTATTCCGATGCGGATTATGGGGGTTGTAAGATAAATACCTCTGGCACTTGCCAATTCCTAGGTAACATGCTCATATCTTGGTTCTCTAAGAAACAAAATAGTGTAGCTTTATCTACCACCGAAGCAGAATATATATCAGTCGAAAGTTGTTGTACTCAAGTCATTTGGATGAAGCAACAACTTTTAGACTATGGAATTGATGTAGGTACCATACCCCTTAAGTGTGACAACACTAGTGTCATATGTCTCACTAAGAATCCCATCCAACATTCTAGAACTAAGCATATAGAAATAAGACATCATTTCATTAGGGGTCATATCTTAAAGAATGATGTTGTTCTAGAGTATGTTGATACCTCAAACTAACTAGCGAACATATTTACTAAACAATTAGACAAAGAGCATTTTTGGACTCTTAGGAAAGAGTTAGGTCTAACTAGCCTATCTTGACCTTTTAGAGCCCTTTAGTGCCAAAGAAATTTGCTTGAATTTGAATGATGATCATGTTTTTGTGATTTTGCTTCTTGATACATCTATGTTTGTTGCTAAGGGGAGTATGCATCTATCTTAGCCTATTCATGTTGTTCATACATCTTATACATGCATTTTGGTTCGAATAAAATTGAACTTTTGAGCAATTTGTGGCCTAAAATGCATTTTATGGGTTATTCATATCGAAACGGGTGAAGGTGTTTCGATACACCATTCTTGACTAAACCCATATTGCATTTCTCGGTACAAGTGTATCGATACGGGTTTAAGAACAGGTTTCAATACAGGTGAGCCCGTATCGAAACAGTGCATGTATTTCGATATACCTATATCAATACGCCACGAGGTGTATCGGTACGCGTGGACGCAAATCCTTTAATGAGTCTTTAAATGGGTTTAACTTTTACATAAACTTTTCTTCTCAAAAACTCTAGCCATTTTTCCCTTAAAATACATACCTAAATCTAAATTTTTTTCACATCAATTCATCAAAGATTTTGAGGGGTTTTACTCTAAACATTATCCCAAGCTCTTTTCATCAAAGATTGGTGCATCTTCATCCTTCATTCATCCAATTCCATAACTCAAGATATATTTTTCTTTTTTTTTTTTTTTCAATTTCGTTTACTTTTACATACTGATTTTAGTTAGTTTTTGTCTAAAAATTATACATATAGTGTGAATTTTTGAAGTTTTTGCAATAATTCTTTAAAATCTTAAAATTTGTATTCGAATATAAAAATTACACCGTATATTTTTATAATATTTTTTTTGAAATTCTTTTTACCAAAATTTCTTTCTATATTTGTATATGTTTTTAAACTATATTGTATATTTTATTAACAAAACCCTTGAGCATTGGATTATTTATTGGATCGAATATGATGATTTATGCATACATGATTTTGTGCCTAAATTGTTTTTAGATTTTCTCTATGGCACCAAGGAAAAGAGCTAGAACAAGCGAGGTTGGCAAGTCTTCAACCGAAGACAATTCGGCATGTCCCAACCTTAGTGTCATTTATCAAAAGAGTTTTCCAACCCCGGTGGTGTTAAATAACTTAAAGCAATACCAAAACTATAAAATCCATCGCGAAAGAGTAACATATGTTCCTTTCTTAGACTCTGAACGTTTCAAGTTCAAATATCTTCATCTTTTGAGACGTTGGAACTTTATTCCATTTTTTACTATCCCGGGTTTTTGTACCATAATCTTGTTTTGATTTTCTTTGCTAATGCCCGGTGCATCCCCAATCAATACCGTTCTAAGGTCATTGCTATTGAGTCATTCTTAATGGGGAAGAAATTTTGTATTGATGTTCAAACTCTAGTCAATGTTTTTGGGTTTGAAGATGAGGGAATCGACGATGAAGACTCCTTGGGACATGTTCTTGGCGGTTCTATCACAGTTCTTGATGCTCATGATCGCTTCTTGCATCTCATGGCCACTTGGTGGTTTCGACTATCCGGTGGTAAGTTTTCCACTATACGACAAGTGGACGACTTTTGGATAAGATGTTTTCGTGAAGAGAAGTAGACCAATTTTGCTCAAATAATATTCGCGGAGCTAGTTTACCTCATCCAACATCGACACACCTCTCTAGTTTTATCCTTCACTTATGGGACAACTTCGAGTTACTTGTTTACTCAATTGGAGGTCAATTGCTCACAAGACTTTTTGGAGCCTCTTACCGATCCTATTGATGAGCGCTCTCTTGTTCGTGCAAAGTTTCACTTTTTCAGTGGTGAGTGGCTACGTCTCGCCGATCTTCCACATGATGCAATCCTTGAAGAATTGGAAGCTCCTCCACAAGCCGCCCCTCAAGCTCTGGTAGCTCCACTGGCGATGGATGCTCTCATGGCTTATCTCAATAAGCAATTCACTTCATTAAAGACAACCATGAACGAAGGGTTTGTGACCACTGATACTCAATTTACTTCATTGGAAGATTGAGTTCAAGCCATTGAAAGCCAACAAGGTTCGATAGACATATCTCTTACGGCTTTCCATGGAGAATAGAGACAATCTCAGGCTACTCAAACCCATGACGAAGATGAAGATCAAGAGGACGAAGATGATGAGGATGCTCCATAGACATGTATTGCATTTCATATCATATTAGGCTTTTTATTTTTATGCACCTATGTTATTTACTCTATGAACCTATGCTTTGATTTTAGTTTGTTTTTAAGTTTTAAGTTGGATTTGGATTATGTTGCTTTGAACATTAAATGATAATTATGTTGCTTTGATTATGCTTTGAATTATGCTTCACTGTTATATTTCTTGTTTCTATCCTTTATTATCATTGATTTTGATCTAACAAAAAGGGGGAGAAAAAAGAGCTTAAATTTTCAAAAACATATCGTAAGGGGGAGTTCTTTGACTTAAAAATATAACTTTGTTTTGTTATATCAAAAAAGAGGAGATTGTAAAACCAAAGGTTGATTTTGATATAACAAATTGTTTAAGGACTTATTTGTAAAATAAAATAAATTTTTAAGTATCTCAAAGACTCACAATTGACAAGTATTTTTCAAGTACAAAATTATTCAAAGTCAAAAACTTAAACCCTATAAATTTTTCTAAGTGTTTTTGAAGCTAAAATCAAGTTATACGCCTAGGCGTATCGATACGCCCTCAGGTGTTTCGATACGGGCTTAAATTAAAAGGCCATTATAAGCATCTGTTTTGATACGGTTCCATCAGTGTCGATACGACCTTCATATGGGCTATGTATTTTACTCAGGCATTTCGATACGGTTCTATCTGTTTCGATACGGCCTTCACATTGGGTTTAAGATTTAAGAATAGCGTACCGATACGACTACTAGTGTATCGATACAGTTGTTAAGATTTCTCATTTATGATTCGAACGTTGTCTTGTCAGTTATTGGGAACATGCAAGTTTGAAAATCAGTTAACTCGTATCGATACACCTTCAAGGCATACCGATACATGTTCAGATTGTAGCCCAAGTGAGCAAAATTGCATCGATACGATATTGCCCGTATTGATACGCCCATTTTGTTTTACACTAAGATCGTATTGATACGCTACCTCGCGTATCGATACGCCTCTGTATAAATTGTACACAACGGCTCTTTTTATTTTGAGACAGGTATCGATACGGCTGTCCGTACACAGATACGGGTAGTTATAGAAGTGCATTTATGGTGGAAAGAAGAGGGCCCAACGGCTATATTGATGACTTCAACCACCCAAATGACTAGAAATAAATGGGAAGGTATAAAAACAAGTCTCCAAAGTCTCAACAACAATTATTGAACTTAATTGCAACATCCAAGCATATATCCAAACTCTTGAGCTTAAAGAGTCAAATTATTGTACCCCACTTGTTGTAATTTTCATTGTATACATTTCTTTCAAGTTTGGGGAGAGTTTGTTTGAAATTTGGGCAACAAATCAATCTTGTGAGAGATACTTTCAAGTTTGCCATTCCTTCTTTGTAAATAGAGAGTCTTGGTTAATCTTTGGATAGAAAGATTAACCGTTTTGTAAAGGTTTCCTCCTAAGCCTAGAAAAGGGAAAGAATATCTAGTGGATATTGGTTCAAAATCCTTAGTGGGAGCTAAGATAGTGGATGTAAAGCTTGTTCGAAGCTTGAACCAATATAAATTACCTTGTCTTCAATTTTTATCTTTTAAATTTACTCCTTCCAATTTCAAAAAGTCAAATCACCCCCTCTTAGCCAATTACACATTGACTGATCCACTCAACACAAATGTTGATTGAATCTAGTTCGGTTGACATGTCACTAGTACAATATATAAGAGGATGTGAATTCAACCATGTTTAAGCGTTCAATACCTTAAATACTCTAAATCCAGAATTATTTATGAAATTTTAGTGGTCAAAGGGCGAACCTAAAAACTAAAACCCTAGTAAAGAGTATTGAAAAAAATTGAATTTTAAAAATAGGCTCACAATAACAAGTATTAGAAAAAAAATTAGGTCTCTAATAACAAGTATTGAAAAAAATTAAATTTTAAGAGTATATCTCTAATAACAAATATTGAGAAAATATTTTGCCCCTAATACAAGCATTGAGAAAATCCTGGACCCCTAAAAACAAATATTAGAAAAAAATTAAAATTTAAGAGTATGTCCTTAATAACAAATATTAGAAACTAATTGGACCCTTAATAACAAGTGTTAGAAAAAATAGCTCTCTAATAACAAGTTTTGGGAAGAAATTTTTTTAAGAGTATGTCCCGAACAACAAATATTGAAAAAAATAAGAACCTTAATAACAAATATTAAAAAAGTTAGTCTTCTAATAAAAATAAAAAATAAATTTTAAGAACAAACTCCTAATAATAAGTATTGAAAAAATTAGAACATAATACTAAATATTATAAAAGAAAATAAGTCATGAGCAGGCATTCCTTTCGCCTATTTTCAGAGATAACTCTGCCTAAACCCTACAACCTAAAATTTAAATAGAACAAATATCATTGAAATAGACAAAATCGTGTAATTTAAATTTTAGATGTTTAATACATCAAAATATTTTTTTCTTATATTATAAGTAGATCAATATTATAAATATTGGAATCTAAATTTTACGGATTACAAGTTAATTATATGCCAATTAATTTGCTTTAACATGTTCTTTTTCTTTTATTTATATATAAATGCAGTGCTTGCTTTTTAGCAACTTTTGAATTTCTAACCTTTCACCCAATGGATGACGAAGATGCTTAACGAGGGGTAGACATAGACTGATGTTTTCAAATCAAGATTATTATTAATTGGTTTAACCATTAATAATATTGTTAATTGTCAGTGTCGGTCCTATATAGAAATATTAGGGTTCAATCGACCCTACTAAAATGTATTTATTGTATAAAAATATTAAAATTGTATTATAATTTTTATAAAAAATATTAAAATTGACTCCATTTAATTTGTTGGGATATAGGGTCAACAATATTTATTATAATAATATGATAATTTTTCATACCTTATATTCCGGCTGATTTGAAAGAATATTCTCTTTTAGGGAATTTATTGAAAAATACACATTAATGATTATGTAGAAAAATATTTTTCTTTCTGCCACATAAGATAAATTCGCGTTTAATTAAAAGTAAAATTTTAAATTCGCGTTTAGCCAAAAGCAAGTTTGACGTACGTGGACGGAAAGAGAAGTACTTTTCTAAAAAAAAACTATTAATGGAAATATTTTTCCAATTAATTCTCAAAAAAATACTATATTTTATTCTGACCTTATTATATAAAAATTCTAACTCCGCCACAACCTATAGATCATGGAAAGTGGTTGAAAATCTCGTGAAACATTGTCTACGTAATCTTCATGCACTGCACACGGATCTGGACAAGATTTATAATATAGTTTTATATATGGTGGATCATGGAGGGCCAAGTGTTATTTAATACCCAACTACTATAGGAACAACCTTTAAATACTTGTTTACCCACTAGTCTTAATATATAGGATTCTGTTAACAAATATTTAAATTCTTTTTATGAATTAAATTCAACCGATTCATCATGAGCGGGTTAGTTCAAGTATTAACCAGTTTAATATATTTTAAGCGGGTAACGAGTTTAAAATTATATGTATTATAAAAAATCTCTACTGTAAGAATCACTCACCAAAATTATGTGTACGATACGAGTTGGTCTACACTAATCAGGATAAAAGTCCTGGAAAACCGAGGAGGCAACCAAAAAATGAAAAATCAACCAATATATTACCGTATAGTTCATAAGAAAGTTGATGCGAAATTTTCCCGCATTGTTTGTTGTTTTAGAGAGGTGGGATTGTTCATTATGTTTCCTGGTAGTTGCCATGTAATAATGTATTGCAAACAAAAGGGGAAAAAATTCTCTACAAGTAGATTAGAATTTTATCATCATAGAATTGCATTGGGGACACAATTTTTTTAGAAAGATATTAAAAATTTAAGTTCTGCAAAATTATAAAATATTGAATGTGTAAAATTAGATAATCAATAAAAAATTAAATTATATATGAATATGATTTTTTCAAGGAGTCCAACTTCGCCAACACTCTCTCAATCCATCCTCATCCTTGAGCAATACCGGAAAACGAAAGTATTAATAAATTTAAAGTTGGAATTCTAAAATTTACATCTTTTTTTTAAAAAAATTAAATATACATTTGATGTCTAAACTAGAGATTTTTATCTTAAGTTGATATTTAAAGATTTTTTGTTCTCAAGTTAGTATCTGAACTTTAATTTCATCCACTATTTTAGAATTGTTATTAACAATTTTAGTACCAAAACTTATACATTCCATCAATTCGTTTCAAATTTGAAACAATTCAATAAATTTAACCATTCGTATTTAAAAAATTCATCAATTTTTTGTAATTTTTATGATACAATCAAATCAAAGCAGAAATGCATTCTATGGTAAAGCAATAATAAGTTAGTATTAAACTTATATTAGACTAAAAATATATAATATTTATATGAGAAGAACAAAAAATATCGGAACTCTTTGAACATAAAAGATTAAACTTATTAAATTAATTTAAATTAAATCAAATTGATAGATTCGTTTCAAATACAAGTTCACACTTCAAATTGTAAAAACCCAACAATTTCTATGTCTTTTCCTTTTTTCTTGCTCCAACTATTTATTTCTTAATTTTTCCGATCAACTATTAATTTACTTTTTGCAAAGTAAAATACTATTTCGTCCTATTTAAATTGTCACATATTAATTTTTTACGAAATTTTGAGAAGAAGAAATTTATAATGTAAAATAATGTAAATAATAAGTTTATCTTTAAAAAGTTAATTTTTATTTTTATTAAAAAAATTTAAAAAAATAAAACTTAGTCGTTAAATTTTTTAAAATGACAAACAATCTTTTAGTCTGCCTTTTTCCTTTTTTCTTTTGACTTTGCTATTCTTTTATGCCAAAAAAAAAAAAAAAGCAGGTCACTGGATTGGAAGAAAGAAAAACCAACGTGAAGAAAAAGTAAATTCTTCTCAACTAAATTTGTTGGCGAATTTCAATTATATTCATTAAAAATTATATAAAAGTTTAATTTTATGTACAAGCTTTTTTTTTAATGCGAGCACACTAATTTTATTAAAAAATGAAAAATTTTAAAATACAATAAGAGTTTATAATTCAGGTAAATATATTTAATTTAAGTATATTCTTAAAAATACGAAAATTAGTCTTTAGATCATAACTAGGACCATACAAAGAAAGTGTAAAACTCTAATTCGAAGGTTCAAAACAAAATAGATACAAACATCACCAGCGCTCGACGATGAAAGGTAAAACAATAACAAACGACATTAAAAAATGCATATTACAAAAATAAGGTACGTTGACAACACCATCATTATCACAACTCAATCGCGAACAAGAACGGTGATTGTGAGTTTGTATCCGAATTCAGTTGGAGGGTCCAAAACAGAAAGATTAATGAGATAATTAAAGAACGTCATCTTGATCAGTCGTGGCGATGTCAAATCCAGCTCTAATAAAAAACTAAAGAAAAAAATAATCAAACGACCGAATAAGAAAATAAAAGCGTGCCAAAAAACATAAAATACATATTAAAAAATAAAAAATATATCACAAGAATATAATTATAAAATAGAAAATAAAAATAAAAAAACAAAATAAAAAATAATTACTAACTGGCGACGATCAGCTTCAAGGCCGATGCCCATCAGCATTAAGGCTGATGCGCCCACCAGCCACTTGATTTCTAATACTTTATATTAAGTTGACTGTTCAGCTTGTCACTTAGTACGTGGAAAAAAACGAGTCTCGGTGCCTTTGTTTGTTTAGTGTATCTAATTTTGTTTATAAATACCCTCTTTCACTCCCAATTTCACAAGTTCTCATCCCTCTTTTTTATTCTCTCAAACACACCACAACAAGTTTTTCAGATAAAAAAGGTGATTTCTGCAGAGTTTTTTCCACAGATTCTTCGAAGTCGGAAAAAATGGGGAATTGTATGAAGAAAACATCCAGATCAAGGCAGCAGGTGGAAGAAGAAGAAGAAATAGAAGAGATTCGTGAAGTTTCTGAGAAGAAAAACGAAGGGAAGAAAGGCAGCATAAAGGTGAAGATAGTGCTTACAAAAGAGGAGCTCCAGTTGTTTTTACTGAACCTGAACAACAACAACGGCGTTAGTAATGGCGGCGGGTACCGGCTGCAGGAACTGTTGGCTGAAATGGAGAAAGCGAGATCAGTTAAAGCCGGGTGTTCTTGGAGGCCTTCTTTGGACAGTATCATGGAAGAAGACGATGCTATCTGTTCATGAAAGCTTCAATTTCAATCCCCTTTTTTTTCCTATCAATATTCGACCCTTATACTTTCCTAACTTTTCTTGTTCAAGATCTTTGATTTTTGAGTTCGGAATGTATCTTCATGTTGTTTAAGGTTTAGAGTTTAGGGTTTCGAATATAGAGAAGTATCTCCCCCTGTTTACTTCAAACTTGGATATATGCGCATATGTCCGGTTATGGGGTATCATTTGTAAGCTGAGTTTTTATGGGGGATTTGAGTGATGAATTTACCTCTTTTGAGGACTGTATATGGAATAAGAGTGAATGGTGAATTTTGACAACACATGAGAAGGTTTATATTTTTATTTTTTAAATTTAGACCTCTAAATTAAAATATTAAAGTTCACGAATGACTTAAATTATTGTAAAATATTTTTTTGGTCACATAACTTTTAATTGTTACAAAATGATCATTAAACTTTTATTTTTATTACAAAATAGTCACTGAACCGTTAACTGTCGATCATAATTAGTAAAAATCCATAAATTTCTTAAGGATTTCAAATTTATTAATATATAGGCATCCAATAAATCTGTGGATTTGATAAATAATTATGAATAATACATATCCGAATTTCAAAATTCAAGTCCTCGGTTTTAAAGTTCTTTAGATAACAATTGATACTTGGTAGTAAGAAGACGGGGAAAACAAAGAATACAATAAAATTAAAATCCAATTAAAACAACAAAAAATATTTATAAACATCTAAAAATCTAATATACATCTAAAAACATAACATTGTTTATTTCAAAAAATAACAATTTTACTTTAAAAGGCATATTTTCTTGTATCTTTTCAAGCATTTAACTTAACATATTTTAAGCCCTTTTAGTAGGCCTGTACGGTTGCTCGTATTGTGTATGTTCAAAACCAGCCATCCTAAACCCTTAATTTTAACTTTAAATGACAAATGACACTTTTTTACATTCAGTATACAATACCTATACTAACTAAACTCATCCCACCCATAAATCGAAGGATAATATACGCTTAAAAATGTTAGATCTCATATTCTCATATTGCACCAACAACAATATCAATCGAACTATACATAACAAATGGTTTTCAAATAAATATGATTAGGTGAAAAAAAAACTTTACACTGTATCTAAATCTTTTCCAATTTTTCTTTTGTTTCCTTCATATTTTTCTTTTGCACGAAACAGAAGTTGTCTGAGTTGTACGGACATTGCTACATTAATAGGAACTAAATTTGATTAGGCGATGGAATTAATTTCTTGTACGTTAGACTTTGCATCTTCCTTCTCTTTTTCCAACAGTTGACGCTGTCTCAAGCTTCTAACTTGAAATTTTCTAAATCAAGAATATTATGATTGGTTTCAAGTAAACAAAAAGGTCATAAAAATGGGTGTATTCTTCCAGTTTTTTTCCTCTAAAAATAAGTTGACTGGATCAACTCCTTGAAAATCCAATCAAGAAATGATTATTTTCTATTATACTCGATAGGGTTTTGGAAATATTCGAGATGAGCGGCCGCACATGATCTAAAATGAGTTGAATTAAATATTTATATGGGTAAATAAAATATTCTGGTTTAATAAGTTACAAAAAGAAATAAAAAATAACTTTAAAAAGGACCCATAATATATTTTTTACTAAGATAAAAATATTTTTTAGAAAAATCTTATATATTTTTGGATTATAAATTAAAGATCTCGTTTTAATAAACTGCACATGGTGCCGTAAACCTTTGAATCGCCCAAGATTATACTAAGCCATAGATGAACCGAGAGAGTTGAAGGGGTAGTCACCCCTTGAAATCTAAAATTAGTATATAATTTTAAAAAAAAATATGTATTAAAAATTTATTTTTCCCTCTCTAAAATTTTATAAGTTCGCGCGTAATATAAAATCTTGTGTTCGTCCATGTACTAAGCTGGTCTTAGAATTATCAGTAATTCCCCCAAGAACTTACGCGTCGATGTGAAGTTTTGAATATCTTAATTAGTCATTATGGACTTAATTAAAAGTTTTGATAGTCAATGTATGGAAAGCTAACTCTTGAAAGTTGAAATAATCAACGTTCTAATTCCTTTAAGAAAGTTCCTAACGTGTGGTTCGATCACATAGTAAAGAAAAAAGATTAATTTTATCCCCAGTCCCTGTGTTATTCGGGTTTTTAAAGTTAATCACTCTGCTTTTATTTTCAATAATTTAATCCTTTTACTTGTCTAATTTAAAAATCAAAATCTAACTATTAACATTGTTAATGAATTTTCGTTGAATTTGAATACATGCCATTTCAGTTAACATTGCTATTAATACGACTTTCTAGGTATTAAATTAGACTAATAAATTGACTAAATTGTAAGAACTTTGTAATCGAAACACTCGTCTAATTGGCTCAGCTCAATCAACTGAAGAAAACAAATCGGTATTTTGAGCTAAAATTAGAGGTTTAAATCACTTTGAAAGGATTGATCGATCAAATCTGTTAATTTAAGTGTTTGGTAAATAGAGAATTGAAACAGCGGATTGAGATTAATTTTCTCATAATGAAAAAGGTATTATGAAGAACTTTTTGAGTTTAGAGAATTGAATATAAAAATCTTAAAGATGTTTTCGTCCTTTATAATTACAAATATGGTTTTTCAAATAACTTAAATTTGAATAGCTCAATGTGCATTTGAAGTAAGACATTTTCTCATATATAATTTAAATATTCAAATAAATGAGATAAATACATATACTCAAAAGTCATTTAAGTTTAATAATTAATAAAATTTTATAAATAAGAAATCAATATATACATCCTTTAAATATGCTTAGTAATATTATATTTAAATAATAATAATATTCATAATCTAATACATATTATTATATATCAAATATTGACAACTAATAAATTATTCAAACAAATATCGAATATATTTATTTTTTTATATGTCATCTTGTTTGTTCAAATCAGCAAACAACTATCGACAACTATTTAATTTTATCAAACACTTTTATATAATTAACTAGTCAAATCAGTTGATATAATATATTATCAACTATAAACTAATAGAATCTGCTATCAAACTATTCGTTGGTTACCAAATATGATCAAAATCTATTTTATGATGTTTAATTCGCGTTTTATGATAAATCGTAAGAATTAACTATGCATTGAAGTTTCCGAAAAGAGAAATTAATGAGAATGATGAAAGCTTTAGTGCTCGTCTACATATACATTGAACACGTTATTTACCTTACCAGGTAAAAGGGTTTAATTATCATAAAAGACTTGTAACTTTCGTGATCAACGGCGGATCTGCATGTAAATTGTAATATGGGGTGGGCCGTATTCATCATAAATTTTTTAAAATTTACATATTTGTCTTTAATTTTTTAATTTTTTATAATTTAATTTTTAAATTTTATAATATTTATGACATGTATTCTTTAAAAATTTGAAATTTTTATGTATACCCACTGTCAAATATATTTTTAAATCCAGGATTGTTCAGGGTCATAAATTAAATGTGTACACAAGCATCAAAACTTTCTAATTGTTTACTTTTTACGCTGTTGAAAAACAAATTTACACCCATGTTTCTGTAACATAAACCCTTCAAATACTTTTAAGAAAACGATGGGTACCATGAAAAGTAGGGGCGTCTACAAATACTCGATTCAGATGATTTGGTCTGTTGATCTGATGGTTCGATCAAGAAAATTTAAATAATTTTAAAATAAAAAATTATCTCTCAGGTTTGGTATTCGGCCCGCCACAAAATTTTAAATTTTAGGGTACCCAGATGTATTTGATATTTGTATTTTTTTATACTCAATAAATATATATTTTATATTAAATTAATAAAAAAATCTTAAATATTTTATATTTTATATTTAATAAATACATATTTTTATATTAAACTAATAAATATATATTTTTATATTTGGGTATCTAATTACCCATACCCAACCAACACGGGCTGACTAAACTACTACTCGAAGACCCAAATACCCGATACCTCGGATATCTAAACACCCAAATACCCGAATTTAAACACCTCTATTAAAAAGTATCACTTTTAATTTACTAAACACGAGAATCGATTTCCCACAATTGATTCTTCAGTCTTAATTGAAGTCGTGTCATGGCGAGGACTTGGTGAAAAAAGAAGAGAAGCCTGGCAAATGTTTAGACAAATGAGCTTGAAAATAAAACTGAACTTTAACTTAGCTCATATCATATTGATGTAAGATTTACGACCGAAATTACGAAGATGTGAAAAGTAAATAAATTTGATCTTTTCTTTTTACAATAATGTGGAAAACGAAAAAAAAGAAGCAAATTAACTCTTTGTTATATCTACTATGTCTTCTGTTATTATCATATCTGAAAGATCATATTTATGTCATCAAAATTTTCTCTTAAATCCTTCACAATATTATGTTCACACAATATTTCTCTACTCACATCTACTTAGATATTGAATCCCGTGAAACTTCAAAATTTTCATGTCACATCTTTATCGCAAACTCACGATATATGATAAGACGATTGTTAAATTTATTTGTCCCGCCAGCTAACTCTATTAATTGATGGTCATGACTAGCTTACCGCATCCATCATATCTTATGAAAGTTGAATTTAACTTCTATGTCAAACCTCCGCTAATACAACTATGAGGGGACACTAGTTCTCCTTAAAAGCAATATTTGACCCAAAAAAACATAACATCATTCTTTTGTTTTGTATTTTTTACAACCACCATTAATTGTACAGATATAATTTTTCGTCCAAAAAAAATAAAATGAACTGCAAGAAATATCGACAACCATCATCGTTTTACTTTTATCATCAACACTCCTAATCATATCATCACCACAAACATCAGGTCATAATAAAAGGTGACAAACTAGTCAGAGGCTCATTCAAACAAAGCACTATTAACCAACAGGGTTGATCCAAGTGGTAAGCAGCTTGGTATCATTTAATCATGTCTCAGGTTCGAGGTGTTGTGTATGCAAAAATTCCCTGTTAGAAGACTCACCCACCAAAACCAAGTGTGTGACGCGGATCAGTCTAGATTAGTGAAAACCAGAAGACAACAACAAAAAATAAAACACTATTAATTGTTGTTAAAAAGAACACTCCTAATTTAATCTCTTGTGTCACATTTACTTCTCGATAAATATGTCTTGATTCAAGAACTCAACCTCTCTCAATAAACACCAAGCAATCATTCATAAAAAGCGTCTTGGTCCATTAAGGTTCCGTTTGAGATTGCCGTTAAAAAGTATAGTTAGGTGAAAAAGTTAGTTTGAGGAAAATTTGAAAATTTTAACTTCTCCAGAGAAGCAGCGTTTGGAGACCAAATTTCACCCAAAAGCTGAGAAAAAACAGAAAGTTGGGCGAAATTTCTCTTAAAGCTAAGTGAAAAAATAAAGCCGAAAAGAGCTTAAGTACAATAACAAAACTATTTTATTGGTGGGTGCAGCGCCGGATGTTCTAACGCATTGTGAGGGGTTGTGGCCCTTTTAATTATTTTTTTATAATAATATTTAATTTTTTAATTTAAATATTAATTAAATATGATATTTTATCTCTCTTGTTCTTTTTAAATTTAAATACTAAATTTTAATGTAAAACAATTAAATCACTTCTAACATTTCATTCTAAGTTTGTCCTTGAATAAGAGAATCCCTAGCCTCGTCCAATGTTTTCGTTTTCCTTTGATTTAAGAAATTTTACGATTTAGGTCGAGTCGACCTCAACGATCAAGGTTTGGATATTTAAAGACTTGTCCAGCTGCACTCCCTGACGAACTCCCCATCGATGTTAAGGATCATAGTCCCCAACGGTGGTGTTTTCCAAGACACCAACTGCACGCTTCTGGCGATTTTAAAAGTAGCAGATTTCATGGCCCTCGTAATATCAGTGTTAATGAACCTTTAAGAGCATCGTATCAGTTGATCTGGGCCTTGATAAGTCCAGTGGAACATGGACCTCGGTGGAATTTCAGTACAAATGGGCTTAACTAAAGTTTAACCATGCATGAATCATGTTTAAGCGGTTATAAACATTAACCGTGTACAAAGTTATTGTAGTTGTTTGTCGGATTTCATTCAATAGATTATTCAAGATCTTTTAAAAGTAATAAATTTTGTATTTTAATGTCTTTCACGCTTTTAAATTTTTATTGTATTTATTTTTACATATTAAATTTTAAATATTTATAATGTGATACATTTGTAATTCTATCACTTTGAATACAATTTTAATTTATTTCAAAAAAAAGTTGTCTTTTTCATTTGAAAAACATATGACATCAAAGTAATAGAGCATATTACATTAACATTAAGAATGAGAAACAAAATTGCATGAGGAAATTACAAGTGTGGGTGTTACGTGTAAGGTGGGAGGGGCAATGGTTCCTTAAACTTAATGGGTTAATTAAATTTTAGGTTCAAATAGTTATGAAATCATTGCAATTAAAACGTTTGTCCTTCCCAATTTTTTTTGTTTATTCCTATCATTTAGAATTAATAATTAAATTTTCACACCTCATTTTTTAGTTTAATTACTTTTTAAGACCTTCTAATTTTAAAATTTGTAAAATTAAATCCAAACTCCTTTAATTTTTATAGTTTAATTACTTTTTAAGATCTTATTTGTTTGGTAGTTCAATCCTGACTCCGTCCTTTAAAATTATCTCATGGCAAGACAAGCAGCAAGTTGTACAAATTGCAGCATCGGAACACTCATTTTAATTAACTTTTAAGCAGGGACGAAGTCGTTATACTATTAGGATGGGTTTTTCCCCTCACGCACCAATTTTTTTACTTTTGTTTAATATATTTATATTCTTAAAATTTGAATTAATTATGAGTTTACTTTAAATTTTTTTAAAATTTATATTTCATCTCACAATCTTAAATCTTGGCTTCGTCGCTGTTTTTAAGCTTAATGTTTGAGTAAAAACGAGGTAAAAAGTTGGTGCTTAAATGGCCAAATGGCTAATAATTTAATGTTCGTTAGGATTTGGTGAGTAATTACCAAGTTCTCCAGGAAACGGGATTTTTAAGTCTTAATTATCGTTTATTAAACAATCACCTGTGCCCAACAACACTTGATCATTATGCTTTGTTAATTTCTGTTGACTCGATAACGCATTTAACATTGTTTTTTCTTAAAAAAGAAAACAAACCAATAAGAATAATAATTAAAATGTTACGACAAAGATGCCAATAGCTACCAAAGTTTATCCAATAAGAATATTAATTGAAAGAAGGATAAACATATATTTTGGTTCAATGTATAATTTGATATTATTATGTTCAAAAAAATTTGATATTTAATTATTTTTCCAATTAAATACCTGAACTTATTTTTAGATTTAATTTGTTATCTAATTTTTTTTGTCTATTTACATACATGATTTTGACTCATTGATTAAAACACGGGTTATAGAACCCCAAAAGAAACACTAATTTAACTATTAAGAGAATGACTCCTCAAAAAAATTATTAGAGAAATCCTGTTTACCGCGTCATCCGTAGTACAAATTAATCTGGTCCATCCATCTTATTTTTTAAGTGAATCATTATTATTTTTTATATAATTAGACATTGAGTAATTATTAGATAGCTATTTTGAAATAGACGAATTTAATTTGTTGGGCCACAGATGACATGGTAAATATGGTTCATTTAATAATTTCTGCTCAAAAATAGAGAATGAACCGATGATTAGAGTTAATGCTAAATGTGAAATCCACTAGAAGTCAATGGATTCATCATCATACGGATTGGGACATGTGTGCCGCATTATCCTAATCTAACCTTACCTTACCTTGCAAAACTATAATTTTATTTATTTGGTTGGTTAAACTACTCAACCGGTAATCCAACTTTTAGAGAAACATCAATATAGCCAAAAAAAATCCTTGCAACTGAATCACTGAGCTTTTAGATAGCTATCAATTTAGTCATTAACGTTAGAAAAAATTACTTTTCTTTCGGTCACCATTGTTAAATTTACTACATCTGACTTAGCACAACACCACACTAAAATAATGACACATATTATTATTTAATTGATAAAAATGAGAGAAAATAATTTTTTACCCAAAATTTAAACAAAGGCCCTCTTGACTAAACTCCCGATGCACAATTGCTATATCAAACTAGTGGCAGGACTGAAATTAAATTATTTTAATTTCAGTTGTGCCACTAATTTAATCCACTTTAAATATTCCCTGAAAAGTTGTTTCTAAGGGAAAAAAATTATTGGAAGATTCACCCACCAAAATTAGATGCACAACGTGAGTCGGTCTAAATTAATTAAGATAAAGTCCTGAAAAAACGGGAGAAAAACAAAAAAAAACAATGATGACAGAAAGAAAAGTTATTTCTAAGGAAGTAACTAAACTGATAGTAACTTGAAAGTTAGACCACCATTTGAATAGTATAACCTATTTATTTTCATGAGCTAAAAGAAAAAAGAATAGAAAAGTGGGGGTGTGATGGTCTTTTCCGTGTAGGAGTAAGATCAACAAAAACTCGAATAAACAACCAGTCAGACCGGTGATGGTTAGGAAAGTGGTGAAAGTCTAAACATTTTTTTTTGTGGAACACAAAATCCTTTTCCCCTTAGCTTTCTTCTTCGAGCTCGTCTCTTTCCAACGGTAAATTTAAAAAGGGAAAGGCCTATCTGCTAACCAAATCATTGCCGAACTTGTTCTTCTTTCTTTTCTTCTGCTCTTGATTCACGAGATCAACTGTTTCTGTAAGCTCTGCAGAACCTTGGTTATTTACTTGTTTTGATCGGATTTAGATTAATGGAGGTTTTGTTCTTACTAGCTTTCTTCTTTTGGATAGCTTTTCTTTTTACTTTTTGTTTTAGCTGTCGATCATGAGTTTTCACTTGTTTTTGTTTTTTTTTTTCATGGAAATTGTATTTCTAGTTGTTTTGAGTTGTTAGTTATGGTTTAATTGATCCAGTTTTAATATTTGTGTATAAAATTAATGGAAATTCAATGGTTTGGTTGTTTCCTGTTCATGGAAACCTTCTCCCTGTTATATATTATGTTGGCTGATTAATTTCTGGTTAGGATTTGGAATCAATAGAGCTATTAGCAATTTTAATTATATTGAAGTCTAACTGATGATTATTATTTTGATTTTTAAGTCTTCTTTCTGTGAAGCTTCTGGTGCTTAATTGGGGATGATATATTTCCTAAATGTCATAAATTTTCGTATACTAAGCAACTTGTAGTTTTTTAGAGATTAGCTAGTTGTATACTTCCATATGAACCTGAAATCTTATAGGTTTCAATGTTTTTAAGGTCCTGCACTTTCTGATTCTTCTGAAAGAACTCGAATTCCCTTTTGGAATTTAATTTGCTTATCATTCGGACTCAAATCATCCTACAGTGAATGTAACTTTATGGATGAAGGTTTTGGGAGTATCAAGGTGATTCCAGATCATTTTCAAGTCTCAACTCCTCCTCCCAGGGGTGACTCCCTTCAAAACAGAAGTTCACCTGATTCACAACCAAGTACCGGAAATTCTTCAAGGTATTACTTCCTGAAGGTCAAAAAGAGAAGAGGTTAAGGATTTCTAGTTCATCTTATCTCAATGTCTTTTGGTTCTGCTTTAGTATAGGTCCCGTAGCAGTTTACGGTCTCGGCAAAAATTTAGAAAGTCTGCATTCATGTTGAATCTGTTCAGTTTCCGTGGCTTGTCATGGAGCGGTGGTGATGGTCAGGAAAAGGTTAATATACTATCCTCTTTGAATCTTGCCATTTGGTTTTATTGATAGTCGGACATTGCTTATCACCTGAATTTTTATTGTCATTTGCAGGTTCAGTTGACTGCTGCAGAGTTGGAATCACTAAGATCAGAACTTGCCGATATAGAAGAGAGAGAAGCTCACTTGAAAGCTCAGTAAGGAAGAATTGAATCTTTACTTTTAATCCATGAGCTAAATATGTGTGTCCATAATGATTTAGTAGAAGAAAGAGTTATACTTGATTCTAGAATTTCGATATTACTGTTTCTGAAACTGGAAGTAGTGTGATGTTCTCCTAGCAAATAATGGTCGCTGAACCATTGGTGTTTCTATGTTTTTTTTTTCTCCTGAGAATGTCTGTCCATAATACCTAGCAGCATTGATCTGATATTGAGATTTAGACACAATATTTCTACATTTCTTTTATTGTTGTTTCTGCTTTATGCATGTTGGAACATATCAACGAAATTTTGCGGTCTGCACGTCTTTCTGGTTATTTGTACATCCGAACGGTATGAATATGCTCATCTTGCTATCTTACTTCATATTTTGTTTTTGCTGCATCCTCTCTGTTCATGACAACTACTGTTATAGGTAATGATTTTTATATGAATCCTTCATTAACAGAGGTGGACAGCTTTACCTGGAGAACCTGCTCCTGTTGATGACACTGATGTTGATGATTGGCTTCCTAGATTCATTGTTCTTCATGGCCAATGCATATTCTTCTATTTATGCTCCACAGGTAATTAGCCTTTGGTGTATTATCCTTTTTTCTTCTTTTACTATTACAAATTGCATCTGGATTCCATAATGCATGATGGTGCATGGTTGGTATAATATGGATGCCAAAAAAATCTGTCAGGAGTAGCTGAAATTTCAATTTCAAATAATTAGTCTTTTAAGATTTCTTAGCTCAACTTGGTCAAGCATGACCAGTAACAAATAAGGATTCATGCGATAGGCTGGTCGAATGTAAAGATAGCACAGGCTGGTGGATTATGAACATTACTTGCTGATTAACTTCTTTGCAGATTTGAGCCCTCAAGATTCCACACTTCTGTCTGATGTTGTTGAAGTAGGTTCTCTGCCGAGCTTTATAAGAGAAGATGAAGGGACACAATATGCCTTTTATATCTTGACTCGTCAAGGATTACGTTACGAGTGTTCACATGTTTCTAAAGCACAGGTATGCCTTGCTTTTGCATACGTAACATGCATATATAAAAAAGTACAGTTTATTTCCATGGTCATCAGTTTTTACATTTATTTGTGCCATTCTAAACTCATACAAATTTCTTGCTCCTTTTTCGTGTTATTTTGTGAAGTACGACCAAGTACATGCAGTAATAAAACTTCACTTGGCTATATCTCAAATCAATGTCAATTCTTCATTTTTCTTATTTTCTAGTTGTTGAAAGATATGCTAAGTAATTATTGGAGGAAACCAGAAAAACCTGCATGACAGTCTGATGCCAAATGTTTTCGTTTCTTTAGAAATAAACATATGTTCATGCACGCAAATAAATTCATGAGTTGCCGTTAGATTCGGATCATGTGAGAACGCTTCCAGATTGTTTTTCATTGGCTTTTATTCAGTTTAAGCAGGATCAAAGAAACCCCTTGGAACATAGTTGAATTCTGGACAACGTACAATAGAACTTCAATACATATTCATATAATTGTTTGTTTGTTTTAATTAGAAAAATAGCTTTTGATTCTTTTCTCTCTTTTCCTAGGTGGACACCTGGTTATCGGCTTTGCAGACAGACTGCAAGTTAGGTTCTGATGTTGAAGTCCCAAACGGTTCGTAACATCATTTACCCAGATTCAATCATGTCCGATTCAATCATCTGTATGAATGAAATTGAAAGTACCCATATCGGACAAGTACATATATTCGATACTCATCCCTAGTTCGTGTAACATAGATTAGAACTAGCATATTGAATTGCTGGGACTGGGATCCTCACTAACAGTTGTTTTGTTGATGTACATTTCCAATAAAGCAGCACCTGTATGATATCTGAGAATTGGTATTCATTCATTGAGTTAAGAATGAGGCTTTGCATGCTAAGGAAGCTGTGTTGGATACTCAAAACTATTCCAAACAGAGTAGTTTTAAAGCTTTATTGACTGCTTTTAAAAAATTCTTTTCTTGTGATTAAGCCCTTAAATGAACAGACAATACAGATGAAAAGATCCCTTGTAACTGGAATATCCAATAATATATCTAAGTACAGCAAAGCATAAGATTGATTGCTTATCTGGGCTATCCAATTAAATATATAAAAATTTGGTGCCTAAAGTATTAGATATTACAATTAATATTGATCCCTTAGTATTATATATACTGAATTGATAACATTTTGAATATATACTCGAAATATTAAAATATTTTTAATACTTTAGATATATTTCATAACAACTAGATTTCTTTTGATAATATTTTTAATAGTTGATCGTTTTTATCTCTTTTGCATGAATAGAAACCATCTGCTCTTTTTTTGTGCCTCTATTTATGCCCTTACATTAAAAAATAGGTTTAATATTTAAGGTTTAATGTTAAAGTTTATGGTTAGGGTTTAGGAAATTTAGGGTAGGGTGTAGGATTTAATATTTAGAATTTAAGGTTGGAGCTTGAAATTTAATTTTTTTAGTATTAGCGCATAGAAAAGAACACCGAAAAAGGGCAGAGGGGCAGTCAGTGGCAATCATACATAAAAAAGTGATGTTTTTTTTTTTATATAAAATAAAATTAAAAATAAAAGCGACATTACTTTAAAAAAAGAATATTAATACTATTTAAAAAATATTATCTATATTATGGTATATATTCATATTTTAAATGAGATTTTAATATATTTTATTGTTAGAGTTTAATACCTATTAGAATTAAGTTTAATATAGAGTTTGGAGAAAACATTGTACACAATCTTATATTGAGAACAGGGGTATGCAAAATCGGGTTTGGGTTAACAGTTAGAAAATTATTTTGGATAACCGACAAATTCGGGTTGTTTAATTCTCGACCCTGAACCTTAACCATTAAATTCGTTAACTGGTTAATCGAAATATTCGGTTCGGATAATTTTTTTTTTAACTTTCCTTATTAAAAAATTAAATCTAATAAATTAGTGAAAAAAAGCTAGGGTTTGAATTTTGAAATATTTGAAGAAGAAAAATATTAATATGTGAGACGTGATAATTGGAAATAATTGACAATTGAGGTTGAACTTTTTACTTCCTAAAGTAATATAAATCCTCTAATATTTGAGAGGAAAATATATTAAAAATTACCGCTAATTTTTTACTTTTTAAGACAATAAAAATATTCAAAAAATATTTAGAAAATATAACAAATTAACAATGACGCTAAAAGTTTATTAATATAATTGTATAAATATACATATTTTATATAGTATATAGTATATAACCGGTCAGTTCGGTTACCCGCTTTTATTTAAAATTATGAATCGTATCCGAACTAAAATAATATTTAAAAAAAATACATAAACTATTTTTTCTATTCGGTTAACCGTACTTTTAGATTAATTTTTTCGAATTTTGAATTTGTCTTCGATTTATCGATTTTTTTGTACAACCCTATTTGAAAATATAATACAAACATTTCTTTGTCTCTCATCCTTTATTCTTACTCTTCTTTATTTTATTCACAACAATATATTAATTTTCTAAGTTTTAACATCACATTTTAGATTTACTAACTCTACCACTTTATGCAGTTCCCTTCCCGCATAGTTTCCCATGGATCTTTGAAACAAACAAAAATTGTGTATCGGTAAATATAAATATATCTAAAAGGAAGATTTTGCAGCAGGTAGTTTGGCAAATAAATATGGACAAAAGTGGAAACTTCCCCATTTTTTATTTTCCCATTTTTTTTCTTTTTTTTAAGTGCCAGATAAAAAGATGCTTCCCACTGCTCCAATTGGGGCTTTATTTTTTTTCCTTTTATTTATTTAATTATCATTTTTTTCTAGTTGGAAATAAAAGAGACAACTACATCTGCTTTATCATTATCCCTTTTCAGTTGGTTTAGTGTCCCAAGACAACTAAAGTTTTTTTTTTTTTGTTGAAGGAGATGACATTTATCATTGCAAAAAATTATTATGAATTTTACTTGTCACGTTTTTTATTAATTATTAATTGTTCTAATATAATAAGACGTTATAATTCATAATTAAATAAATAATTTAAATTTTAATATTGTGAATGATTAAATTGAATTAAAATAGTTGTTTTATAATAAATTTTCGTTATATTCTATTCGATAGAAAAAAACTCAATACCAATAATTATCAAAAAATTTAAATGTCCTAACCACAGTGGTGATATTTGAGGTTCATATAGTTTTATGTTAAAAAAAAGTTCAGATACGAGAAACGTGGTTTGGCGCTTTTCACCTACAAATTGGGTATAGTATACAAATAATTACTAAATTATTTTTAAAAATATAAATGATTAATGAACTTTAAAAATTAAATAATAAGCATTAAATTATATTTTTTTATAAAAATTAGTTATTGAGCTATTAACTATCATCAATTACAGACATGACAGTTATAAAAATTTGTATAATAACATATTTAATACTTAATATTTATACATTCAATCAATTTAGAGATCATTAATGAGAGTTAAATTAGGAGTAAGTTGATTGAATGTGTCAATATAGAGGATTAAATGCTTTATTAATCAAATTTTTGTAACTGTCATGTCACCCACTTAACAATAGTTAACAGCTCAGTGACCATTTTATATTAAAAAGTTAAAATTTAATGCTCATTATGTAATTTTTGAAAGTTCAGTGATCATTTGTGTACTTTATTCTAACAACAACAATAACAACAACAACAACAACAACAACAATAATAATAATAATAATAATAATAATAATAATAATAATAATAATAATAATGTTAAGATTCATTAGTATTTATTTGGGTGGTTCACTCGATTATGAATTTAATAATAAACATGTTTTTTAAAATTATAAATAAATTAGCCAGTTAAATTTTTGTTACAATTATATCACTTTATTGTTAAAATTGAAATGAATGTCTACTATGATATTAAATAATAATACCGGTCTTTAAAATTTGTACATTTTATTAATTTGTTCTAATTCAATAAGTTTAATACTTTGTATTTTAAAAGATCTAATATTTTTTCGATATGGTCAAAGCAAGCAAATACATCATATCAAAGTAGTAGTTGAATTACTACATTTTGCCATAAAACAATAATAAATTATTGTTAAATCGTTATTATACTAGGAAAGTAACGAGAAAATAATATAACATTTATGAAAAAAGTACAAACAATTTAAGAGAACAAATATTAAAACTATACAATTTAAAAATGTCAAAGGTTAAATTGTTTAATTATTTCAAATTATAACTAAATTAATAGACCATAAAAGTTTAGAGGACTAAAATTAATATTATTTTTAAAAAGTAACATATTTGTTACTAAAATCTATAATTAAACGACTTATGACGTCGATTCAGAATGTATAAATAATTTTTTGATATTTCATGTTATTATTTTAACGAAGTATTATTTTTAGAATGTTGTTTTTAAAAAAATGTTTTGGTTAAAGCAAGTGTTGATGGCTGATTGGTCAGAGCTGCTCACCTGATTCATCCTCTTCATTTTAAGTCTCGAGCTCAATACGTAACGAAAATGTTTTGGTTAAGAAATCAATTTCACCTTTCTGATCAAATCTATGAAAAAAATTATATTATATGTTTAGTTTAGTAAACATTTATTCAAAATTATTATAGTAATTTTTCTTTTCAAAAGAAAATTATTATATTAGTTTTCGAAATTAAACGAGATACAAGTTATTATAGTTTTTAACATTATAGAATAATATTTACTATTAACAAAGATTTGTTTATTATTATCTATGCAATTTAATCTATTTATTTGCTAATTACGTATACGTAACTACTTGTTTAAAATATTAATTGGTTTAAATGTAGTTATTATTTATAGATGAATAAATATGTTTTATATATTAAGTTTATTATTATTAGAGATAATTACACCACTCGTCCTCAAAATTAAAACGCTCATTTTAAATTGATACCTAAACTTTTAAACATTATAATTTTATCCTCAAACTATAACCTTCATTCTAGATTGGTCCCCAATATTTTGAGCATTTTAATTTCATCCTCAAACTATGAATCTCATTCTAAATTAATCTTCAAACTTTTTGAACGTTCTAATTTCATTCCAAATTATCAGTATACACTAATCATATATTATGTTTGTAAAACGTTATAAAAATCGTTAATTGTCATGAAACAATTATGTGTATTATGTAATAATATGTGTGGTATAAACAATAATTTGAGAACCAATTTAGAATAAGGGTCATAGTTTGAGAGTGAAAATGCAATATTCAAAAGTTTAGGGGCTAATTTAGAATAGGACCCATAGTTTGGGGATGAAATTAGAATATATAGAAGTATAGAGACTAATTTAAAATAAGAGTCATATTTTGAAGATGTGTGGTACAATTAACTCTTATTATTACCGGAGTAAAAGCGAGAGGACTTGGAGTAAAAGCTGTAAAAAGTTGTACCTAACACCTTGTTTTGTTCTTGACGTAGACTCTCAAAAGGGCAAAGATTAGAACAGTATGTTACTTTTTTCTTAATGATTTGCTTTGCATCCACTATTTAAGAGAAAAAGGGAAAGAAAAAGATCTATTCCAAATCTTTATGCCACCATGCTACACACGTGAACTGTCTTGGCTTCAACTTTGTTTGTGCTGTGTTATTTCTTGCTTTTAATTATTTCATCCACCCAGTTGGGGACGCATTCTTTTTCGCTCTGATAAGCGATCTTGTACTAAGTTGGAATATAAGGTTGGGGTGTTCGTAATGTGCGACCAACTCGAACTTAAGTGGGCGGCATGCGTTACCGAACAATTTATGCCTGTTAACTAAAAAAGAACCGTGCATTCATGTGCTGGTAATTTCTATTGCTTTAAATGTGAATGTTTATGCACAGGGATGTGTGAGTTTCTGCTTTCATTTACTGTGTATGTTATGGTCCATTTGGTGTAGTATGCAAAACGTTCTGTTTTAAGCTATCTAAGTTGACTATTGTTTTATGGTTTGTAGAAGGGCTAGCTGTGCCTCTTTTAGCTTCAGCTTATGGAAGTACTGCATCTGCCAATGCATCTAGACCATGGCTTTCAGGAGTTCTTGCTCTTCCAATGGCAGGTTTGAATGACCTTTTAACTTTTTCCCGGGTTCTCTGTTTTGTTACTTATGTGATCCGATTCGGATGCATGCCTCTATTTTCATTCGTAGTAGTACTTTCTGTTATTTGGATCATGCTTGTAAAAACAAAATTGATTTGGTGAAAGAAGAGGAACCTGTCCCCTTGCTCAATTTTTAGCATTGTGGCTTCCTGGACCTCTTCAACAAAAAATATACTTTGTATTGGTACACTATGGAGGAAACGCTTTATTGTGATGCATTTTAGACTTGGCTTCTTCCATAAATTTCTCCCAACATTGTGCCCAAGTCCCCGAATAATGAATGTGCACTGGCTGTCATGTATTGCTGCATTGATCTAATTTGATTCTGCTGCCTTTTCTTATTTTTGCCTATGTGTTCTCTCTCTCTCTTCTGTGTCCATCTACTGCATGGCTTCACAGTTGGTTCCCTATAATTAGTTGATTGTGCTACCTACGTCCTTGGAATGAATTTTGATCGGTTTTATGATGATGACGATGAATCACTTTTTTAGCTAGATCAAGTTTCTACCTACTTTTACTCTTGGAATTAATTCTGAAACAAAATGAAGAGTATTAACAGTGTAGATGCTTGGCTTATTGATTGTAATCATTGTGGATGAATTCCACACACTCCCCCCCCCCTCTCAAGTCAACCCCTGAATGTTTGTGTTTTCATCATCTTTGTAGCTTACAATCTTCAGGAGCAGGAGGTTCATGCTGCAGAGGTAATCCATCACCATTCATTTATGTGGCTAGTACTTTATGTTTTCCGTTGTTTATGTTGTTCATTTTTTCCGTTCTGTTCTATGTGTAATATACCATTTTTGTTCATTCAGATGGAACGCACCTTCATTGCTATCAAGCCAGATGGAGTACAAAGAGGGCTGGTGAGATTCATCAACTTAAGATGTCTTCTCATCATCTTATTCTATATTGAAATGAGGAACATCAACACTGTTGTATTAGATTATTATTCATCCTTGTTGCATTCTGCTTGTAGTGGATACATGAAAATATGCTGGACATTGTGATTCTCCCTTCTTTTCAAATTTAGCAGTTTTTGGAGATTATGGATCGAAACATGAATATGTGGCTGACTAAAAGATTTATCTCTATTCGAGATTTCGGAAATCGTATCTCGTTTTGAGCGCAAGGGGTTCAAGCTTGTGGCCATCAAGCTAGTGGTTCCATCAAAGGAGTTTGCCCAGAAACATTATGATGACTTGAAGGAAAGACCCTTCTTCAATGGCCTGTGCGAATTCCTAAGCTCTGGTCCCGTTCTTGCCATGGTAAAGAGAAACTAGATATCTCATCTTCGTGTTGTATAAGTATTTGCTTCAAGCCGAGCTAAGCTAACCTCATTCACACACAGATCTGGGAAGGAGAGGGAGTGATAAAATATGGTCGGAAACTCATCGGAGCAACAGATCCTCAGAAATCAGAGCCTGGCACCATCAGAGGCGATCTAGCCGTGGTTGTCGGAAGGTATAAACCATCCGTTTCTAATGTAGATTAGTTTTTACGTAGGCTATCTTAAATTGAGCTCTTCTTTCGCTGCGCAGAAATATAATTCATGGGAGTGATGGTCCTGAGACTGCCAAGAACGAAATCAACTTGTGGTTCAAGCCACAAGAATTGGTTAGCTATACAAGCAACGCAGAGAAATGGGTGTATGGAGACAACTGATGAGGCATAATTTTTAGAATAAGAGAGTTCTTATGGAGTTGAAAACTGCTTTGATATTTGTTATTATTAAACTATCGCTCAAAAAAACAATAATCGCTTTTTCATTTTTGGTTGAACTCAAAAGAAGCAAGAATCCCTTTTAACCTCTTTAATATTATTGGAGTGGAAATACAGGCCTAAGATTGTGAACTTGTCTTGGTAATGGAATGACAATTATAATGTGTGGATGCAGCAGCAACAACAAGACCAGACCACCATGGGAATACAATTTGTGGGGATGCAGCCAATGGTACCTGGGAATTCGTCAATTCAATTGTAGTTTATAGAAGAAATTATTAAATGAACCTTGTTCACTGCGCCATCCGTAGTCCAACCAATCAGGTCTGTTTATCTCAAAATAATTACTTAATAACTACTCACTCTCTAATTATATGTAATAAAGAGGTAATGATTTACTTTAATAAAAATAAAATAGACGGACTTGATTGGTTGAGACCACGGATGACGGGGTGAACATCTAATAATTTTTTCAGTTTATAGGGTCATCTCAATTGTCAACTATGGGTTTTTCTTTCACTTGCTATTAGTTCCAGGATTTCCCTTTGAGAACTTGGACGAGTGTTAAATATCTTTAACAGTTATATTTTAATAACATCTGTTAAAAAAATATACGATCTTTTTTAAAATTTTAAACTTTAAATCTCTTAACTCAAGACACTAGACCTTAAACATTAAACTTTAAATTTTAACTATAGATCCTAAATTCTAAGTCATACAACTTAAACACCTAACCTTTAAAATTAACATGTATAAACTATTACATAAACTTATATATTAAAGTTTTGGTTTAAGGGTTCAATAAGCCCCAAATTTTTTGAAAAAAATTTAATTAAACTCCTAAATTTTTTTTGCACCCAATTAAGCCCTCAAACTCAAAAAAAAAAAATTAATTTGGCCCTTTGACTAACTTTGATCGTTAACTTTAACGGTTTTTTTTTAATTTGTTGACACATATCGCAACATGATAATGCCACTTGTTATTTTTAGGAATTTTTAAACCTTAATTTTTTAAAATATATAATAATCAGAAAAAAAAATCTAAAAAGTTAAAAGAATCTGGAATACCTGGAAAATTATTTTAAAAATAAATATATTTTATTTTATTTTCAAAATTTATTAAAAAATGATAAATAGTAACTTTCCAATATATTAAATATTCTAAAATTTTAAAATATTAAATACTATTATAAAATTATAAATAAATTGAAAAGTATGAAACAATAAAAGTTATTTGAAAAACCAAAATAATTTTTATTGTTTTATATTTTTTCTATTTATATTTTTTATAATTTTATAATAATATTTAATATTTTAAAATTTTTAAAATATTTTAATATTTTGAAAAATTATTCTTTATTATTTTAAATAAATTCAAAATTAAAAATATTTTTTAGAATTTTTCTAGAATTTTTGCTAATATATATATTTTTTAAAAATTAAGATTTAAAAATTCCTAATAATGACAAGTGTTTATTATCTTGTTGCGACGTGTGTCAAAAACAATTTAAAAAAACCGTTAAAGTTAACTATTAACGTTAATCAAAGAGTTAATTAATTTTTTTTCTCTTGAGTTTGAAGGCTTAATTAGGTGCAAAATTTTTTTAAGGGCTTAATTAATTTTTTTACAAAAATTTTAGTAGCTTATTAAACCCTTAAGCCTAAAGTTTTTCTCATATCTTAAAGTTGTTTTGTGGTAATGGAATATTCCTTTCGCAGCCTAATTTTATAAATCCATAGTTATAGCTAGGGATATAAAAACAAGTAATCGGATGAGTTTTAGGTCGGGTCATGTCAGGTCGTGTCAAATCAGATATGAGTCATTTTAGATTGATTTGATGTTTTGACTCGACTCAGGTCGGATGCAAGTCAATTTCAAGTCGAGTTCATTTTAGGTCAAGTCAAAACGGTTCGGATCTGAATCAGTTAATTGACAGGTTAATTCGAGCTCGAGTGGACTTCAGGTCGAGTTAACTCGGGTCTCGAATTCGTATTAAGTTTGAGTTTGTTACAAATAATCAAAAAATCAAATTAATTT